>VSDK01012937.1:54533-83957 GCA_009767595.1 Symbiodinium kawagutii | reverse complement strand
ATGATGATGATGATGATCATCATGATGATGATGTTTGGATGGTGCTGTTGAACTTTATTTCTTCAATGATCAAGACAATTTGCATTGAACATAGCTGAACATTGTTGATGAAGATTGAAGATTAGCATTTTTCCTATGCCAATGATATGAATAATGATGATGTGTTTCTTGACGATGCTGCTGATTGGCATGAGTTGTGGATATTTACGATGAGAAGCGCTTGGTTGACCACAATGATAGCTTACAGGTTGCATTTATGTTCATCATGATCCAGCCACTGACCTCTCGGGAGCACCAGGTAAGGAAACCTGGCAGATACTGTTGCTTATTCTTGCTTTGCACTTGGAATTTGTAGGTCACGATTGAGCAGATGCATTGCTGATCTCCACTTAGAATTTTCAGGACAGTAGAGCTTCCTTGGCTGCTGATTCCGGTGCTGACTCCGGTCATCTTCCATCCATTTCCTTTGTTGTGTCATCACATTCTCGGGGCCATCACTAGTTCGAACCTGACGTGTGCGGTTTCCATGTCATTCTTCTACGCCAGTGGAACCAACAGCCTTTTCGCCTATCAACCACTTGCGAGTACAGTTTCTGTCGGCGATTATGTGTTTGTTTAAGGTGGATTGGGTCACCAACAACCACCAACGTGGATCGAACGAGAGGCTTGGGGTTGTTTGCAAGAGAATGTCCACAAACGAAGGTTTCAGATTGGTTTCGCCAAGGAAGACAAATAATTAATACGGTAGTAAAGTAATGAGCAAAGAAAACACATTTGACGATTGATTGTTATTGATGAATGTCACTCGATTGCTCAATTCGCTATGATGATTATAATTACAGCAAGAATCATCGAAGACAAAGACAAAACATAAGACAAAGTAGAAGCGACGATTGAAATTGAAACGCCAAAGGTAATAGAAGCTATAGATGAGTGCAGATTGAAAGTAGATGGATGTAAACATTATGATAGCAAGATGAAAGCAAAGCAGAAGAGCAAAACAAAACTTAATTAATCCATGGAGAAATGCCAGCACTGCAAGTTGTCAAGAATGATTATATAATTAATCTTAATGATTAATTACCCATGAATATTCATCATATTCTTAATCTGATCAACCGTTCCCGACCTTTCCTAAACATCAGGGCATTGACGTTTGTTTCTGTTTGTGGCCTCACTAAGGCTTGGGACCGTGAAGGGCGGCTTCGATTGGTTCCTTGGGAGCTATGGTACGTTGACCAGTGGGGAACCTCAGCTGCTTGTGAAGGTTCAAGCCCTGAGGTCAACAGCAGCTTCAAAAGAGGATAGTCATTTGGCATCATTGAACTGGTTGCTGGTTTTATAGATGACTCATTTTGCCTGGTATTAACAAACCGCTGTTGGTTGACAAGCATAAGGGTTGAAGCCACCAACCACTTAACCAATATGATAACCATAGGGATAAGAAGTTCATCTCCATTGTAGTGGTCATATGGAAGCCGATCGCAAATGCGAATCTAGGAATTGTGAATGGGCATTACCATTTTGACATCCGCGACTGTAAAACATAGCGTCGGGATTAGTCGGCGCTTCTTTTGCGATTGATGCAGTCATCTACTGTGGTTTGTAGACATAGTTTGGAATTGATCTGAAAATCCGCGATTGGTTTGCGATTGTGAGGCGATTGACGAACACCTCAATGCAGTCGCTAGCCCATGCCATGTCTCTTGCCCACTTCTTCCAAAGGGAAAACCCTTCCGCGATTGTCACCTATGGCATCGCGGTTGTTTGGTGGTTGATCGGCGACTGTACATACCCCAGAAACCTTGATTTAGATCAACACCCATATACGGAATCCGTAAGGAATCCTTACAATAATTTTATAGTAGTTATGATGACAACCGGCAAAAGGAATCCTATCAGGAATTTGAGACCGAAAAGCAGACATAGGCATTCTGATGTATTCGATTAGAGAGTCTACTCTATTACAAAAAAAGCCAGATATCGGCCATGCACCATGATTGCCATTTAGGTCTCTCGTCCAGATTTCTCTTCTGCAGACAGCTGCTGGTAAGATACAGCGATCGTTGTCGAATCTGTGCAGTCTTTTGTGCTCACATCCGAAGAAATGAATCGAAATGCTTTTTTTGGTTGGGATGTGAACAACGACTTTTCTTGCACATGGTTTGTATGGATGCACACAGATGTGAGATGATGTGAGCATTTAACTTGTTTGTTCACAAGTAAGTACGTGGCAAACATGCGTTGGTGAAGAGTGTTTACCATGACCACTATCAGGCAACCAATACTTTTACTTTCTCATGTTGAATGAAGTCACCAACTTTCTCACCAGGTGTAATGTCGGAAAGGCTACACTACGGCCTTATCGCCTTTTGGCCGACTATTTGCAACAAGATCGTGGTGGCGTAAGACCCAGTGACCCAAACGAGTACAGTAGTAGTTTATTTCCCTTGGGTTTGCCAATGGCAACAGTGCACATCCCAACTTGTTTGGAGGCCTTTTGAGAAGTAACCACCTCAGGAGATGCGCAACCACCTCATTGCCGTGCTGGCTCACAGGTTACCGCGCCACAGTGGACCGCTTGTCCAACTTCGTGGAGGTGTGAAGTTGGAAGTGAACATGTTCACTGGAGCTGTTTTTGGTAGATGTTTTTATTACAAATTAATTAGCTATTTATGTTTGTGTTATTGATTGATGTTATTGGTATTTCATGTGTTTGTTGTAGAAGTTCATAAGTGTTGTTGTCAGTGACTAGTTATTAATGTTAGTCATTGTAGACAATTGATCATTTATTGATAGTTGTCCACAGTTGCTTTACCTCTCACTCACAATAATCTCAGTGAATTACTGTTCACTAGTGTGAGTTGTTCGTGGTTGCCGTTGTTTATTGTTTGTGATTGTTGCTTCTTATTACTGGTTACGTTATTGTTGGCTAGTCTTAGTTGCTCTTGCTTAATTGTTCATTGTTCGATAGATTTATGATTATAAGCAACACGAGCGTTTTGCTGACTATGGTTGGTATGGTCTTTGAATGCTTGCAGTCTAGTGTCAAACTAACACCCGGTGCAATTGTTGGTTATGAATCAAATGTGTTGCCAACCGTTGGCTATCAACCCCTGTAGTTTTCAATTTAACTGCAGAAGACCCCCTTAGTATTGTTGGCTGTTGTGGGCCATTGGCCCTTGTCTATGATTCATAGACAAAAACGTGCTGAAAGAGTAAGGTTCAACTCTATCCAATCCCTTGATGACTGCTTACATTTTCTTGATTACTGCTTGTGGCATTCGCATTTGTTTGTTTTTCTTTCTATAGCTGGTTTGTTTCACAATTATCAACTTATATACACTTTTTGTGTATCTACTATGACTATGAATTGGCACTGGCAGCCATTAGGGGCCATGGTGCTTGCCAGTTGTGAAACTATCAAGTGCACGACATCAGCTAATGGTCAACCATACTGGGAGTTGCAGAGCTGGTTTCCATCGATCGACCAACAAGCGTTCAACCTCCAGCAATCCGCAAGTACTAGTTGATACCAGCAACAGTTTGTGATATGTTCATGTATACTCATGTATGCATATTGTACAAAAACATGCCACATATACCTGGTGATCTACCATGACAAAAGATGAACTATTGACAGCTGGACCTATTGTTCCTGCAATTAAAAACGATTAATGATGCTATCAATCAATCATCCAGTTGGCAAGATTAACCATCATCTAAACAACCATAACAACCTTCATTTACCTTTATGTTGTCAACTGGCAGTGCAAATGAGCCGTGTCAGAAACCGCCGGCAGTTCATACGTTTCTAGGTTAACATCAGAAGGATGAGTCAATGCCGGTGAAGCCTTTCGTTTCCATCCGCTCTTTGATACCCGGCTTCTGACAATCAACAGGTTGCATCCTTCATCCATGTATCCATGTTTGTTCAATCTCGAGGATTTTTGAATATTCAAAAACCAACGGTTGATCACAAGGATTGAGCCTTTGTGGCTCTCATTATCTACTCCGAGGCATTTTCATCTAGCTATCAACACTCTCACCGGCCGCGTGGGAGCTATCACTACTCAACTAGGGGGGTGGTGAACATGCTGTGTGCATCGATGAATCATGATTAATCTATACAATAAAAGTGATTCTTCAAGATCTCACGAGGTCGACTCCACGTATTTGAAGAGTTCTGGGATTTTGAAGTGAGAAAAACAATCGGATATGACCTCTGATGGATGAAGATTCACCTGTAAGATTGTCACCGTATCCGAGTTCTGCACGATAGGTTGACCCATCAGCTCCTGCATAGTTTTGGACGAACAGCTCTTTTGGCTCTGCCAACCGTGGCCACCATGACCTGCCAGGGGCCCCACAGTAGCACCAAGCTCACCAACCAGCCCATACCAACTAATCACCAAGAAAACAAGTCGCCAAACAGACATTGGTGTACATGAATAGTAGTGGGCATCACCGTTGTCATCAATATCATTGTACACTATTCCTCTCTTGTGAGTATGGAGCAAACAATATAATCATCATCCTTTATTTAACTATATCTAATTGACATAAACATCCTAAACATTGCGATCAAAGCGAAATCGTCATCAACATCATCATCAACATCATCATCATCATCATCATCATCATCATCACTGGCTCGCGCAGGCTCTCCATCAGAAGCCACAGGGTGATGTGAGACGGCTCCAGGCACCGCGCATCAACAGGTTCAACATGTGACCTTCCTGAGTCCATGTTGGTCGCTAAACAACAGAAACGGCAACAACATAGTGGCGATTGATATGTGGTGATAATATTCACAACAATCACCACTACTATCAACCAGATAATATTCATCGGTGTTTCCACATAGTCCATAGATGTCCGTAGTGATACTGGTTGATGGTTTTGAACACTTTCAGTTTTTCCTTGTAATTCTTAACAACTGGTTGGTTGACAAGCAAATGTTTCATGACGGGTTTGAAACCACCAGCCAGGATCATATTGATAGGAAGGTGTTTCCATTTGCCAATGTTTGGTCATGTATTGTCATGTTGTGTTGCATATGTATTTATGTTATGCACGTTATGCATGGAGTCAAACAACCACCACCTGCAACTCATTCCCCCAAAAAAGATACACCACAGGGAATCGCTACGGACAAGCATGAATCACGTTAGGGGACTAGGGACTCACATTTCGGAAATCTTTGAGTCTACTTTAAGTCAATGTAGCCATTCCCATGTCATGCACGATATTAATGTACACATGTGGCTGGTACCTAAAAATGATCAACTAAACACACCATGTGCACCAGCCACTGCTAAAGCACCAGTCATCGTCTCCAAAGTATTTTCATACATGGCAGAACTCCAAGTGCAAACATCTATGTGTGAGGGCTGCCAAGGAACCTTTGATGCTGATATTTTAGCATTGTTGATCGTTGTTGGTGATAACTGGTTCCCTACGTTCGCCATTTGGGTCAATAATGGATATCAAAACATGTTGCTTGACGCAGAAGACCAATAGCTATGGACCAGAAGCTTTTGGTGTGCTGGGCAACTAGCGGCTAGCCATTTAGCTTCAATATTCCAAAATAATCCACGATGCTGTATGATTAGTAAGGGTTAAATGACGAGTGAATAGGAATAGGCATTAATGATTCATGATTCATTGATCTTTAATGATGGTTGATGACGGGCAATAGTGCTTGATGATGGTTGATGAAGGCTGATGAAGGCTGATCATGGTTGATGAAGGCTGATGATGGTTGTTGATGGTTAATGATGGTTGATGATGGCTGATGATCGTTGAATACCCCAGCTTCAAAGCACTGGAAGAACTTCGATGGCCCAGGTGGGAGATGCCGTGGCAGCCAAGGTGTCAAAGATGCAGGTGTCATTGCCTTCGTTGCGAGGCTGCAGAGATGGCGATGACCAGGACGTGTTGTGGTCATGGTAGTAGTAATGGTCATTAGATAATAGGGGATATGAAATATATATCCGGGACAGCTTCGGGACGCACTGTGCACGGCAGCGCGGTGCAGCAGTGCGCACTCGTCCTGGTCTCATGCCACTGGGCGTGCGAGGTCGTTGGCCCGCCGCAGTGGTCTTGTTGTGAAAAACGATCCCACACGTTGCCGGATCTGCTGATAGAAATCAGGCGTCAATCGCAAACGATACCTTTTGAAAGGCTTATGAATGCCAATGTTTCTATCAGCAGTCGCATGGCTGCTAAAAGTGAGATGCGGAAACGTGGTCATAAGACCTCGAAGGCAAAACTGTGCGTGCCTAAGAAGTGCTGCCAACGTCGGTTTTTGAAACATGAGTGCTGGGGACACAAAAGTCCAAAGTCCAGTACTCGGGCTCTTCACAGGAAACCCAAAATCAGTCAAAATGAGTGCAAAAACTAATTCAACTTCGTTCAGGAAATGTGTCTGACTGCCATGTTGTTCAAGGTCGCACCACCAGTCAACAAAACGAAAGAGAGACTCGATAGGAAAGGCTCCATGCAGCTGACTACACTGTACCTTCCAGTTCACTGGCAGTTGATCCTCCAGTGTCTCATATTCATCATCAGGGTGGTTATCGACCAACGCCGGGTCCTCAGCAGCGATGGGCTGCATGGAGTCTTGGTCCGTGGCCGACGTACCCAGTTCTGCAACCTTGAAGTAGAAGGTCCTCATGGCGTGGATCCGTGTCGTCCACAATCGCAGTTGGTCTTCATAGCTTCGGCGAAGCTGCAGAAACTCTGATGATCGTTGAGCATTTACCATGTTGGCACAGGCGTCAGCCTTCCCATTCCAATAAATGAGCCAATCTTCCATCGCATCTTCGCTTGCACCGGAAGGCACATGCGAGGGCACCCAACGGAGCCAAAGGCGCAGGGAGCCACACTGTCGAAGCTCATCCCGAACCTGCAGCCACAAATCATAGTTCGCTATGTCGTCTGGAACATAGTCCGTCTGCTGGATCTGAATGGTCTGGCCAACTGTACTCAAAGAGTCAGCCCAGATGCACGCTTCAACTTGATGCCACGCCACCCATCTGAGTGCCACCAGCATTGCAGTGAGTTCAGCACGATCTATGGTTTGAACCAGGCCTTGAAGTTGTCCCATAGCTAGCACGTCCCCGCAGGATGCACCGACCACTGCCCATGCAGCGAGTTTCATCACAGGGAACTCTGGGTTAGTGCAAGATCCATCCACAAAAACATGGTTTAAACCAGCAGGGGGTATGTTCAAAGAGAAACCCATGGTCCTGTCCTCAATGTGCCATAGAGCATTTCGCCATGCCACTGCCGCTGCAAGCTTCGGGACCAAGAGGTGGTTTACAAAGCTGTCAGGGAGCTGCACCAGGTCATCTGTCCAACCAGGAATCGCAGAGCGAACTGAAGCAAATCGGGGACAAACCAACCAGTGCGCCCGATCGTCTTCACATCCACATTGAGCGCACATGGGTAGCTGAGCAGGATCAAAGCGAGACTTCTCAAAGGCTGTGATGAAGGCACCACTGTGCAGCGCAGAAAGCAGTGAACGGTGGTGTGGTGACAGTTGTCCAAGATGAAGACATGTGAGAAAACCATCCATACCAGCGAGTTGGGTCATGGTCCGATGACGAACTGTAGTGCTAACATGCTGTAGCCAGGCATCTTCCAGGATGATTCCCAAGGTCTTCCCATCTATGGTTAAAAGGTTCCAGGTCCGACTTTCATGATCGGTGACATAGGGCGGGGTACCCGGGTGCCAACCTACCACACTGATACATTGAAGAAATCTGGAAAACGGCCCAGGTAGAAGGCGTCCATCATAGCCCTCCATACGAATGCGCCACAGCACCTCAAGATCTGGGACTTTACGAAGAAGCCGCTGCATAGTGCTAAGGCACAGTCGCAGTTGGTAAAAACCAGGGTCATTGATCATCTTCCCAGAAAGAGTCAAACGAAGGAGCGGGTTAGAACCAGCACCGTTGACTTTGAGTGACTTCACTGCCTGTCTGCGAAGCTCAAGGGCATAGGCATCTGAGATCAGGCAGTTTGTTGAACCATGGAGTGCCTTAGGCCAAAAACTCAACGGAAGGACACTGTACTTCTGTAGCAAAGGGGCAAAGGAGCGTTTCAGCTTGTCCCAACGCAGCTGTAGCGATGCACCCCTAGCCTTCAAGGTTCTGTTTCGAATGGATGAGCCATATGTCATGGCCCCTCCAAGTTCATTGGTGTCCTGGAGGCAAGGAAAGCCCAACTGCTTCAAAAGTTGGCGAGCTCGAGACGAGGTTCCCCACACAAAGGTCTTGGAGTCATCAGTGCTAAGTCCAAACAACTCGAACAAGGTCTTCAAGGTGAAGAAGGCTCGAGCTAAGTGCTCTGGGTGCAGCGAGGACATGGTCAAGTTATCAACAAAGGAATAGGCCCTGATCTTCGGTGCAAAGATCAACATGTATTGGTGGAAGGCCCAGTTCACACACAGCATTGCCACAATCGACAATGGGCATCCCTCAGGGTAACCTGAAGAAGAGCCAACCGCATCACTGACTGCTGTTTGTATCTCAAAACGACGACAGAAAGTGTCCAAGAACTTCTTCCAGGGACGTAGAAGCTGAGAGTCCAGTCCAATATGTTCAGCAACTAGAAAGGTTTGGGCCCTTCCAATGTGGTTGAAGGCCTTTTGCAAATCTGTGGATAATCCACAGTACTCCACGTTGAGCTGCAACATGACCTCAATGTGCGACTGAAGTACAAACCAAACTTCAGCTGGTTCACGTCCTGGGAGAAATCCCAGTGCTTCTGGAGGCATCACTGCAGCGATCTGTTGAATGGCCTCTCTGGTGCGTAGCTTCGCCCAGTTGCGATACCACATCGAGAACAATGTGATTGGCCTGAAATGGGCTTCTTGGTGTGCCTGATCATGCTTGGCTTGCCCAATGACCAATCCCAACAAAAGCTGCTGCGGCCATGGTTGGTCTGTGGTTTCAATGGAGGTGAGCATCTTGAGGATTGGATTCAGGAACGAGTCCGGAATGTGGCGCATGTCATCCTTGTCAAAACCATCTGGGCCTCGAGCAGAGTTGGGTTTGAACCTGCTCACTGATCTCCGCCATGTTGAACTGGTCAAGGGGGCCACCGTAAACTGGTGTTTGGGCATGTAGACTTGGGCAAATGCAAGGATGCGTTCCCAGTCCGAAGTAGATACTTGTTGAAAAAGGTTCCATCTTGGCTGCCAGTATTTCCTGAAGAGGTCAAGAATGGCTCCTGTGTCTGTCACAAAAATCTTTTGAATCAACTCATCACCTACAAAAACATCATGGCGACGGGGGATTGTACACATGTCACCCTCGATGTCAGTGACGATCACATGCTTGGCATCATAGTACCATACAAAATCGTGTTCAACTGGAATGGTTTTGTCCAGCTGAGCTCGGCCAGTTTCATCATCAACTGCAAGCACGGTGTAGCATTGCTCATACCACAAGTGGTTGATGCTCCCTTTTGGTGTCGGCTTCAAGTCACGGAAGATTGCTTGAAGACTGCCTTCATATCTAGACTTCAAACACGCGGCTCTCTGTGCAGCATGCCAACGTTCAAACTTGCGAAAATGTGCATGGAATTCCTCATAGAGTAGGACAGCCAGAGATCCCACAACTGGGGGTCCTTGAGGAAGTTCAGCCGGAGAACCATCAACAATGGGAGTGCGAAGACTCCACCAAGTTTCAAAGGATGGCGAGAAACCGGCACCCCGAACAATGGCAGACCAGAGTTCTGCTCGATAAGCCACAGCAGAATGGCTGTGGTTGTTGGCAAGCACTGCGTGCTTCAGGCTTTGAAGGCGTCTAAGCTGCTTGAACCAAAGTCTGGTAGCGGAGCCCGTGACTGCGTGTGCCAGTTGAACTTCACCTTCACGGCTGGATCTGGCACACGGTGTGTGAGGAGGGACAACCATGGGTCGGAGGCGTTGTCCTCGGCCCTTCATATTGGGGTGAAGCTTTCCATGGCCATGTGCCATGTGGTTGGCTTCACAAGCACTTTCATAGGCATTCGAGATATCACTGAAGAATTTGGTGCTGTCCTGAGGTGCCTCAAAGTCCACGGCATTTTCAGGAGACCAGTCTTCAGTGTGAATCAAAGTCCAGGGGAGACGTGAAGGTCGTGGCCATGTCTGAATGGGGTGGAGCTGATCAGGAACATGAAGCTCAACCTTAACAATACTATGGTCAGCGAAGTAGTCAAAGACCTCCACTTTCCGCAGCAATTGAATGGCTTCAGGGCTGAGCCAAATCTGGTCTCTCTGGGTGGAGTGCTTGCATGTAGGAGTCGGTGACCAACCAAAGAGTTCTTGCCCAAGGTCCTGAGCGTTTCGCCACCCGTGCCAAAGCCAAAGCTGTTGTTGCTGAAGCTGGCTTGGTTCATAGTTGAAATCGCCTTGAATCAGGCGGACTCCTTGCATGCCCAAGACAATCTCATTGGTGTATGTCTGAAGGAGGGCATCGCTCATCTGCTTGGAGCGTGGCCATGTTGGTCCCTGGCTATATCCATAGAAGCTGCCCACAACGATGGGGCAAGGACCAACCCAATGTCTCGTCACCAAGACTCTAGCACTGTCCCAATGCTCGTCAGGCCATTGGAGAGGTAAGATGGTAGAAGGGAAGTCAGCACAAACCATGACCCCACTCCATCGGCCAGCCCAATCGGAACCTGGGCGTAAAGCAGCCGGAGCACTGTAGACTGAACGAACATTCCTGTTTCGCTGCCTGCCACTTGATCTCAAAATCGCAGCAGTAGTGGTCATAGTAGTATCGGAAAGCTGAGTTTCCGTCATTGTCCAGATTCCAGCTCCCAAGTCAAGGAGCAGATCTTCTTTGCTACGGAGTCCACCAGGGTTGCCGACACCCACAGTCAGCAAAGATGCATCGGAGTCGATGCATGGGCCCGGATTGACCGCTTCCCCCAATCTGCAGAGTTGGGTGTAAACTGGAATCTCACGAATTGTAGCCACATATGCTGTGGATGGAACATCAACTTTGAGGCTTTGCTGTCCAAAAGCCCCCGACCCGATTTCTCGGTCAGTGTCAACTGCCGAGCTGTCGAAGTAGTGCTGGGCAAAGGGCATAGGACACTGAAGGGCCTCACCCATCTGCAGCACGAACATCCAAATGAAAAGGAACCGTTGAAAAGGCCTAGCAAACAAACGAGGCATCCAGGTAGGCCAACTCCTGGACCCTGACTGACATAGTCAATGGGGTAACTCCCGACACTGTCGCTTCTCCAAGAGCGCTGTCAGGTCGGTCATCTGCTGTTGGAACGAATTGGCCATCTCGCGCGACAAGTCATCTTTCATGTTCTTGACAGTGTGCGAGACATTGGCATTCAGCTGTTGCAACTCCTGTTGTTGCTGGACCATAGAAGTCTGAAGCTCCTCAACGGCCTTCTCATTCGCCTGCATGCGATCACCTGCTTGATGGAACCAAGTGAGGAATTGGGCATTCTGCTGTTTGATCTCTGTCATTCCAACTTCCAATGCTTGGAGCCTTTGTTCCGACTCTTGTTGTTTTGGGTTGGGATCAGAGTCAACCTCCATGGTGTTGGCATGTGCTTCCAAAGCTTTGCGTACTTTCTGTGTAACATCTTCGCAGAGCTGTTCCTTGATCTCAGTCAAGCGGGATTTCCCCGCATTGGTGGAGGCTGCAGCTGCACTTGCAGGCTTTGCCCATGGATCGGCACTGCTCTGAAGCCAAGGGTCCGTGGCCGTTGAACTTGAGCTGGGAGCAGCTGCGAGGTGCTTTTGCGTCTTGGTCGACGCAATGAGCTTGGGCACTGGTGTCGATGAGCGGAAGTCTTTGGCCGGTGAGATGACCACATCCCCATCGAATCCAGGAAGGACCATTTGCGGTGGAGGTTTGTCAGACCCCACCCTCCAACTCATGTGTGTGATGCTTCCACGTCCTGGCTGCATAGGTCGAGCAGCCCAACCCCACTCCTTCAGGAGTTTGGCAATGGTGGTTCTTTGAGTCCCATGAGGCACCGGGCTCAACTCGAAGACCTGGCTGATGGAGAGGTTGACATATTCGATGCCGGGTTTCAACTGAGCCCAGACCACCGCTTCATCTTCTTTGCAGACTCTGATGCCATACTTGTTGCGCATTCGGACCAGGCAAACTGTCTTGCCGCAGGTTTTGCTCTTGTGCAGAGCCTCAGCCGGTCCATCACCTGGTAGCCAGATAACTCGGTATCTATCATCCATTTGCTTTGGCTGATCACCACGTGGTTCAGCATAGACTCCTCCGGGTGTACCAACCAAGATGCCATGACAGGCTCCATCCGGGACCCGTACAAAGACTGAAAAGGAGATGGCCTGTGCTTGCTCGCACCTGGCTCCTTTGTCATTGAAGAAGGATCTAGCCCAGACCTCGAACAGAACGTTGTCAATCGACTCATCGAGCCCTGGATGAAAACGTGGGCAGTCAGCCCCACATGCCTTGCCATCACAGAGCTTCAGGGCGTCCATCTGGGTGACTAAGCTGCGGATGGGAGCTTGCGCAAAGCGAACCCAATCACCATCATATTGGTCCTTGTAAACCTGGAGCTTGATGACACAAGTTTTGACGATCTCGGGGGTTGTAATCTTCTTCCGCTGGCTCCTGAAGACCTTCAGGTCACCGAGCTGGAGGATCCAACCGAAGATCAAAGTGTGTTCTCCAGTCCCAGGGCAGTATGCAGGGCAGGCAATCTTGGTCAAACCAGAGGCTTGGATAACATCGTCTGCTGGTGTATCAACCAGCACAAGGGCCAGAGCGTCTGTGGAAATGGACTTCTTCATCTCAAGAAATGGGTAGGCCTGCTGCAGAGTGCATAGAGCAATTCCACGCTGGTCCGCTTCCACTTCAGCAAAGGAAATCTGAGGGACCGCCTCGTCATCTTCATCTTGGAAGTGCTCAGAATTGAGCACCAACCTGCTGGGGTCCACTTGAACCACGGTGCTGTCAAACTTGTTGGGTGTCTTCTTCTTCTGTTTGTGATTCCGAATGTCGGCTCCGTGTTGACCTTTGGCCCTGGATGCCACATAACGGTTCAGCTCATCAGTGGTGACCAACCTGAACATTGTGCCAGGTTTGCTGGCCGCAGCTTTCAAAGCTGCCCATGGGTTGCGTTCTGAGAGGCATTGTCGAACATGTTGAGGGCCAAGTTTGGCCAAGACCTGCTTGGCCCTGTCCTGTGCATTCTCGCGCGGGACTCCTTTGTCATGTAGAAGCTGAGTCAAGTCATCAAGTGTTGAGTCCGAGCCAAAGCCCTCGATGTCTGGGAGCTCATGCTGAAGGTTCAAGAGGATGTTGTGTGTGTACTCCTCTTCATCGTCAGTGTAGCCTCCACCATTTGTGAGGTATGCAAGGTGTGCAAGTGCCAGAGTGCCGCAAGTGTGGGCACAACGCTGAACATAGATCCTGCTCACTTCAAAGCCACGAAAACTCCTGCCCAGAATGTCAGAGAACATGACAGCCAGGCCATAGGCTACTTCAGCAATTTCACTTGCGTGTTGGCTGTGCAGTTGGCCGTCGAACAGAGTCCAAAGAAGGCCAGATGCTTCAGGTGCTGTTGTAGGGCTGGCATGGAGCACAACCCAGTGACCACAGTGCTCAACAAAAAGTGCAATGCCACCTGAGGTGCCCTCATACCGCCGTTGCCAGTCAAGTAGAACCATCGGATGGATCTCCTGTGACAGAACCTGCATGGCACGGAAGGGGTAGATCACAAAGAGCTGCCCAGGTTGTTGTTCACCATAGGCAAAGTTGAGCAAGTGCTGCACGCACCTCCAAAGCATCTTGTCACCCAGACCAAGTCCAGAGTCAGGGCAACCATGGCCAGTGATCTCGGTGGTCAACGAAGGCTGCGGGCAGGTGCGAAGTTGATGGCATTGGGCCACCTCAATGGTGTAGAGGACGTCAGCATGGAGAAAGTGGTCAGGGTTGATCCGCTTTCCGTCGGCAAAGAGTCGGGGAAGTTGGCCCCAACCACGAAGTTCCTTCTCAGCCAGAAGCAACATGCCTGCCGTGGTGGGCTCATAGACCGTGACCTCATAGACATGGTGATCCTCTTCCAAACTGAGTTGGCGAGGGAGAGCCATGCTTTGAGTTTCCCAGGTGTTGCGGACTTTGTCAATGAGGCTCTTCTGGTATGCTTGTAGGCAGTCCAGTGGGTCAATGTCTGAGGTGCCTGAGGTGTGTTCTTGTAGAGCTCTTTGAACATGCGCCTGCAACCAAAGCACTTGCAGGGGTGCAGCGAGTTGTCCGAGCAAGCACAAGGCTGCTCGTGGGCTCATGTCGAAGACATAGGATGGGTCCACCGTGCAAATCAGAGCACCTTCTGCTGGGTGAAGGTGTCGTACCTTGCCCGTAGTGGCCGAAACCAGGCCAAAGCCACGTGCTCCACCCCGCCGCAGTCGATCCGAAGACAAAGGTCCACGGCAGTGGCAGGGACAGCTCCGGAGAAGGTTCCCCCAAGAATGCAGGACCGTATTCGCAATGTCATGTGCTTCAAGAATCCTCTTGTCGGAGCCGAAGATGCTGTCGAAGAAGACCTCAAGCTCATGCTGATCCCAGGCAAGCTCATCCTCAAGATCATCATCCCAAAGCGCGTCCAGTGGCATGATGGAACCAATGGTATTGTAGCAAGGAGTGCGAGGCCATGCCTTGAGTTCAGGACAAGGGAACTCCTTGGAGATGAGGAGGCACCAGTAGCGTTGACGACGTACCGGCCATTGATCCTGCAAGTCAAAGACAATGGAGGAGACATGCATGTCCATGTGCTCAGCATACTTCTGAATGATAATGCCGACCTCCGGGAAGTTCACAACGTTGGCTACACATTCAAGTAGCAAGGAACTGGCCTGTAGCAGCCATGCGCCACGAACGATGCCATGCAGGACCCCCCCTCTGGCATCGTGAAGACCAAGTCCATCCCCTTGACGAGAATAGGGCTGACAAGGGAAGCCGGCTGTCACCTGAACACGCCCAGAGGGCCTGTTTTCGTGGACCTGAATCAAAGTCTCAGTGGCTTGGATGTCACCTTGAATGATTGGGCACTTGAAGTTGTCTCTCAGGGCCCTGCATGCTAGTGGGTTACAATCCACCATCACAGCTGTTTTGAAACCAACAGGAGTTGATCCGAGTGAGAACCCTCCCATTCCAGCACAGAACTCAACAAGGGAAAAACCGATGTAATCAGCTGGGTCCGAAAAGGGAAACATCACCGAGTCCTCACCAAAGTGGCAATCCACTCCTGAGCCAGCTTCAGATCGCACCAAGTTGTAGCACGTGTAGCGTCCCGAAGTCAGCTCACCTGCTTCACACCACATAGTCAGCTCTTGCGCTGGGGACAATGCGCTCATCGTGATGATGGGTCCAAGTTGCGTGTCGGTCAACTCAACCACCATATGGAAGGTGCTCCCTGCTGGCACCGAAGCGATCAAAGGATCCATGGGGGTAGAACGGGGTCCCAACCTTCTGCCGTCACCGCCTACTGCTGGTAAGAAATTGGGCCGATGGCTGATATGAAATATATAAACGATAGTAATTGATGGTCATTTAGGGATATGAATTGATATAAAAGGTCGTTTTTTCTTTATACAATTGTTTATTTGGTTTAATGGTTGATCATTTGTGCATTCAACCGTGTGAAGCAGTCATGACTTCATGGTCTGAAGTCATGGTCATGCCATGGTGTTGATGAGAATGGTGGTCAAGCACGAGGAAGCCATGAAACTACCCCAGAGTCTACCAGCGCATCTCCCTGTGAACAACGCAAAAGACAATACTTGGGTCCTGAAATCACCGGGGATACAAGTCACGGATTTTTAGGTGAGGTGAGAATGAACGACCCCAACCAGCTCTTCTCATGCTCGAGTCAGGGATTGAACTTCTGGGTTTGCCGGTTAAAAGTCCAATGGGACTACACACGGGCAATACGGATCAGCAGTCAAGGCAAAACTTCAGAAGAAAAGAGTGAGGGAAACCAGGCGAAGATGATGCTACTCACACTGTCGAAGGAACACCAGGCCAACATGAAGCAACAATAATCAACAATGACGAACAATCAATATTTAATAAGCCTCTTGAAATAGTCAACAAATGTCAACTAACCATCAGTAACTAACCAACCAAAGTATGCAACTGATATGAGAAATAGTCCAACGTGTCCCCATGAACCAACCATCACGTTTCCCTATGGCAAGCCGTGTGCCGCTTCTCCCATCACCTCGGGCCACCCAGGGGTCGAAAGTTGTGGGATCATGCGGAGCTCCAAGTCCTGTGTGGAGAGCTGGAAAGCCCAGAGATAAGCGGAGTTTTGGTGCCAACATGGAGAGCAAATGGTGCACAATTCATGGTTATTCATACTAAGTTACTAAGTATTGATTATTTGTGGATTTATAAGATGTTATTGGATCTTATTGGTCATTCATGATTACTTTCTATTTTTCATGCTTATTCATGGCTATTAGTGTTTATTCACGGGTACGGGTCATGATGGATATGATAGGTTCTTAATTTGTTGTTAATGGTTCAATAGTGGTGGTTAGTGGTGACAGTTATTGATGGTAGTGGCTAGTGATGGTTGATAGTGGTGGCTATTCCTGGATGTTTATCGCTTGTCATGACTTCAGAGATGACTGCAAACACACCTCAAATGAGATAACTTTCGAGCAGGCAATAGGACTACTTTTTCGCGGATAGATCTCTGATAGTGCCGGGTGTCAGCCTCAGCAGCTACAGGCGTTCAACAGCTTTGATCTTTCTCCCCTTCGGGACGATCTAAGCAGCAGTCCTGTTGGATAAGCCTCTGGCTTTCTGGTCCAACAGCCGACCACCGAGGCAGACTAGCGCAATGAAACATTTTTCAGGTCTACAAGCTACTAGGTTCAGAGACCTCTAAAAGTTTCATGCTCAGGGGGATCATAGTCTTGCTGAACTTGATCCGCCACAGAAGGTTTCCGCTCCCAGCTACACCAGGAACGCCTGTCAGAGACCTTGCCCTGAAGCTTAACACAAGAAAGGTTGTGATGCAAAGTCGGGCTTGTTCTAGGAGCTTTCAAATTTGAAAAAAACACAAATCAAATGCAAAAGAAATGGAAGTCAAAAATGGAAATGCAAAGCACATGAAAATGACAAATGCAAAACAAATGGAAGTCAAATAATTGAATGCAAACAAAATGGAAATGGAAAATGCAAAACACATGGAAGTCAGAAAACTGAATGCAAACAAAATGGACATGGAACGTGCAAAACAAATGGAAATCAGAAAACTGAATGCAAACAAAATGGACATGGAACGTGCAATTCACATGAACATATAAGCTGTAAACAATAAGAATCAAAAACAAACTATGGATGTATAGATGTGGGGGGCTGGATGAGAGCATTGGGGCTTGTGAGCCGGTCAGGAATGGCTCACTGGGACCTGGGGGGCACCGGCGGGAGCCAGAGCTGGTCAGGGCAGAGCTGGGAATGGAACCAGTCGGAGCTGGCAGCCCTGGTCAGGGGAGGGTTTTGGGCAGGCATTTGGAACTCTCTTTTTTTTTGAAAAATTGCAAAAAACCTCGAAAAAATAGGAAATAAATGAGAAAAAAATAGGAAATAAATGAGAAAAAAATAGGAAATAAATGAGAAAAAAATAGGAAATAAATGAGAAAAAAATGGAAAACCAATAGGTCCCGGAATGCGCCACAGAATGCAAATGGAGCCACCACTGACTGGGACGGCCCCTCCCCAGACTTGGGAATCTAGCTCTAGGGCCTAGGGGCTCATTTGGATTGGATTCCAAACTTCTTTTTGACAAGGTGGGGAACAAAAGTCTCTGCGAAATTATGGCGCGAGACTCCAAGTCTGCAAGAATAGAATTCAACAGAGTATGAATTACTTGTAGCAACAAGCTACGAATTTAAGACTTGAAAATCATAATTGAACTAGCAGCTAAGGCGCTAAGGCTTAGCTGGCTAAGCAACGCTAAGGCTATCCATTGTGGGTTTCTGAGGTCCATTTTTGCATTTGTCATTTCCATTTTTTTTTGCATTTTGTTTTCTGAAGTCTATTTTTTTTGCATTTGTGATTTCCATTTTTTTCGCATTGTGTTTTCTGACGTCTATTTTGTTTTCATTTCTGTTTTCCATTTTGTTTCTATTTTTCTTGGTTTTTTTCAAGTTGCTTTTTTCTAACGCAAGCCCAGAAGCTTGCATCACAAAAGAAAGGGAAACCTGACAAACCTGGAGAATCCTATGGAAGTTATTTATATATCCCTATAGAAGTAAGTCCTGCAAAGCTAAACCAAGTGATCCCAGACTTCGTTAGCCCCAGTTATTGATTAAGCTCCAGTTATTGATTAAGCTTAAGTGATCCCGCACTTCGTTCACAGCCCCAAGCTTTGTGAACTTAGCAGCTTGGGGTTTCATGCCAAGGTTCGTGCTGCTGAGTGCCCCTGAAGGGACCGGGAAGAGTTGCTTCTTCCGAGCAATGGCGGGCATCTGGTTGGGGGACCCAGTCTCCACTGGTCTTTGTTTGGCTCATGCTACCTCTTAGGTGCAGGGTTGCTATGATTCCCTGACTGCTGACAAGCCATGAAGGATCGTGCCTTTACTCACCTTCATTTTCTGGGTTGTTTTTGAGGAGCTCTACATGGTTTTGGGTCATTTTGTTCTAGAAAGCCTTGTTTGTAGCACACGAGTAGTTTAACTAGGAACCTTGCTGATGAGTCATAATGCGTCGTTGTTCCTGTCTCGCTCCTATCATCCCTCTCCCCACAAGATCAGTAGCTAGGATGAATTCGGCATCATTAAGCGTTAGCCATCTTGAACGAGCATGAAGTCACCCGCTGCCCACTAAGCATCTATTTCAAGGCACCGTCACGAATCAGCATGAAGCATCAATAAACGTCGTAAAAGTGAATCACTGACCACCATCAGTGACCACCATCACCAACCACCATCACTCACCACCATCACCAACCACCATGACTAACCACCATCATACTTATCTATGAGTTACCGGCAAAATCTACGCTATCATATTTAGTATTCGGAGGGTCGTAGGTTTCAGAAATCGGTGTAAAAGCCAAAAAACAATTATACACACCAAAAAAAAAATAAAACTAAAGTGCCAAATCATGAAAAACGACAGTACACTCACCAAATTCAAATGACCTTAAGCCAAACAATGCATATTGGCCGTCCCTCATATCATGAAGCATTACTAAACATCATAAAGATCATCACTGACCACCATCACTATCCACCCTCTAACTTATATCATGAAGCATTACTAAACATCATAAAAATCATCACTGACCACTTGGATCCATGGGCAAAATGCCCCTGTCCAGCCCAGGCCACATGCTGATGGAGAGGTCTTTCTCCCCGAACATGTGCTCTTCGTGCCCCAGAAGCCACTCGCCGATGCCGTGGTACCACCTCGCACCCGTTGGAATGGTTGATAGGTGAACCAGGGTGAATCATTGGTGAATGGCACGGGCTCATGGTTCATGATGGTTCGTCATGGATGATAAGCCCCAATGGCAATGCGATGTAATGAGAAATGAGTTGAAGAACAGCAAGGTATGATGAAGGCAAAGAAGCATTACGCAAAAGTCACTGAGCAAAGACATCGTACTGGGGACCAGTGCGTAGATAAATTGAGGATTTATGGGTCCTAGAAACGCACAGGAGAATCCTGCTCCCCTCAAATTGCTGGGGTCCTGCATGAGCTGACGTGTTGGTGGTCATGGCTACTGTATCCATAAATCAAACATCTACCAACCTAACAACCCACCAAGCAACGTCAATCATCACTAGGTTTTGGGAGTGCTCGCAGAGATGAAAGTGTGCTAGTTCCCTGCTTTCCAAAGCACCAGGACTGGTTTTCGGAGTCGCGGCTTAGGTCGTACATTCCGCAAGGGACGCTGAAGCAAGCGTTGACATATCCTTCTGGCGTGGACCCACAGCAGGGAGCCGGCATGGCCGTGGCCGATCCACCTAGCAAATCCTAGCAACAGTAACATGGATGATATTGGTCAATGGTTCTATGTGATATGTTCAATTGATGGGTTACCGAAATAATAGTAACTATTGATTCGATTTATGGTTAGTTGATGGTTGATGATGGGTACCAGTACTGTACTGCGAGCTGTTTGTTCGTGGTTTGCTGTGTTGTACTTGATTGGAGGTGCCGAATTCTAGTTTCCAGGATTCAAGCAAAGCCTGCCCTGAGTCCTTGTGATCAGTCTTCGAGGGAGACACTATGCTTGAGGCTAAGCAGGTTTTGCCTTCGCTTTATATCCGACAACAGTGGCCAGTAACCTTTAAGAGATTGATGATGTGTGATGCAATTACTTTACCACAATATTCTAGGTGAGTGGTGAGTGGTGCCATTTTTCAATTTGCGTAATTTTGGCCCATAGTAAAGGTCATTGGTAAGGGAGGCGGAGGCCCTCTCCAGTGACAGTTGCACCAAGCTGATGCGCCTGAAAGATCGTCCCGAGTAGGAATTTCACCAAAGTCATGACTCCAAGGACCAAAATATATGCTACATATGGCCTCCATGGCTATGCAAACCGCATACTAGGGTTGAATCCCTAAGCTATGACAAGGATGATGTTCTGTTAAGGCGCTGGGTATGGCAGCCAGGGAATTGTTGGTTGCCAGGGTCAAAGTTTGTGAGGCTTGCCAGCTTGACCTGCGAGCAATGTCCGAGTGGATTTCTTTGCATTGTCATCTATGCTTTTATACATATGGCAATGGGTGAATAATTGGTGGTTATCCCCCAATTCTTGGTTGATTAGGATTGACCCATAGCCATATATTTACTATTGTGATCGATTTGAATGGTTATAGAATGCGATATGCACATAATTCTCTTGTTTGCAGATAGTCATCTACAGGGGTTCAACTCTGCAATGTGCCTTCTATTCATGTGTGAATACGTTGTATTTCCTGTTTACTGTGCACATGAGTCCCTGAGTTTAATTCAGCCACCTGAACTTCATGTTGAACATCGGTCCAAAAGCTTCCCGCGATTTCATGGATAATGACCATAGATTGAAGAAAGACCGGTCAAAACGACAGTTGTTTTGTAGACTGATAGCACTATCAAACATGATTACGGGTTGTTATTACCATCAACCATGATTTAGTATGGTATGGTGACTATTCTCCGCCTACCTCAAGCATTTTCAATGATTACCTCAGCTCTATAGTTGGCCCAAGGCCCAACTGGTGACGCTGTTGTGTGCACACGGTCTGCGGGATCCATGATGTTAGCCAGTCTAGTTGATGATTTGAAACATTTGTTTGATTTTCTCATGTTATTTTGCAGAGGAGTTGAAACCACCAAGCAGTTACGTATGTTATGTTGTACAGCTCCAACGGAGTGTTGCTTGCCCCTCTTGATGTTGGTCGTTCGATCATTTCGACGTCCCAGTCCCGTCTTGCCGGCGAGGCTCCAGTGATTTCTCCGATGATGAGGTGAAGAATGCCTTGCAGGTGAGCCGACGATCCGTGAGTCACCAACCAGGGAAGCATAACGACATAACGATGGTTTGAAGTGATTTATATGGGGTTTACCCTGCTTAACTATGTTTGATAGTTGTCACTTCTATTATTTCTATGCTTTATTATATAATATAGTATGGTTGATTATATGTTCTATATTGTTAATTACTGGTCATGTCAACTGTGGTTCATGCTTGTTTGCTCAACAATCAAGCATCATGAATCATGGTTCATATGGGTTGATAGCATGTTTTTTTTTCTCGCATGGCATGGGATCCAGTGGCTGGCTCACACAACACCTGGAGCTACGGAGGAACCTGTCGAGGAGGATGCCATGCTCCTGGTCACAACTGGATCGCCCACTAGCAATGAGTGTAATCATTTGATTTAACTTAGGGGTATATCAACTGTACATCCTTTACATCCAACAAGTTACTGGCATGGTGCTTGGTTGACAATGGTTGATACACTGGTTGCTTCATAGCGCTTCATGGTTGCTGCCAGCAGGACATTCAGACACTCTCAGCATTTCCAAAAGTGTTCTTATCAATCTTAGCATTGCAGGAAAAAGAATATAGATGTGGGTGCGGATTTCCTGTGGCAACTTATTGCATGTAGACGGCTCCAAAGTTCCAACTACTGCCATCGATTGGTGATTGGTGGATAACAACGCATTTCACGTGTGTGATCCGGCATCTTGCTTAGCACCATTTAGATCAGCCTGTCAGTACAGTGGACGTCGCTGGGTTTGCAATGACCCAAAAGATTCACTGCGATTCACGGAAGTCGATTGGGTGCGGAGGGCGTAATGATGACCCATGATGACCCACTTGTTTCGCCTTGGTAGATCATGGGCAATAGCACCATCAGTTGCTCACCAGGTCAATCGGTGGTGATCTGCCAACATAGAGGCTTCTCAATAAACCACCCAGTCACTTGCAATAAAGAACTATTTCATTTAGACTGTGGCTTGTCTACAATCAGTTTAACCATGCATAAATATAGGTACTGATATACCATCATTGCAGGCCATCGGTTGGACCCCATTAGTCCCAGTAGTTCATCAACTACAGGTTATAGCCCTGGTTTATATCACAAGGACTTGTCAACAGTTGGATCTCCCATTGGTTCTGTTTCGGCCAACTCGTGGCGTGCGATGGCCAGGCAGTACAGTTGACCTGCCTTGAAGGTGCGATTGCCGGCAACATGGGAACGGGGCCGTCTTGTGGTCTATAGAAGATCTTCATATTAGATAATTAGATATTATATGGTATTATTAGATGTAGTTAGACGGATATGTAGATAATATTCGATATGATATAATCAGATGATTGTGTAGATAATATATCTAGATATATCTAGTATATTGGATCTGTTGGATATTTATGATACACAGAAAATATGGTGTGCACATGTGATGCTAGATGTTGCTATTCACATGGACCAAATGCACATGTTGGGAAAAACATTGATGAATCCATATGATATACAATTTCAAATACCGTCACATACCATGTTTAAGATATCAATCAGGAATCCACAGTTCCTCAAGATGGTCATGGATGTGTTTTTTTCATTAACGTGAGGATGTGGTTCAAAGCCCAGCAGTTTGAACATTTCAAAGATGCAGACTGCTCCAACTGTTGTGGTGTTCAAGGTACCCATTTCAAGTAGCTGAACCTAGATGCAGGACTCTAGCGATAGTTGTAGACCCCAAGACGGAATGGTCCCATTTTTCATTGCAAAACCAACACGAAATTAAGCATACCCACGTTTGTGAACTCCTGGGGGCAGATATCCGCATAATTTACTCATGTTTGCGGTGTATCTCTGCTGGCTACATGTCACTCTACTGGTTCCTTCAACCTCTCTTTGTCTACAGACAGGCCGAAGCTTGAAGGATGAAGCGGATTGGGTTGGGGGGCCCAGGGGGCCCAGGGGGCGAAGGCTGGGGGCGTCTCAGCCCTGGAGTAGGATATGGGATGATCATAGGCCTGGTGAAGTCTCCCCATTGGAAGATCCAGCAGATTAGTGTCATGTAAGCATCATGACGAAGGCAATAGGATACTGTAGGTAGTGGCTGTCACATTAGCACGTCAGTGTGACCTGAGATATCCCAGAATTGTTTTAATGCTGACAATGGACCATGCAGTTTGCCAGAACTCCAGTTTGTTCGCTATACCGTACATTGGTTGGTCTAGGTTCTTGAGTATACGGCAGACATGCTTTCTTGGGGCTTGTGAGTCTTGAAAGGACATGAAAGGACCACAACCAACGGATCATTCATTTTGTCTCCGCTATGCCCTGATTTGCTGTCAGCTTGTAATGAAATGCATTTTTTCCAAATCGTTGTTATCGTTGCCGTTCCTGTTGCTGGTGGTCATCAACCCCCGGGCAACAGCTTCCCCAGAACCCCTAACCAATCAGGACCCTTTGGTTTACCTCTTCATTTCTGTGGTCGGCCAAACCACCTTGGATCCCAGGCCTTGTTGCTCTCCGGCGGTGAACAGCAGCGTTTGGCTGTGGCACGCGTGTTGCTGAGAGACTTGTCGCTGGTATTGAGTTGGGAGGGTGCTGGGTTAAGTTGGGTTCCGCTAAGGTGGATTAGGTCAGGTTGAGATGTGTTGGGTGTTGGATGGGGTTGGTTGTTTGGTTAGGTTGGTTGGTTAGCTGGCTACTGATCATGAAGCAACAACAATGAAGATGCAAACAGTTCCAGCAGCCGAGGCTTTTGATCACATCAGGTCTTCTATGTCCCTTGTTCATACAGAGAATGTTAAGGACTGTTTCATTCAACAGATTTCTACCACTTTGGATTTCTTCTCCGGGAGCAGGACTCCCAAGAACCATGCTGGAGCATGCCTGGGAGCAAAAGCACAAAGATCTGGGTACTGCGACGATCCACACCCAGTCTTCATCCTGGCACAGCATCGTGGATCCGCCTTACCGAGTTGCTATGAGTTCCTTCATTTTCCATGCGCACAGAAGTTGGGTTTGCCTGGGCTTGTCTAAGAGGTCCCGTAGTGCATCTTGTCTGAGTCAAGCAGCATCAGTAAACGTGAAGTAGCATCAACCCTCATCAAGCATTAATTAAGCATTACACTTTACTGAGTCACTACGCAGCATGCATTGACCATGAACCATCATCAACCATCATCAACCATCATCAACCATCATCAACCATCATCAACCATCATGAAACATCATGAAACATCATTGACCAAGCAGCTTCTCTGCCACGGCTCCAAGGACAGCCGCAAGTGCTTCTTCTCGACGAAGCCACTAGTGTCGGGGCCTTGGCCCTTGAGAAGTGATCGCAACCAGCCAGCCTTGGAGATAGCCATTCCATGGAGGGCTGGTAGGACCTGGTAGGAACCAACCAACCATTTTGATCCATAACATCCCAACAGAGACGATTCAACTTAGTTTTCGGATGTTCACTTGAGATTACAAGGTCTTGACCCATGCTCTAGTAGTTGGGTTGATGGTGATGGACATGCTAGTATCACCAATCAAAAAAGTCAGGCATTGGTGGATTTCAGACACCCATTTGTAGAGAATCAAAGGGCCGGTTTGCCTGTTCCTCTCAGTGGTTCAGGGGTACGGAGCTTTATAGATATCTACCCAAGTATGGGGCCAAGATTTGCACAAATCCAGCATGTGGAAAGTGAAGCCTGGATGTGCCAATCGTGAGTTGACTGACTAGTTGGGATTGGGAAGGAGATTTCCAACCTGAACCTTACAAATTTGTACATTTGATGTCTCAGGGGATACGGAGCAACCATGCCTTTTCCTTGTCCTCAACGGTTCTGACAGACAATTTGACTGCTTGCCTGTTTGGGCATTGATTTTCTGAAAAGGGAAAAGAAACTCGTTGCAATGTACACTTGAAGATTCTCCATAATTAGCTTATGTCTATAACCCTACTATGGTACACTATGGGTTGTCTTACTTACAGTGATTCCTTATAAGTAGTAGTTACCCTACTCACAGCCAAAGTTATCTGACTGGGGAGGTACTAGCCCCCAAGACAGCTGGAGCACCTTTTCCCAGGTGTTGGCCTTCCTTTGTCAGTTATGGTGGCTTCCCAATGCTTGGCGGCTGTGGAGACCACTTCTTTACAGACACTCTCATACTTCTATATACCTTCAGATACATTTGTTGATTATGTGCATGCAAATTTGATCATTGCAAATGCGTGGGTACTTAATTGTCTTGGTGTATACTGCATATATTTTGAGGTATACTTATGTATATGTAATATAATCATTTATTTCTTTACATATACACATATATTCCTTCAATTCTATGTTAAGATGTTTAATGTTGATATACTCACTGAAGATTGTAACCCTGCAATAATTAAACTGCTAAACGTATGCCATATCTAATCTGCCACGGAGCTATAGACCCTACCTGTCCCGCAGGCGATGTCCGCAGAGGCGGCCCTGGAGGTCTTTGGTCTCTTGAGGAGGCTGTGCGGCAGTGGTTGGGCTCGGTTCGGTGGGGCTTGGTTCGGTTCAGTTGGGCTTGCGTTGAGGTTGGGGGTGGTTGGGATTGTTTGTGGTTGGTTGGTTGGTTGGTTGGTCAAAATCCAACTGTAAGAGTATATATCAAGCGTGACTACCTGCTTGGTAGTTGGCTTGGTTGGTAGCGTTCTGTTGATGCTCTGACTTTGCTACCTAACTTTTGTTGTCAGTTTTGATGATCCCTTGCAGCTGCTTTCCGCCGGAAATAGCATTTATGGACCTACAAGCTGCGCATTCATGGATTTTCATGACTGGTTCCCCTTGATCATGACAGCAAACATTTTCTCGCCTAGTGGCTTAGAAGACAAGCAACGGTCAACCAGATTCATGCACTACTCACTGTTGGGTGGAGTTTTGGGTGGATCAGATTTGCTGGATACAGTGGCTGGTCCTATCATTAGCTGATTGATGGGGAGTAACTCACAACCGTTGCAAGCGGATGGGAATATGTCCTGTTGCTCACTGTGCAATGACCAACATGGTGTCATGAGAAGGTGATCATAGCTGTGAGTGTATCTCTCCCACTTTTATACACGCATATAATCGCATCTACGTCAGCCAGAGGATCAATGTTTGGCATCCACATGACCTCATGAGGTTGTTAGAAATCATAGGATAAACCAGAAACCCCAAGTCGTGCCAGACTCCATCCATCAACAGGGGTGTTGTTGGCTGCCGTCAACAGCTCTTTGCCGCCCTTCCCTGTAAGCTCCTTCGAAACCCACGTTGGGGTTGGTTTCGTCTCAGATTTTGAATCTGGGGGAACCTGAGACAACTTGAGACACAGGCTTGATGCCAGACACAGAGTGAACGTGTTGCATTGCAGGAGGCATCCCAGATCGGATCCGACCCAAATCAAAGACGATTTGAAAAGTAAAACCTCCTGACAAGCAAGAACTATTGCTCATTTGAGTACCCAATGTCATATTTGATTCACCCTTCCCTAAGACAAAAACAAATAACAGCATTGGTACAAAATTGCTACGTAAACGGCATACCGATTGTTGCAAATTTGTTCAGTAAACGGCACACAATATATGTACTCAGTACAGAATCACCATCATCCACCACTGTTTCTAAACAAAGTCTGCCAAGTAAGACACTGCAGATAAAATTGATTTTTGATATCAGATCTGGTAATTAGTCAATGTCGCTAAGAATAAACTGGCAGTTACCGTATATGTTCAGATGGACATTTATGGTCAGTTGTTATCGTATATGGTCAGTTACCATTCAACAAAAAATGATTTATTTTAATGTCTACAGTAGCTTCTCCTATGCTTGATGGTGGGCGCGGACTTGGCCCTTGCGAAGCCCCCACGAACTGCACAGCTACCGGTCTACAGTCACACCTACACCGTGATGTCCCCGAATCATGACCCCCCTATTGATTAACTTGGGTTATAGCTAATGCAATGACCAGATGTGGTAGATATTACCATATGGTGAATTATGATTTCTTACCAGCTTGTAGCTTGGGGGCATTACTGTGTATCATCAATCAGTCGCAAGCAAATTGGATAACGTGATGGTACAATATGGTACAGCCGTAGTCCTTTTATTGATATCCTTTTGATCCCAGGCTTACCTTTGTTCTACCCCCCCAATAATCCTGCAATGATCCGAAGGGGTTATGTTCCAGAAGATTCTCAACTGTGGATTGACCATCAGTTTTCTACATCATGAACCACGGTCAGCATCAACCATTATTCACTATAGACTATAGTCATATTTGAATAGTTAAGCATCAGTGAATGATTAGTGAATTAGCATTCATTAGATCAGTCCAATATGCACTAATCAACAATCAATCATTAGTAATCATTAGTTTATGAACCATCAACTAATCATTACAATCAAACATCGACAAGTAAACTCGTTGGCAGAATGGAAGTTGAATGATCAACAATCATTACAATCAACTAATCATCACAATCAACAATCAATAAGTAAACTGGTTGGCAAAAATGATTGTTGATTGTAATGATTAGTTGATGGTTGATTGAACCAAGGATGGTTGGTTTACCAACCGTCAACTAATCATTAGAATCAACAATGAATAAGTGAAGTGGTTGGCCGAATGATTCACAAACGATTGGAGTTGATTCACCATCCTTGGCGAGGCCTGGCAGTCTCCCCAAGGGCGCTGCAGTCATTACCGTCAGCCCGGACGCCCTACCGGGCCGGCCCCGGCCGGGGCACTGGGTGAATCACTTCGAGGTATCAACCAGGTTTGTTCACCATCGTGGTATTACGAATATTGATAATCAACGGATTATGGAATATCATTGGTCACCATAGCACTACGATATGTCAATATACTTGATAATGAGGGATAAATAAACATCCGATCATCTCATAAAGCTCCTCCTATAATAGTTGCTAGGTGGGATGATCAGGATGGCTAAGAGGCAGGATGTGGCATGATGTGGCCTCAGTCTCAAGTCGGGGTTTAACGACAAACAACTAGCAATTTGACGTTCAACAAGGAGCATAACAAGCAGAAACTGCCAATAACTGGGCTAGGACAGTTCGCCCTGGTGAGTGAAGACTGGGGTAGGGGGTAAACAGGCGGGTAATCTGTCGGGTAATCTGACACACGACCAGGGTTGTAACTTGGTTGGTAGGATGATCATCCAAACAGTCCGATTTCTTAAGGGATGGCCCCATGTTCCTGGTGAGTGGCTCGTCGCCCCACCCAACCTTGGTCGAAGTGCTTGCCATATGGTTGGTATCAAGGAGAAAGGCCCATTGACTGCCCAAATATCAGATAGCTAGTCTAGAAATTAGACATGGCCCAGTGATTCTCAGACAATGGTGTGGTAATGGATTCTTTCTTGCTTGACAAAGCTGCAACCTTAGAAGCGTTCCTCCACAAAACCCCAATGTGAGTGTGGTGTTTGTTTATTTGTTTTGGGGGGTGTACAGTTCTGAAAAGTTTCCTCCCAAACCTTATATATACTGTACTTAACATGAGGGATGTACCTATCCGTTAGCTAACAAAGTTAGTTCCACTTGTGTTGAGTCGTATGCTACGAACTGAGCCCTCCTTCGGTGGCTGAGACTTTCTAAGGTTTATACATTTTTGATTATACAATTTTACACATGATAGGAGACATTTAGGCTGATCCACTTGGTAGAAACTGCACGTCTTCCCAAGTGAAAAGTATGGCCCGCCTGGTAACTGCCGAAGATCATGTGGGTCCGTGGTTCATGACAGCTCAAGCATGGCCCAGGGAGCTTAAGGCAAGTCATCAATAGACCCAGCAGAGTAGTGGGGCGTTACCAGGGGTGGTAGTAGCAGCAGCAGCAGCAGCAGCAGCAGCAGTAGTAGTAGTGGTGGTGGTAGTAGTAGTAGTAGTGGTGGTGGTAGTAGTAGTAGTG
>VSDK01012937.1:25574-37890 GCA_009767595.1 Symbiodinium kawagutii | reverse complement strand
CAGGAATGCAATCTGTGTAATGCAATGTAAATTGCACTTTACGACAGTACAATGTAATAGATGATGGAAGACACAATGAAGCGTACAATGCAATGTGTATTGTCATGTATAATGCCATCCAAAATGTATAGTGTTTGCTGTGTGGTTTAAAATGTGAACGGCATCGTGACATAAATATGATGTAGTGCAATACCAAATAATGTAATTTAATCTAAAGCACTGTATGTTTGTTTGGCTGTATCTCCAACTTGTCGTTGGTTCTTTTTTTTGGGATTATTCAACCTGATACATGGCTAGGACTACCGTGACCTCCAGAAAGAACGACCAGCCAAGGTAGTTTTCATTGCTCCAATGATTTTGAACTCCACGATCTCGGATCCAACCCTGGTTGGCGCTCCGCACAAAGTGTGTACTTTTAGAACGGAGGGACGTTGAAATTGACGGGGACCATTTGAATTGACCGTGGATGAGTTGTGGGTACCACCACCTGTGAACAGCTGGCCCCCTCAAATATGCAGAAGTCAATGGAACATGCAAAGAAGTTTGAGGGTTCCAGGACTGTTATAGGCGTACCCTCATGTGATCTTCGGTTGCGTTCATTGGGATAGAGACATCTTTAAGATGGGGCTGTTGATCAACTGATGCACACAGCAAAATGACAGGAAAAATGCAACCAGGAAAGATTTTGTGGACAGTCGGAAACTAACGGGCCCAGAAAATCATTGGCGAAACACTTTCTGGACTCATGGAGTTCATCGTTGTTTTGCCACAATGATTTGCTGGAGATTTTCAGAAAGGTTGAGCCAAAAACCGCGAAAACTTTGAGCTTTCGGAAGATTCAGGAGCAATAAGACCAGAAATGCTAGCTCTGTTCCAGGCTGGGACCAAAGCAACAAGGTGTGCACCCTTGCAGTCACAAGTCCCAGCACCATGTCATACTGTAGCTAGCATTGCTTAAGCGATACTATATTTATATAAATGTATTTTGCACTTATAGTGGTTGTAAGTATTCTATTTACCCATGTGTATATATATATATATACATTTGATGGTCTCTCAAAATAGAGCTACCCCCAGAATGGTCGGTTGATTACTGTCAATGGTTGATCCTCTTTTTCTGTGTATATATATGTATATGTATATATATTTAGATACATCAAAAGTTGCGTATGCTTATACATGTTTACACATGTAAATTGAAAATGTGAATTACAGATCACACAATTTACTTATGTCATCATTGGACATGTGTAATTTGGCTAACATTGAGGGTTCACAATGGCCACTGGTGACTCCTGGCTACGCCACTTCTCCGAGGTCCTCTCCGCGGTAGGCGATGCACCGCCCTGGAAATTCCAGGCGCGCGCTGGGGATGGGCAGGGCGCGCCATGGAGAGAGGTGACCCTCCGGTAGCCCACCTGGCGAGCTGGGTCAAGCAGTGAACCAACCAATCCTAACAGGGGATGATATCCAACAATAGTAGGGGATATACCAGCTATATATGGCTATGGATCAATATTAACCAACCAATGATGGGGGATAAGTTCACCAAGACATTTCATGGGGAAAAGTATGGTTAATGATAGGGGAACACCCGGGACTAGCCGGGTGAACTGACCCACTGCCACCTGGCAAAGGAAAATCAACCGTTCACAGATGGTTTTCTAGGTGAGCACAGGGTGGCAATGACAGGTGTGGGTTGTCGGTATCAGCTTTTTGGAAGCAAAGTTTGGAGGACCAGCCAATCATTGGATACCAAAAAGCACGATTGTTTGGGTATGATTGTGCTATAATTGATGGATGTTGCAACCATACTTTATCATAGTGCAGTGGTAAATTGTTATAGATCACATATCTACCTGTGATCCAAGGCACCACCATGTTGCCAAACATGGGCAATTGTGAACCTCCCAGCCATTTTTCAGTCCAGGTGTTTAGCTGTTTAGCTCGGTCGCCCAAGCCTTCGTATGATTCAGGTTCGCAAGAGAAGTAGATGTGTAAAGATCCTGGAGTGGATAGGGTATCACGTTGGACGAGTTGGACCATCCCCAGCAGGGAAATGATTAGGATATTCTACCATTATCAAATCTCGTGGTCGGTAAATGGACCTTCACCCGTTGGAAGCCACTTGTAGCCACTTGAAATACCTAGTAATTAAGACAATAGGTAAGCAATGGAACAATGTCGCAGCCCACCAAGTTGCCTATGGATAATTCAGGCATGGGTCAAAATTGTCAAACCTCAAGATTCTGCATGTTCAAAAATAGATACGCTGGATGCATATCCAAGACATGTATGCATAAGATTGTATACACCTGACTACATGAGTATATGTGTGCATGTTCATGCGTGCACATTTAGATATTGACTGTGATTTGCACATGTTTGTGGGTTAGTCCACTTTGGAATCTTGCATGCGATGACCTGTGTGCTGAAATGCAAAATTCTGCTCGGAGTGGTAGTTCATAGCAGTTCCAGCATTTGTTTGAAGTCCTTGGACTGGGAACCCTGAAAATGGCACTGCAGTTCTTCTGGTTGCTTTTAGCCTACTGGTCAATATCAAATGATTCAATCAAATTGATATCACCCTGTTGACATCAATCGTGGTGAAGATTCGAAACATATGTGATATCAATTTGATAAAGATCCTGGTGAATATTAGAATCATATTTGACTGATTAAACCCGACATAACTCACTGATATCACTGGATCACTGGTTGCACCCAAGGTTTGGAGGCTGTTGCACTATGTCACTGACACCTTCGAGCTCCTAGTCATGGTGCTCATCGCGCTAGGCACCGTGATCACCGGTGGTCACAGGGGGTCGCACAGAATCTCACGAGATCTCCTGACTCTGCCCGTAAAACACATCAGTTTGCATGAATTGCTCAATTTCTATTCTTTCTGTTTGGAGTGGCCTTGCAGATCATGACTCCGTTCATCAGCATCAGCAGTGAGGTGGAAGTGTAGCAGATTGTTCGAAGTATCTTCTTTTCGATCATGTGCAGGACGGGCTCGTCAACGGACCTTCCGTTTTCACTTGCTCTGATGCCGTTTGATGGATTTTGCTCGAGAATAGTAGTAGAAGAGAACGAGGAAACTCATGAATGTGGTACAACCAGAAAAGGGTTACATAGTTCTTGCCATACCATGGGCATGCCTGCACCCACACGAAGACATTTCTGCAGTTTCTTCTCAATTTCTTTACAAGTTGCAAGCCATGCTCTCTAACTCGATTGTTCTGTATCTAAATATGCAGCGGGATAGGAGAAACTGAAAGAGACTAGTAAGGTCACTCCAACAAGCTGCATCCCGCCATGTGTCAGCAGCTGCTACGTCTCAGGCGGGTTCTCAACTTGTCTTTGTAATTCCTTTCCCCGTTTCCTCATGTTACCCTCCAGGAACCCCTCGATTTTGCGGGGAAAAATAACTTTGATCAAGTTTCAAATTAGCCGATCAGCATGTGAGCATCACCTCCCAGAACATGCTCTCCTTGTGTCATTGCTGTTGGGGATTCACCCAAAAATACATTGAAGGATTCCTGCGATGCACGCTGCAATGATCTCCCGACTTGCGAATGCCACTGCAGCTGAGAGAATGGGCCGTGAAGCGGCCTTCAAAATTTCAATGAGAGGTCAACAAAACGCCCAGTGAGAATACATGAGTTTCGGTTTTTTACTGCCGCTTAAAGGACTAAAAACCACAATTCACATGAGTTGCTACTGTGAAGAACTCGGCTTGTGCTTCACGAAAAACGGCTGTTGGTGATCACCTGATCGCACCTGTGCAGACGATGAGTTGGAGACACGCAGTGGAGGCGCTGAATCGTGTCTGTGAACGGCACGAAGCCGGCGGAGCTACAGAATTCTGTAGCTAATTTGGTTGTTTTAGAGACACTGGTCTAGCAACACAAAAAATAGAATGGCAGTGAGTGGAGGAAGTCTTGTCAACACAACTACTTGTCAACAACAACTACTGCAAAGATCAGCTCATGATAGCCCCTCGTTTATTCAATGAGGCATCAAATGTTCAGTTCAAGTGCTTTCTCTGACAGCAAATACTGCGTACTTAGATCTGAATTTGTAGAACTGTAGCAGGACATGACGGGACATCCGGAAGATAAAGAAAGCATTTGTGCCATGCACAGTTGGGTCTGGACTTGGAACGTCCAATAACAGCGGGTAGCACTTGTGGCAAGCCTTCAGAATTTGCATTGGTCCACTTGGCTTGCCTCTCAATTTGATTGTGGTTTTGATTGAAAGACAACTCGGATAATTGTATACTGAAATTGCTCAGAAACATTGCTTCCAAGCCATTGCAGTGAATTGGTACCTTTAAACAAGAACACCCCTAGAAAAAAGACTCATCTTCACTTGCAGGGGTGGCCCATGACACCAAAACTTGCCGTTTCCGGGGCCGTTTCCCGACAAATTTGCAACCAGAAGATGCTGTACGAGTTGCAACAGCAGTGGGTCGATACGCCTGGGACTAGTCTGGCGGTGATGTACCCATTTGGGGGCTTGAAATAAAGGTACTCTCCAAAGAATGTAGTAACATTTGTAGTAATATCTATGGTGATAAACCAAATGAACCCACCATTTCTTAGAGAAACGCCCATTTGGTTAATTTCCATTCGGTTCATTGAGGTTGCTTCACCACCTTTTGACCTATTCTTATAGCAATTAACCACCGTTTGTTGGTTCATTTGGTAGTTACAAGTAACTGTTATAATTGGGTAGTTCACTTAGTTTGGTTCATTGGGGTTACAACCCTAGTTAACACATGTTTTGTTGGTTCATATTTTGTTGACCAACTGGTTTTTGTTGGTTCATGTTTTTGTTGGTTTAACCCTGGTGGAATAGTTGGCTCTATAATATAATATAACCTAGGTTATAACCCTATTTTGTTGGTTCATATTTTCCAAGTTCCAGCCTGGCCTGTTGTTTCGATCGATCTCGAGCGCTGTCCAGGCGGAGCTCTCGCAGTGTCCTTCCTGGAGGAAAGCCCTCGAGGCCACGTGCCGTCCCTGTGTATGACCCATGATGAAGTACGCAATTCAAGTCTTATATGACTTTTATGAATTCTATGTAGTATATCATAGTACTTAATTATATATAATATGTAATATCTACTGTAATATATTTATATATGTATGATATATTTTGGGGTATATATATTTATTTGTTTTTGCACATGATACTGTATATATGATGTGTACAATATTTGATATATATCTTATCTGATATTTTTGTATATATGATAGAACTTTGCCACTAGATGATATTTCATTGCATATGATATATTGTCAAATACGATGATATGTTTGGAAATGTCATGATACTTCAGGTGATTATGAAAAGGCAATGGACTACGAAAGACCTTCATGATTGGCATCGTGTTGGTATTGACATTGATTTTGCTGCTAGTCTCGAAGAGGATGGTAGCGTGTGAAAGGACAGGCATGACAACGGTGATTACGCAATTGCTTGCAATTCTGATGATGCGCTTGTTAATCATGGTGTTTCATGCCAAACAACGATATTGCTTATTAGTAGCATATTATTGCCCGTTGTAACCATCAATTACTTGCTCTGCGCCTCGGGGCGACCATTTCGTTCGGATGGCGCGCAGGTGATCGAATTCTTACAGGGTGAATGGACCAATGCAGAGGCCTCCCTGGGTCAGTCATGACCATCACCGACCGACGGTTGCAGTGGATGAATGGCTCCAAAGTGATTGGAGTAGGCGAAGCTTAACTAAGAATGAGCAGTTGATTGAGTTATTATTTACATTAACTAGGTGATTTATTGATTAAGTGATGAACAAATCAGCAATGCATCGAATCATTGGCAAGAAATGTTGGGTTGAACATGAAACTCTTACGCCAAGGGCTCATTTACAGAGCATGACATCTTGACTGGTTGGATTTGCTTTGCTTTGTTCGCAGCTATCTTGATATTGATGGTGGTTAAAGTAGTGGCTCATGATGGTGGTAAAGCTTACTTTCCACCAGCAGCGTTGACTTGACAGGATTCGAACGAGAGCTATGTGGTCGAGGGAACATCTGTGAGTTTCTTGTATGCAATAGAGAGAAGAGGCGCTTACACCAGGGAGAAACCAGAGTGGTGCGCCATATTGCGCCAGATGATCTGTTGTCAAGCGTTTCTGGTTTCAAGTTCCAGGATCAATTGCTTGCTTTGATGCGTTGCAGTTTGCCAAGGGTCCTTGCCTTTTAAGGACGAATCAACGCTCGCGGTACGAAGAACTTCGAAAAATACCTCGTCTGGGAGGATACTTTGGGATTGGGCACAAAGAGGGAGGTTTGAGCGGTTTGTCGGGCCCGCAGAGAGGTAGAAATTTGTCTCACAGCGGGTGAGTGCTAATGCTTCAAGTTTAAGAGTAGAAATAGATAGAAATAGTGAAATATTGATTTCCAATCACCAGCATCTGGCAAAAATGGGGATGGTTTCTAGTTCATCTCGCGTTATCCAAAAGTCATGGCGCCCCCAGAGGTCTGTCTCCCGGTTTGGTCTGATAGATCTGCGGCCGCTGAATTTCGAATCAGGATCGATGGAACGCCATATCATGGGGACCCAACCAAAGATGCTTGGCAGATGCGGAGGGTGGACCAGACTATGTCGTTGGCATGGGTACGAATCGCTGCTACAGCCGTGATGTTCCGCCCGGCCCAAAGTGCTTCTTTGTGATGGAAAGAAAGCGATGACAAGTCTTATCAATTCTGGATTACTTTGAGCATGACCCTTTCAGGAGGAATAGCTCTTAGTTGTTTGGACTCAGAAGCATCAATGCAGTGTTGTGTGGTCACCAAAGAGGCTGTGGCGTCCGTTCAGATCCGTTCAAGTGCCAACATGTCCTGGGCATTTTGCATCATTTTGAAGGTCACCCATGGGATTTGTGACCGTCTAAGGATTCTATTTAGACACGCCAAATCTGGAGGATGAGGTGGCATGGGGTGCTGCAATTTGGAGGACTTGCAGCAAGCCCGTTACAGAGATGGGTAGGCAGATAGATTCTATTATACTTGGAACCCATCAATGCCATTGGCGTTGCTGACACCAGCTGATGTGGGTTGATTTTCTCATTCAAAGCGGCCTTAAATGCCCCTTCTCACTGTATGTAGAGGTCAGCATGGTTTGCGTTTTCAAGCATTTGCACCCCTGCAGTCCGTTTGTTGGAGTGCCTACAAGAGGGGTGGAAAGCCTTTCCGTCGCCTGGCAGCAGTAGAGTCAACCCAAGTCAGTGTTCCAAGCTAACGGAATTGGCTTGACAGCTTCATTCGACTCAGTGGAACATGAGAAAAATACCAATCTGTTGCTGGACACGTCGTCGCATGTCGGCACATTTTCAGACTGGAGAGCACAAGCAGCCGAGGGACCTTTGGGTGAGCTCCAGCTGCCATGGTTCTGTTATGGGCTAAACATGGCAAAAAATTGGCTGATAGTAGCTGAAAACTGTGCATGTTGAATAGTTCATAAGATCAGTTTTCTCGTGGTGAAAAATCACAACTCCTGGGGGTATGAAACAGCACGTCCGCCATAGCGAAGGGCCATGATGCATTTTGTAGCGACCAACAATCTTTGCTGTACTGGAACTGATGGACTCTGATGGGCAGTGGACAGTGTCTCATCAGATCTCCTGCTGGAAGATTGGAAGGTCTGCTCGGCAGATCCTTCGGTTTGAAGATGGTTTGTAAAGAGATATACCCTCTGGTGAACTAACATGGCAATGGAAAATGCCCCATAAATGGCTGATTTCCGAGGGGTTTTCCTAACAAAATGGTGGATTATCCATTGCTATGTTAGATCATCAGAGTGTACAGTCAATGTAAATGTAAACAGAATATCATAGATGGATGATGGATGGGTCAATGGGAGTACCAAGACGGGTAACTGTCAGCACTGCCCCTCCCCAAAGCAACTGAATGAAGTCGCGGAGGGTTGCTGCAGCTGAAACGAGCAAAGGTTCAACCCTTTAAGGTGAGGTCATCGGATGCAAAGGTGTTGGGTTTTATAGATTGTAGACATACATTAAAAAAATCACTAACCATTGACTTACCATCAGCTGACTACAATTAGCAGTAGTTTAGTGGTAAATGGCCCGTCATCAACAAAATTGCATGAAGATGACAACGGATGCTAGCAAGCTCCCCCAAACCCAACCCCATCCACCCTCCCTAAAACCACTCGCCGCTGATCTTGGTGGTGTCGCATACCTCAGTTAACTGTTGCTAACTATAGTTAACTTCGTATAGTTTTTGATAGTAGTTTTTCGTCAACAAAATATCATTAACAAACCATTGGTCAACTACCAGAGCAAAGGCTTCGTAGGACGCTAACTTGCCGAGAGCCCACCATGTCAGGTTGGAACCGACCAAGACGAGTAAATCGAGTGGTGTCCCGGCATGCTTTTCAAACCGCAATTCGGTAGGTCAGGAGTGACATTAGAGATGTCCCTAATGACAATATTTTTGTTTCTTAAAATAGGGGTGCTCCCAAATCATCCAATTTTAATCATTCTTATCACATTCTTATCAATGAAACCAAGAATGAGAACCCCGACTATCAATGATTGTTATTGGACGATTTGGGGGTCCCCTATTTTAAGAAACCACCATATCAAGGTGACAGAACTGGCTGTTTGATTCATGGAAGTTCTAACTTCACGGATGACTGTATACGATTGGGTGGATCGTAATGACGACAGCAATGACTGCAAGGATGATGACATTGGCTTGAACATGTTTTGTGCTGGATGTTCAATTCTTGGCCCAAGTCCATTGGGCTGGTTGGTGGTTTGAACAGTATTCATTTTCAACCAGACATAAGTCATAAATTTAATTTGTCCCGTTACATAACTGGTTCGGGATGGTTGATACTTGCAGCCGTGAGGTCTTCGCCAAGCAGCTGGACGCTGCAAAAATAGCTTCTGCCTTGGGAAACATGGTGAATGAAAATGCTTAATCATGGGTGATTTTGGTGAATGATGGTTAACCACGTTGAATTATGGTCAATATTGCTTAACAATGGTTACTAGTGCTGCACCATGGCTAACAACACTTGACCACGGTTGATCATGCTGAATGATGCTTGATATGATATTGTGACGACTGCATCCTGCACTGTACTTATCAACTGTATGTAATACGCACATGGTTGTACTTTCTATCCGTTACATCAAAATATATGTACGTATATAGTTGTACATATTGAATGTTATGCATACATATACATATATATATATGAATATGTGTGTATAGATATAATATAGATGCACACGAGCATGTATTTATGTATATATATATACACATATCTTTATCTTTATATCTATCTCTATCCATCTATCCATCTATCCATCTATCCATCTATCCATCTATCCATCTATCCATCTATCCATCTATCCATCCATCCATCCATCCATCCATCCATCCATCTATCTTTCTATCCATATATGTATATATATGTATATATATATATATGCAGATGTAGAGATCTATCATTTTCAGCCACATGCCCCCAAGGGTTCCAAGGGCCTAAGAGCTTAGTGTCGTCTGCTCTGCAAGGTGCTGATTCCACAAAAGCCACAGCCCAAAAAGCGGCCAAAGCAGCAGGATGCTGCTGCTGATGATTTGTTTCCCCAAATGGGATACCCCTGGGATGCAAATGATGATGGTGCTGCTGCTGCTGATGATGACGATGATGAGTTGATAGTGCTTAGATTATGATGCACACCAGGGTACGCCCAAGTGGAGTATGATGTTCACGATCGTGGATGATGATTCGATTGGGGATGATTGTTGAGTCGTACCTCCTCCAAGTGAATGATTATTACTGATGGTTTAAGGATGGACAAATTGCCATCGCAGAATCAAGGACGATCATCTTTGGATTTTTGCTGGGGTACTGGTACCCCCCATCCTGTTTGGATTTTGTTCTGACAAACATCCAAAACACCAGCGCCAATGGGGATGCGGGATGATATGGGTGTCAAAAAATACCTTTTGCGTGTGTGTGTGTGCCAAAACCCAACATAAAGAACAATGACGATGTTTGAAGCATTTTTAGCTACAACACTCAATTTTTGGGGCGGTTTGGTATCCTTCTACATCCATGGCAAGTATGGAAAACTAACAGTGGCCAATGTTGATAATCAGAGTCAGAAAAAATCGAGGATGTAATGTTCTGTATCCGGAGTTTCCTTTTGTCTTTGGTGAGAACTAGTGATCACACTGCCTCATACTCACAACTTTGTCTTGGAATAGTGATCTCATGGGAGGGTCTACCTGCTCGTTGTTGCCAGTTGCTCGTTGTCACCTGCTGTCCCTGTGCCATCCAAGCCGCCGAGCCACAGGAGCCGCCCAAGGAATCCAAGGAGCAGCCAAAGCTTGCACCAAAGCCCAAGAAGCGTCCTGACCATCACCTGGCCAAAGCAGTTGAAGGCCCGCGGTCCAAGGACTTTTTTTGAACATTGCTTCCCCCCTGTTTTAAGAAAGACCCAACGCAAGAAAACGTCAGTGATGCGAATGACAAAAGCGTGTCTTTGTAAAGTCTCGAAGCAGGAAGGCACTGTCCTGGACATGGCATGCATCAATACCTAACGTGGGAGGAAAGGGATAGTTATACAAACACGAATACAAGCCTAATTAGTTTGTCATCACTGTTTAGTTTTGACATCTTTGGGCGACACCCCAGAAAGGGGTCGTATTGGGCACCGAGTCTGAAACAGTGCGGGTATGAAGCATGGCTTCCATTGAATTCATGCAGATGGGCCCCAACCTTCATTCTACTGTACTTTGGGACGATGGATCAAGGTGAATTGATCTCGCAGGGTGTTCTCTGACGGATACTACACCCTGTTCGGTACAGTCACTCTTTGTGTCTGCTAAAGTGCAGTCCATCAACAGGCAGCTTTTTTGTGTGGACATCTCTTAACTGCGATGATTTTCAAGCACAGGTTCTAGTAAACCTTTTGGAATGGCGCCACTTGTATTACCCCTCATTCCTTTGAAATTTCTACCAGGCTGCGAAATCCGTCGGGAAGTGAAAGAACCAATACAAACTGGCTGCAAAAAATTGGCCCTACTCTATCCCTCACTACAAAACGTCATAAACCGTTTGAAAGCTATGATGACCCTAACAAAAAAATCTGATAACCTCTGATGTCATAAACTTAGGAAACAAATCTGATGACCTTTGATGTAATAACCTTAGCAAACTACTTGGGTTACCGCAACGGTTGGGACCGCAACGCGCCTCGTTGCGTTCCGGCCTGCGGCCTTGGCTCCGCCAGGTCCGACCCAGGAAGCGGTTGAAGCGGTGAGGGAGGGAAGGGAGGAGCTGGTGCTGAATGATAGGGATAACTAATGGCTACTTATGGCTGGTTAATGGTTAATGATAAGGGAGGATAACTAAACATTATAGGGGATAGATACCAACTATATGGCTATGGGTCAATATTAGCCAACCAATAAGGGGGTACAAGTAGTACCCGGGCAAGCCGGGGGCGGAAGTTTCCCAAGGTCAAGCACTATAAGGTCAAAGAAAACAGTGGCCTATAATTCAGAGGCAAAAGTGCCTATAGTTTGTTGAAATGGCGCTTTCAAAAAATTGTGCTTCCTGTTGCGCGACAAAACCACCACACAAAACCACAGAACAAAATCACCAAGACAGTACCATCGGGACGGCGCGCTGTCTCGGTTAGCAGCTTTTTTTTTCCGATCGTGCAGCAGAGAGGTTCGAGTGAACGACAGCTCGAAGCAGCGTGCCGAGAAAGGTCTTGCAATCAAGTATTTTTTTTGACTGCGGATCGGAACATCGCGCAGGCAGTGTGCTGTGATGTGAATCGATGACACCGTTGATGTAGGTTTCTGTTTCCAATGTTGTGTAGTAACCTTGGGCTTGCTGCCGCATTGTTGACTGTTGCATCCACTCTGCCAAGTTCACGTAGTACGCAGCCAACTGAACATCTTCACTGGACAATCTGGAATACAGCGGCGGTATGTCTGGCCTGTACTTTTGTCGTAGACCTGTCACACAAGAATCGCAAACACCATGATGCACAAAGCCATGTTCGAAGTCTCGGCGACTCGCTTTGTCGTCTGCTGAGCGATTGCAACTGAGGCATGTGCGCGTTCTCAGCGCATGTTGCGCCCCAAGTCTTTCCCGAGCAACTACAATGAACTGGTTTAGGGTGCCGCAATGCACATGACATCGTCCCATCTCCCGCAATCGTAGCTCTTCGGGTGTAGGCGCCATGTGTATTATTCGGAGACAGTCCGGAACGACGTGCCTCCGTAGA
>VSDK01012937.1:3931-23778 GCA_009767595.1 Symbiodinium kawagutii | reverse complement strand
TCTTGCTTCAGACATCTCTTGCTTCAGACATCTCTTGCTCTAGGCATCTGTTGCTCTAGACATCTCTTGCTTCAGACATCTCTTGCTTCAGACGTCTCTTGCTCTTGACATCTCTTGCTTCAGACATCTCTTGGTTCAGACATCTCTTGCTTCAGACATCTCTTGCTTCAAACATGTCTTGCTTCAGACATCTCTTACTCTAGACGTCTCTTGCTCTAGGCATCTCTTGCTTCAGACATCTCTTGCTTCAGACGTCTCTTGCTCTTGACATCTCTTGCTTCAGACATCTCTTGCTGAGACATGTCTTGCTTCAGACATCTCTTGCTTCAAACATGTCTTGCTTCAGACATCTCTTACTCTAGACGTCTCTTGCTCTAGGCATCTCTTGCTTCAGACATCTCTTGCTTCAAACATGTCTTGCTTCAGACATCTCTTACTCTAGACGTCTCTTGCTCTAGACATCTCTTGCTCTAGACATCTCTTGCTCTAGACATCTCTTGCTTCAGACATCTCTTGCTCTAGACATCTCTTGCTCTAGACATCGCTTGCTCTTGACATCTCTTGCTTCAGACATCTCTTGCTCTAGACATCGCTTGCTTCAGACATCTCTTGCTTCAGACATCTCTTGCTCTAGACATCTCTTGCTTCAGACATCTCTTGCTCTAGACATCTCTTGCTCTAGACATCGCTTGCTTCAGACATCTCTTGCTCTAGACATCTCTTGCTTCAGACATCTGTTGCATGAGCCATCAATTGCAGTAGTCATTGTGGTTGTTCGTAACACGGAAGTATGCTTCCAAACTTCCTTTGATAATAACCAACCATTTGGGGTATAGTCACCAACGATTTTATCGGGAAAACCATGGTGAATGATAGGGGAACCAGGGGTACGGGGCTTGGACCCACTGCCACTCAACCAACCATGAACAAACACCCTAGCAATACCCCCCCATAGTAATCATGAGAGGCTACGTAACCATCTCAACCGCAACCAACCTAGCAACAACGATAGGAATAAATCAACCAGCACAAATATTCAAGAATGGGGAATAATGACGGGGATAAGAACTAACCACGATAGTGATGAATAACCAACAATATCCTTGATGATGGTTGAACATTTGGTATTTAACGATTTATGAAGGGTTGATGATCCTTACTAATGCTGGCTAATAACCAGCCATAGGGGAATGGCAAACAATAGTAGCCAACAATAGGGAATGGTGCGGACAAGCGTGAAGCTACCAGAGTACCGACTAGAGATCGATTGAGCTATCAATGATCACCAAAATTGAGTTTTCGCTGGGGGCACAGGGATTGGAGACACAGCCAAATGGGCGTGAGCCCCACATGGGTTTCTTGGAACATTTGGGATAAGTAGTGACTGTCAAGCTAGCCACCCAAACGGATGGTGGGTTTCAGCCGTAATGTGGAAATACTTTGCAGAAGGAGAACCTACAAGAGCTTGCTAACAGACGGCCCATTTGGAATTCATTGACCAGGTGTTGTGAGTTTTTTGAAAAAGATCTTAGGCCCAGATTCCTAAAGAGCTTTCTTGTGAAACACATATTTTTTTCACATGCACCACCGTGTGGTCTTGGGTCATGAATCCGCGAAATATATCATTTACCTGTACAGTATGTACCAGTACCAGACCCATGAGGAGAAATCTCTCGCAAGGGTATCTCTCGCAAGGGTGGACTGAGATTTTGATAGCAAGCGGTGTAAGAAATATGTCAAAAAGAATCAGTCAGATTCAGATGGTAAACTTCGATAAAGGGAATCTTTCTGCCTGGTCCTGGGAGCAGGCTGCTTGTAGAAGTTTAAGGCTGAAGGGGATGTGTCTCTAAATTTCTCGGTACCACGCAAATTTGATCAATTTGGGCTTAAAAAAAGCCTTCGTCACCATTGACAATTGTCATCGACTGGTGTTTTTCAGAGGGCGCCATGGAGCTTGTGTCATCCTGCGCCGTGTATGAGCGCGGGCGGGAAGTTCTATTTTGGTAGGACAACAAAGCGCCGCCTTTTCAGGCAAAGCTGGCGCGTGATCCGGATGTAACGCAGAATATGGAGCTTTGATGATGATACCCGCGATGCTTGAGTTTCGTTTGGTAGGCGCAGCGCCCAGCTGTTGATAGCAAGGTATCGCGCAAGTTGAATTTGCGACGTGGGCCGCTGTGAGGGTCAAGCGCCTGATTTTTTTCCACAGGGGCCACAACCGCCGCACCCGGCAGACATTGTGATGCCCAAGTTCCTAAGTTCACAGGCTTGTTCCATCATGTGAAGCGAAGCGTGCGAAAGTGCTTATTTGAATGCCTTTCATGTTACTCTTGGGCGGTTGCCTACGGGGCGCTGGGGTGCGTAGCGGTCATTTTTTTTCAAATGGCAAATGGCCAGGGTTGCATGTGCTGTTGCGAGGGTCCATTTTTCAAGCAGGGAATGGCTGGCAGGCCAACGCCTGGAGCCTCATGGCGCGCGTTGTGCTTGAATTGGGATGGTCTGTTCATGCTTTCCCGAGGGCCCGTGGGTGCGGGCGGGCGCGCGTTGATGTGACGCTCTTTTCCCAAATCGTAGGATGACCAGACTATCGTGCTGTTTGTCGGCCCCGCTTGAAGGATTTTCGCGCCGCTCCTGCGGTTATGCGATGGGTTTTCTTACGTCTACCGGGGGCTGTGTTCGTTTGCGGAGGGGTGGGGATCCCCAAGTGACCGCTCAGAAAACCAACCATTTTTTACATACAAAGATTTGCGATGGCCTAGGGATGATTTTTTTAAATTTCGGCGATGACATTTACAGTCACAATGGCTTTCTTCAAAAATAAAAACAGCAACAATGAATTTTGTATGATAGCAAAAGTGCATGCCATGAGCATGGTAGCGCTGGTGACAACAATTTGCTTTGTTGGTAACAGTCTTGATGGCGATGAATCTTTCGGATTGTTGATAATTTTAGGAATTTGCAGGTGGTGTCAAGCAAGCTTGAACTTTCGAGTTTAGCTGCGCGTGAGTACGTTTGAATGCAAATGCTTCGCCATGTTTACCGGCCCATCAAATATCGTCTTGCGACTTGCAGAGGCTCTCTCCTGATTGCGTATTTGTTTTTGGGCTAGTGCGTGGTGATTCACGGCTGCTCTCTTGCTCTTGATGGGTAATTGAGGAGGCCCGGGTTGATTGATGAGCATGGAAAGACTTTGGCCTGAATACCATGTCTTTGGTAGTAGGTGGAACCATGCTTTTGGGATGGATTTCAATGGCGATGGCGTTATGACGGGGAAACGTGGCAATGGGTGGAGGCCATGCTGCAAGTTTTATTTTTGCCTTGAAGACATGACGTTATGTTTTCTCTTTCAGGTGTCCGACTCTTGTGCGGGGGACAATGTCGAAGGCTGGATGCTACTGGGCCAGACGGGTATACCGACGTGGAAACCGTCTGGTGGCGCTCGCCCCCTCCTACATTGAAGGAATGGGTTGCAGAGCTTCGCAGCGGGGCAACATTGGGACTCAACACGCTAACTCCAGCTGGCTGATGTTGTCTTTTGCCAAAAATACAGGGGTATGATGTTCGTGTCTTTTTCCGTTGATGCAGCTGATTTATTTTGATGGTTTCATTAGTTCGATCACTCCTATATGTCGCATTGCATCAATTGGTCCGCTTGTAAAAGTCGCGTCGCGTGTTTTTTTGAAATTTTTGTTGGCTCTGCAGTCTATCGTCTTAGCGCTTGCTTTTTATTTCAATTTGTTTTTGCGATGATGCCTACTGCCCTCGCAACGTGGGCGCTGCGATCCGGTAAGTGAGCTGTATTTAAAAATGAAAGAATTGTAGGCAGTTCAATCAAGTCAAACCTTCCAAAGTACAAAGTGAACAAGCAAGTAACAGGAGGAAACAGCTTTCATTGCCGCAATTGTTGTCTTGACGATGCACCTGAAGTGATTTTATCAAAAATGCGTGCAGCGACTCATGGATATTAATTGTTCATTTGATAAATAGAATGGGTTATTGCTCAGGTCCCGCCGACCCTTTAATGTTCTAGCGCCGCTTGATGGTGTTTGATGGAGGGTGACTGCGTGGGCTCAATACTGCTTGCTTCACTGCTTGTGTTGGCCTGCTGGAGCTCGGCGCGGTGTTGGTCTGTGCTGTGGCCTTGCCATGGTGTTGGCTGCGGTGTGCTTCTGGTCATGGTGTTGGCCTCCTGCTGGAGCTCTGCAGTGGCGTTGGCCTGTGCTCTGGCCTTGCCATGGCGTTGAACGCTCCGCAGAGCCAAAGATGACATGCTCCACACCTCCGGTGGTCCCAGGCGCTGCCCCTGCCTTGGCTTAGGCAGAGGTCGGCGGATATCTTTGCATATTTTCGGTGTACACATGCATGCTTGCGTGCAGTTATACCGGCGCCTACACATCCATCCATCCATCCATCCATCTCTCCATCTATCCATCTATCCATGCATCCATGAACCCATTAATCCACGAATCCATGAACCCATCGATCCATCCATCCATCCATCCATCCATCCATCCATCCATCCATCCAAACGCGCATACATGCATGTGAGCATGCACACATATTGACGAGTGGATTGATTGACCGAAACAATCGATAGATGCATGCGTCCATACACACGTTCGAAAACATATGCGCATATTTGATAGCACTCTTTGGCCAAGTAGCATGGAATGTATGATATGGTTTTGGGTCAAAACCCTGTACCCCTGGTTCCCCTCATGATTCTTGGTGCTTACAACCTCCTAATATTGACCCATAGCCATATCAAGAACCCTCTATATCTAGACACACCAACAACCAGAGCATGGCCTTTATGCAACGCGTATCCTCTATAGCTTCGCGAGGCACCGGCAGAGGCAGCAGCTGCTGAGCGGGGGGGCATAGTAAGCAGCAGCAGCAGCAGCATCAGCAGCAGCAGCGCAGAATTCATTTGGAGATTTTATGGAGGTGATTGGAGAATTTTTTTCCGATAATTCCTATTGGTTTATAGAAATTCTCTTTTGGATATTTTGAAAACATGACCAAAGTGCGTTTAGCAAGGGGGGGCTGCACACAAGTGAACCCTTGCTTCGACGACGACTCATCGGTCCAAAATCTTGTCTGCTGGTTGCCTCGGCTCAAAGAATTCCGATTCCTGTTTGCTGAAAACACTCCACTGCCATTCCTCTCATGGCGGAAACAGCCCAAGGCCGCGACCAAAACAATGAGTGGTTTCTGCTTGGTGAGACAGCAGTGTTTTCCAAGGCATAGTTTTATTTTCCTCACCCCCAAGCCTGGCATGACAGTGTGATGGTTTGATTGCTTCAATCAAAATTCTGAGGTTGAACTTTGCCAGCTCCTGTATGACAGATTCCAAGTGGGAGATGGCAGCCAGGAGACCAGAGGCATCATTATCGCATTGCACATGTCCCTGGGGTGGCCATTTGGTCAGGTTCGACAACAGGACTGCCGCAAGCGGGGAGTGATCTGCCGGAAGGAAAAGGTCCGTTTTCAGAGAGGTAACTACCAGTAGACTCTTGAAAGACCTGAGAGTCACAAAGGCATGTTTGATCTCTTTCAAGAGTCTACTTCAGAGATCAAACATTTTGAAAGACCTGCTTGAAGATGTTTGATCTCTAAACAGTTTGCGTCCATGTAACCTGGAAATCGCAGTGGGTCAATGCGCACGACAATGAGTCGATGAAGATCCAGCCGCCATTCTGCTCACCGGGGGTACAGGGCACGTCCCATGCAGGTGTTCACAGCCTTGCTTGAAGGGACCCTTCCAGGATCTTCAAGGTCTGGGGATGTCGGGGGCCTGTCTTGGAAGGAACATTTTCATCCAAAATGCTCCCGAAGATCCCCGGGACTTCCTCATCAGACCCGAAGTGCGCGGGCTCTATGAGGCCTCGGCTTTGAGAGTTGCTCAGGTACACATGGCATGACATGGCAATCAATATGGGTCAGAACATGTCAGAAGACGTCAGACGCATAAATTTCATACTTGGAAATAGTTTGCATGTTGAAAGTGATACCAGAATACAGCTATATTTTATGTTTCTGTTGAGCATTTCACACCTAGTGCCTTGGCTTCTCCAAACAACTGAGTCTCAACAGTCTGAACCCCCTCCAAGACCCCGAGGCTCTAAGTCGCATTTTGCAGACCCAACAGTGGCATCAGTCATTCTCCAAGCTACAACAACTCATGGCCTTCTAAATTGTCAGATGTCCACAGTGGATCACAGTGGGCCCCCAAAACCATCATTTTGGTAGGCTAGAACTAGAACCTATACTTTGGAAGCTCGTAACCTACCTTTCTTGATGGTTTTGGAGGGCCTGTGGTTGCTGCTATAAACCAACATTGAATAACTGCACTGGGAACCAAGCGACGCGAATTGGGACAGGCCAAGAGCGAGATTGCAGTGCATTGGCGAGAAACGTTGGCTCCGGGTGAAGCTGTGTTGGAACGGAGCAGCTCCATGTGGGTGGTGAAGATGGCCTCTGTTCTCTTCGGAAATTTCCAAGGGCCACTGCACCTTTCCCCAAGTTCAGTGGAGAGATTTTTTTTTCACCAATTCCAACGATGATTTGTGACTCGTTGACATGCTGCTGGACAATGTGAATACTGCTTCGTAATGTCAGTGTCTGAAGTGAGCAGATTCCTGAGGAGCAACTTTTTTTACGACAATTTGCCGACATTGGCTCGACACCAGCTTCGCCGAGATTTCCCACAGCCTGGGGACTGCACTTACGTGGCCCCCCCCCTGCCGATATCAGGTGGTCCTGGTCTTTCGCACTCCGGAAGACCGCTGGGCGCATTGGGCTTGGCCTTTTCATCCCATGATTACAGACATGTTCCACAAAGCGATGATCAGGTTCTTGAATCGACTGGAGGTTGAGGACGGCGAGAACTGGCAATCCTCATTTTGGTTGATTGCTGGTGTTTTTTGTTAGTCTCATGACTCATGATGTCTCATGTGAATATTATTCGGATTACTGGGGCAATCCGGGGGCGGACGTTTCAGGGTGAAGCAAACGGGCTTATAGAATCCGTGAGGGGCGGAAGTTTATCCGAGCCCGCCCCTATTTTTCGATCACGGAGAAGAGAGTGAGGTGCAAGCAGCCATCACAGCAGCCCTCACTGCTGTTCGCAAGTATATACACCCAGTGAGAGTTTGGAAAGGCCACTGTCAGAATCCATGCTACGACTTGGCTTTCATGAATAACATTGAACATGTACCGTTCTGCATCCGGCATAGCGTAGTCACCTTGCTCTGACATGTCATGACGTTCTCCGTGAAGCCATTGTGAAAGATTGACTTCGTAAAGTGCGAGCTCAACATTTTCCGGCCTCAAAACCACGCCGGAGAAGGGTGTGCTTTAGCCGACAGCGCATGATTCACAAACGCCGGGAAACACGCCATTAGCGTCATGTGTGAACCATGCGCACGCGCTGTCTGAGACCTGCCTCAGATTGTGTCAGCAAGAACTGTTTTGCGCGAGGCATCGTCCTAGGGACCGCAGCGGGACCATGCAAGGGCCAATCCTCAGTCGCAAAGCGTCAGCTGGCAGCGTGCCGCTTCCACAGCTGCGTGCCTGAGACTTGCGAAAGATCGTTGTCTTTGATACTTGGCATAATTTTTATCAAAATGATTCAAAATGCCTACCTCACTTCAGAGCGATCTGACACGCACAAAGCCTGCAAACGCTTGCGCGACAGAAATCACAATTTGCACCAGGCGGGGCAAAAACGATGCAACGCGCACAAAATCTCATGAATCAAGACCTGCTGTTTCGCCAAGCTTACCCTTCGAGGTCCGCAAGCGCATCTGTTGGAAAAAACATGGTTTCACGAGCCGGCTATCTACCCAAAATGCATTTCATGCAAAAACCGTTTTGGAAACAGTTCTCCTCTCCCGAATTTTGTCTCTCGACTCCTCTCAGTGTTACCTCCCTCTTGACATCTTTATTCAATGTCGGTTCTCCCTTGGCATTTGCTTTGTCTCAGCTTTCTCGTGGCATCTCAAGGTCTGCTCTAGACAGTTCTTCCCACTCACAGCCTTTTTCTGGCATGTTTTCTCAACGTCAGTATTTTTTTTGCCATTTTGTGCTGAGTTGCTCATAGCTTCGCAAGAGGGCATTTTCTCTAGATAAAGCTGATCAATGGCACCCTGCATGTGGCCTTTGCATGCCTTTGCCTTGTCCCAGGAGATGCGGGAAATGGATTCACAGATGTACATTGTGCTGTGCATGAGAAGCTTCAACCGTGGACCACCCATGGTTCCGCACAGCAGCGGAGAGGTCACCATCACGTCTGGCAAGGACATGGGTGACCGCGAAAGGGTCGAATGGCTGCACCAGAATCACACATAATTTCCAAGCGTTGACTGGAGGTTGGTTATTCATTGACTGGAGGAAAATTTGGTACATTTTGATTATTCATAGTGAACACTTCACTTCTTACACTGGTTCATGAACAGTTCATAATTCATTGACAGTTGGTTCTTCATTGACAGCTGGTCCAACAGTTGGTTATGCATGAACAGTTGGTTACTCATTGCTTATTTGGTTGGTGGTTTGGTTTGATTGACATTTCTTATTTTCGTGGATGTAAATGTCAGCAAATGGTTGGCTGGCTGATATCTTATGGTTGGTTAGTATCCCCGATATGGTATTAAGTATTAGTCATAGGACTATTACCAAGCATAGTAAGTAGGACTGTACCATATGCTTACATAATGTTTGGTCCTATGGCTGCTTTTTATCCCATAGAGGTAACCATACCTCACCATCGGATCATCCAACCATACATATTAGTTACTTAACTAACATCCTGTATGGGGATTTCTTATAAGAGGGGACCCCTCAAATCATCCAGTATTAGTCGTTTACATTAATAAATAAACCTAACCATTCTTGCGGGGTCCCCTATGCCTTGAGAAGCTACCATACCACCAAGTGGATGTTAGTGAAATAACTTATTGCTTATCAACCAAATGAGTTACCATTTGAATAGTGATCAACCATATTGGTTTCCACTACATAATAGTTATCAACCATATTGGTTTCCACTGCATAATAGTTATCAACCATATTGGTTTCCACTACGTAATAGTTATCAACCATATTGGTTTCCACTACATAATAGTTATCAACCATATTGGTTTCCACTACATAATAGTTATCAACCATATTGGTTACCACTACTTAATAGTTATCAACCATATTGGTTACCACTACATAATAGTTATCAACCATCTTGGTTACCATATTAAATATATTAACTAGTTATCAACCTATTGGTTGACTTAACCATATTGGTTACCACTATGGCTGGTTATCCCCTATAGTTACCACTACTATATGGCTGGTTATCAGTATATATGGTATATATGGCTGATTATTAAGTATATATAGTTGTAACCAATATAGTTGGTAACCATATTAACTGTTACCATATAGTTACCATTACTTCACCAACCAACCAGCCATTCGACTGGTCCTAGGCCGCGCCGCTGCGGCTTCCAGGAGAACCTCGCCTCCTGGACTCGCTTCAGCGCTCAGTCCCAGGAGGGACGTGACGAATCGGAGTTGATGCGGTCAGAGAGATATGTTAAAGGACATATGATGGTTTCTCAAAATAGGGGACCCTAAAAAAGGCTGGTTTACCACTATAAATGGTTTATAATGGATGATTTGGGGGGTCCCCTATTTTGAGAAACACCCATATATGGACAGAATTAGACATATTATATACAATATATGTGTATTTTACACATGTATATATTTTATAATTACACAGATAGATAGATGGATGGATGGATGGATGGATAGATAGATAGAATGATAGATATAATATATATATATATACTCTATATTAATACATTTGGACTCATATATTTACATATATGTGCAAATCTTTACATATGTATATATATATACAATAATTACATTATATTTGTATACGTTTATGCATGTACGTTTTTTGATGTAAAGATGTATATTGATGCATATTAGGATCCTGACTATAATATTTATCCACAATAAAGTTCTCAAAACTGCAAGCCTATTGCTTTTGAACCACATGATTTAGAAGTGATTTTGTATTTGTCCCGACTTATCCTTTGGATTTGATGTAGAGGATTGGAGTAATCTTCTGAAGGATGAAGTTTCATACAAGCTGGATCTCCCTTTTCTCCCCGTGTTTTCTCCTGCAGGGCTTTTGCCTCGCTGAATACCTGAAGCTCTTCATGTCACAGCTGGGGCACGCCTTGACCACCTACGAAACTCTGGACTGCTGCAAGCTGGTTCCGTACCAATGCGTGGTGAAACGCAGTGACTGGGAGCGGCTAAGGGAGCCATTCACCCAGGCTTTCCGCCTGCAAAAGGCAGCCTACCGCCGAGCCAATGGTGGCACCACGGCGCCAGCACTGTTGGAAGACGTGAAGCCACACTTCTCAACGCGCAGACACGTCCACAGTGGCGATTTGACTGCCGTGGTTGTGAAGACCGTGGTGAGGAAAACGTTCTTGGAGCTGGAAGAGGATGTGGAGGTTGGTCCCCCAATGAGGAGGACCAAAAGTGATGTTTCTGATGTAATCAGCCTCTTGTAGATTTAGATTTCGTATGTACAGTCAGTACGATGGCACTTCGCCTTCGAACCTGCCAACACCCCAAATGTGGTGTGCCATGGCGATAGGACTTTGCATGTGTTGTCTTCATACAGCATCCTTTTTAAGCCTTGCAGTCTGAAGACTGAACGCGACAGTGTACAGTTAACTGAAGGCCTATGCTCAATGCTGCATGGGTTTACCGCTGAACCGAAGATCGGCGCTCTGTAGGGGAGCGACTTGTTGGAGGCAGCCACAGGAATCAGAGTGACAAGCTATGAGAAACTAAAACACAACCGAACTGGCTGGTGGCTTCAAACATGTTTCTATTTTCCCTACTCGTAGTAATGATTAACAAGTGGTTGGTTGACTCATATTTTTCATAGGGGTGGTTCAAGCACCAACCAGCTAATCTTTGGACGTATGTTTAACATCTTGCCTTTGGAGTTTGTTGGAGGTCTAGGAGTCTTACCAACCATTGTTCCACTGTGTGGGGTGGATGGAACGAATGGCACCCAGCTCAAGGCCCAACACTGTTTCTATTGGATCACATGCTGAAAAATGCAGTCGCACGCAGTAGGTTTGGATTTTTGTGTACAGATTTCTTTCATTTTTAGAGCCATAATGTTATTTTCTCGAGAGTTTACTGGCGATGATTCATGGCTATCGATGTTGGATGCATGTTAATAGAGATTAATAGCAAGACAAAAAATGTTTGCCAAAGGGATGATATAATGGCAAATGGCTGAACAACCAAGTAGCGATGACTTCTTCATACTTCAAGGTTCTAGATGGTTCCATTGATGATTCATTACTGGTTGTTGATTGCACAACCATCATTTCTGATGATGGCTATACTGGTAATATGCTTACAGTACTTGCTGGTTCAGTACTGGTTGGTTTCTGTTTAGTAATGGCATCTAGTGGCTATGGCCCCCATGGCTTGTCGTCGTGAATCGTGGCTCGTTGTTCCAAGGACGGGCCCAGCGTCGCAGGGATGCGAAGGTGAAGTCATTGCTGTTGACTTTGAGGAAGACACATCCGCAATGCATGAGGAGGCAGGGTGAGAGCCCCGCTGTGTTGAACCTGGCACGAGACCCCCAAATCAATGTGAGATCCAACTGCTAATCATGGCAAATCAGCAACTTATGTTGCTTGTTGTCTCGATTGTTGACGATTGTTTTGGATTGTCTTGGATTGTTTTGGTGGTTTTCTTCAGAGCTTACTTGGGGAAAGTTGACTTTGTTAACCTTTCCTAATCTCATCATGATGGGGTGCGTGCTAACAGGCTTAAAGACCATCGCTGTGATAGGTGGCCAGTAATCTCAAGCAATGCATTTTTTTGCGGCTACGCCACTAGTTCATGCGGGACGCAGTATTTGCAAACAACCTTTCTAATGCTATCCATGTCTAGATGATGATCAATGACATGTGTGGTATATTTACTAATTATAAAATATGTGGTGGGGTATATTGAAATGCTAAAGGGATGTGTTTCATTTATGTAAAATGGTCTATGAGGATGGTAGATATCATATCCAGCCCCATGGCTTTCCCTTTCAGGATTCATGCCTCCCTGCCGGATTTGAATGGACACATGACAAAATGATAGCAAGAAGACCTTTTAACACTGGTCATACAAGGCTGCGTGGTGTTCACTAAAAGTCGACACCTTTTCATGATGTCCTTTTAGTATTCTGGACTCAGAGCTGGGAACAAGAACAAAGCAACACTAGCAACAAAAATGGTCAGCAGTTGTTAAGAATGGTCAGTGAGGAGGTCAGTAGTGAACTATGCCAATCATTGGGCTAAGCAATAGCTTCACGGCCATTGATTGGCCAATTTTCCCACAATGGTCAACAACATGTCAGCATATCTTCTTATTCCGCACGAGGAGCTCTCCCGTAAATTTGAATGGAGGAATCGTGACATGAAGATAAGGCTTGTGAAAGGCGATGAAAGGAATTGAAAGGAAGAGGAAACAGAAGAGGGTAGCCACACAACGCAAGGAAACTAAAGAGAACATGAGAAAAGAATGCAATGAAGATGAAAGGACAATCAATGCATTAAATACGTGGCAAACGACAGGACGCCAAAACCCGAAAAAAAGCAGGCACGCAACTTTGAAAGTCATTTCAGGGTACGAATTGCAAGGAATAGATTTGGCACGACCCCGGAGAATACTGCTGCTGCTGTTATAATTAGCACCAATACTACTGATGGGAGCGAAAATACTCATGCTGATCCTTATCTTTTTGCTTTCTCTAGTACTAAAGTGCCTGGATTGAGTTGGCACCCCTCTCCTAGCTTTCTCTCGGGTTCTCAGATGTTTGTGTGGACATTCAGTATCAAGATATCCACAAAGGCCAAGACGCTTTCAGGGAAGACAAGCGCAACTGAAGAAATAGCGAGACCAAGAATAGGAACTGCAATGAGCTGGCATAAAATTGGGCCAGAGGGAAATATGATTGCTTTCAATTGCTTTCAATAGTTTGTGCCATCAATGCCAGAGCTACTTTGAACAAGCCAAAACATACAGTAGGGGGTTCAGGGGTGTTTGATTGAGGTGAAGGTGTGACTGATGCGCCATTTTCGTCCATTTGCCAGGTGTCATCTGGTCCGGTCCTCAAGATACCGTTTTTGTTGCAATCCTTCAGTCCAAAAGTGATGCAACCTGTGTGGAGGTTGCAGGTGGAGCAGGGAGGATCCCTCGTTGCTTTGGCCGAGTCTATCCATTCTTGATCAATATTGATGGGTACTCACGACAGCAGATGGCCGTCAGAGGAATACTAGTCAATTGGTACTGTTAGGAAGACGATCCAGCATTGTCTCAGCGTGCAAACATTGTCCCCACGTGTAGACACAGAGTGCAAACATTGTCCCCACGTGTAGACACTAGGATGCTCACTCCTTGGACACTGGGCTTGTCCAAAAATGCTACCCAATAAACCAAAATGACCACTCCTTGGACACTGGGGCTGGCTCCTCTTACACACCTAGCTTTTCACAGGGGCACACCTCCTGCAATAACTTTCTAGATGGGATTCGAAACACGCGTCACTTGGACACCACATCAGGCTGGGAAGAGTTGAATTCGCTCGCAGCACAGCTAGGCCAGGGGTGTTGCTGCTTCGAAGCCCCAACTTGGGCTGATGACCTTGGACCTCGTGGGTCGTCACATCTCTCGTCCTCGTGGGTTCCGGGTGAGCTTTCCCAACTTTGTCATTGAAGACTAAGTCATTCGATTCATAGGATGTCCGATTTTTGTTAGTCACGTGTTAGGGGTCACAGGCTTCCAATGGATTCCCAGGTTGGCCTTTCTATTCGCAGAGATTGGATCATGATTAAGCCGAGGATACTCCATTTGCAGCTTCGGAAGCTTGTGTGCTTGGTGAGCTCTCTGCGGAATCAGCTGGTAAAACATGAAAAAACAATATAAAACTTAAGCCACACATTAAACCACATGTCAAGCCATGTTAAACCACGGTAAACCACATTACTGTATAAATCACATGTTGAACCACATTTTAAACCTCATGTTGAACCGTTTCAAACCACGTTCAACCACGATCCACGAAGTTCAGAAGCATTCCTGAGCGGCGAGAGGTTGGGAGAAGGAGCGGCTGATTGCCCGCAGCCTTCTTTCGCGAGGTCGGCGGCTTACCGCGGTTAAAGGTGGCAAGGATCGAATGTTGGAAGCTTATTTTGAGCTGTTTAAGGCTAAGCTTCAATGGTTCCTTTTTTTTAGAAGATGGTTAAGAAATGCAAAATAATTTATTCCATGATAATTATTCAACTAATTCCTGATTGACTATGCTATCTAAGAATTGGGAAGAATCCAACCGCTATCGCATGTTGTTACCGGAATATGAGCTGCTGAGTGCGGTTGTTGGATCTTTGACAGCGGTGTTCGCACATCGGCACGTCGTAGCATCAGCATTGGCTGGAGACGCCAACTTGTCACAACTACAACCAGATCTAAACAGTAGCCATGGCTCTTTGATGTTCTTGTGCAGCTCCGGAGTGCGCCATCCCTGGTGATCACCATCATGTTGATGCTTGTTTTTCCTATTTTCCCATTGCCCAACATGGGTATTGCACTACCCTTCTGGCAGGTTGATGTTCTTAGTGGCTATATTACAAGCTCCCATTAATCCAGAACCAGCAAGGTTTTTTGGGATCCGTACTGGTCATGATCTGGGTACAGTAAGTGAGTCAAAACTATATGAAAACCGGGTTACCACCAAAGCCATACTCTTTGCCTAGTACCTATTGAACATTGGGACAAGATACTGGGTGTGGCGGTGTGGCCCTGATGTATGGACAAATCTTTCAGTGCCCAAGTCTGAAGTGTCCGTGGACTCCTCTTTTGAACGTTGAACCCCTGTGAACATGATTGGAAGCACCTACCCCAACTAATTGACTTCTCCTTTGGTTGCAGGTTTCCGACCGGATCACTCTGATGAAGAGGCTCCGGGCACTCACCCTGCATCCTTTTCGGCCCAAACACCATCAACCAATCATAGCCAATCTACTTGTGATTGAGAATCCGTGACCAAAAGAAATACGGTATTTCAAATACCGTCACTGCACATCCAAGAAGTGGACACCTAACTAATACTTCCTACAGACTCTATTGTTTCCCTGACCACAACTTTTTTTCGGGGTGCGGTTGGAGAGGTTACCAACACTCTGATGAGATTGTGCAAGTCGACAGCGAAATTGTGAAGATTTGCAAACTGCTGGACTCACCAGGCAACCTACAAGATTTGTCCGTGAAATCTGGTGAATGCCCGCGGTAAGAAATTACATAAATTTGCTCCAGAAATCGGTACCACCCAATACCATTGTGTTATTTGCCATCGCCATCATCAAGCCTCAAGTAATATGTTCAATATAAGTGGATGAATTCAAACCGTGGCCAAAAGCAAGAGCGATTTGACATCGACATGATTTCGACGAGCAAAGGAAAAGGATTCCAAATTGCCAATCATCACAATGATTCCCAATAGTAAGGTGCTTTAGTAAGGCTTTCTGTTGCCAAGCACGTGGGGATCCCAAAGGTTCACCATCCACAAGGTCACGGGGTCAACAGGACCATGCCCCAGCCTCGCCCAGGGCGACGACCTGCCTGGCGAGGACAGCGCCGGTGTAGCCTTGGTTGAGCTGGACTTGCTTGGACCAAGCAGCGCATCACCTATGGCTGGATGTTTCACAAGCCCATTGGGGGACCCTAAAAATCGATAGTTTTTTACGATAGATGGTGAATATTGGATGATTTGCCCCATTTTGGGAACCACCCTACAAGAATATAGAATGGTATGAGGCTATAGTTGAAGGATCAAGCTTGGTCATTTTGAATGACGTATCTAGTATCTAGGAGATTCCAACAACAGGGAAGGTCATCGTGTGTAGGGGAATGTCTCTCTACACCCTGGGGAAAACACGGATACGCATTAGGAAAGCGGGACAAGACATCTCGAGCTTTGACGACGGACAAGGATTCTAATGACCATCGAAACGCCTGGTTGATTGGTTCTAAACTCATCAGGATTGTCGAAGCTGGATTTCCTCATTCACCAACTAGTACAGAGGGAGCCCAGCAGGCTTGCTCTTGGATGCTTCATCCGAAGTGAAAGACAGAGTCTGAGTGCGCGTGTGCTCCATCTTTTGCTTGTGAATGCTTTGAAGGGAACATTCCAGGCATGTCAGCCTTTGGTTATTGTCGTTTTTCTGATCTCTATTTTAGATATGTCTAATTCCTTAATGACAAATGATACATTTTATCATGAATAATCAATATTAATCAATCATTATTAATTCATATTAATTCAAACTGGATTTCCATATCATATCTAGCTCAAAACTATACCCTGGCTGATGCTTCTGGAGTTGACCACTCCCAGATTGGTGACATCCAATCTGTGTACCGAATTGACCAATGGGAGCCACCGACCATGGCTTCAGAGATGTTCCTGTTAACTCTCGCAGTGTCAGTGAAGCAGGGCATGACAGGGATGATGGCATGCCAGGGTCATGGTCATTCACGGCGAAACAGATCTGTTTAAGTTTGTTCTTTACTGATGTTTGGCTCCAAGCTTTGCAGAAGCTTTGACCTGGAATCATCAGCAGTCAATCTGCTGAGACATGACAAAACGGCCCGCAAAAAACAGTGCTCATGCCAAGTGTACCAGCAAGATACATGGTACGTGTGGGTTTTGCATGCGTTTGCCTATACAGATGTGCTAGTGGCTGTGTTCGCAAAAGCTTGCTTGCGGAGTTGTCCAGCCAGTTGCTCACCGTTCGATTGCAAGAAGTATTCATTGTTCAGTAACCAATATCAACCAACCACTAGCAACTGTCAACCAATCATTCGGCAATATCCACCAACGAATAGGAACCAACCAACATCAACTAAGCATTTATCAATACCCTGGATAATCAACCAAGCGCAAATCAATATCATCCGACCAATGTCAACCATTCATGATTTAGGTATTTTTGATGGTTGATAAATATTAATTAATATTAATATTAATACTAATTATTAATATTAATTAATATACTAACGAAGCCTCTAACTATGGAAGGGAACCTGTTCGCCTTGACCTTCGCTCTTCGTACCTTGCCTTCGCCATGGCAAGCCTCGGTACTCAGATGAAGATGGCGAGCAAAGCTTAGTACCGCTCGAGCGAGTCGAGGGTGTGAGCGGTGATTTTCAGGGATTCCATGGGGACCATGGGGATGGAAGCTCATCTATACATGGTATAGCCATGTTACTGAACGAATTATGAATTCAGTAGCATGGCTATACTTAAGCATCTGCAACTTAACCATTGATTCACCCACAAAATTGTAGGTACAATCGCCAGATCAACGTTCAACAGATAGAAGCCGTGCGATGATCATCCCTGCATGTTTGGTTGGTCACTGACAGCTCCTGGTCCCAGGCAGATTGGTGCATCCTTTGAGTCCTTATCAGTAATCAGAGGATTGCTGTCCCACTGGAAAGCTTGCAATAGAATGCAGGGAACACTGATGAAGCGGAGTTGGCTGATGAACGGAAAGCACTCAACACTGATGAAAGGATAGAGACCAATTTCTGATGCCTTTGGCTTCCGCCAATGTCCGCCCTGAAGGAAACCCTGCCAGTGGAATTTCTGGTGCAGTGAGTTCCGCCACCGGCAGCGCAGCTTGGCGAGCCAAGTGGTGATTCTGATTGTTTTGAGAGAGTTTTTCAGTTACCCTTTGGTGATCTAACATAGCAATGGAAAATAACCATATTTTATAAAGAAATCCTGGGAAACCACCAACAACTGGACGATTTTCCATTGCTATGTTTGATCACCAGAGGGTACAGTTGATGATTTTGATGTAGGCCGTGTAAGCTTTGGCACCTGGCAGACCAACCAGCAGAGCTTGGTTCAGTTATGTTCAGTTGCAGGTCTAAGGACTAAAGGAGTTGAAGGGCGCTTGAGTCAGCACAGATTTCCTTCCATCCCGGAGTGCTTCAACTGTTGAGAGTGTCCATCAACTGGGCGACTGTTAACCACTATTAACCACTATTAGCCACTGTCAACCATCGTTTTGAATCATTATTATTTGCCATTAACGGCATGAAGCATTGGGGACATCTCAGAAGAAAAACCACCATCAGCACCTGCCGCCCAGGCTAGTCAAGCTGCAGCTCCCAAGAATCAGGATTCAGAGGAAGAGGACCCACCAAAGTCACCTGTGAGATGTTGAGTTTGCAGGGTCCTATTCATAGCCGTGGGGATACCAAAGCAATCCCTAAACGAAAATTGAAACTGTGTGATTTTCTCGTTGGAAAACAGAAATTTCGATGGCCATGGATAAGAATTTTCGCGACGTGTAAAGCAGGATCAATCCAGTATCCAGATGCCTTTAGCCCCTTGAAATTGGAGAAAACTCCAGCCTGACAGAGAGCACATGGGCCAGCAGGGTAGAAACTGCACTATCCAAGCATGTTTAACACAGTGCCAAGGGGATGCAATGGGAAGCGCATGGGAATCAACAAACATTTTGTTTGATTTCAGGGGGAAGTAGTTCAGAGATGTTTGGAGTGTCCACAAATAACTGAAAATAATGATTCTCAAACAACCTTGAGAGTTTGTAAAATGGACAGTATTTTTCATATCTATATCAGGATAGATTGCTTTCGATGGATATAGAATATAGGATGAATCGTATCAAAATGGACAGAATTTAGATATAGCTGAAGTTGCTTATGAAAGTCCTATGATGGTAGTACTTGTTGAACAACAGTTCAGTACTAGATTTAGCACGCATAGATGGAAATAGAACTCGAGCATATAAAAGAGGAATCATAGACAGCACACTGTCATTTATACACATGTACTTTCATATATATCTCCAATCCCTTCACACAATCTCCTTCAATTATGCATGGGTAGGGACGGTAGTGTTTTTCTGTCATGTTCAGTTTTAGCTTTATACCAACTGCGCTTTCAAGACTGTGTGCTCTATTTAGTGTAGTACCCGTGCTTGAATGGGCATTGATAACTACCATGCGTCTTATGAAATGGCATTCCAATTTGGTTATATTCTTTACTGCACTGTAACTACTTCTGTTTGGCAGTTCTATTTGCTATCCTATTGTAGCTGCGCAACCTGTTTCATAATATGTTGTCAACCCCTTTTGAGAAGAAAAGGAATGTTGACAATATCTACATACTTGTGTTGTTAAATGGTCTTTATTCAGATGACAATTTGATGTCTAGTAGCCTATGTTTTGTAACAGGTACACCTACCGTCATTCCTATTTTACTATTTTGGGCAGTAAATGTACCTGTTGTGGTTCCTATTGGCTTGTGTTTTGCAAAAAGTGTACCTACTATCATCCTAGAAAGCTCCTCCAAAGAAGAGTAGATATATTTCCCCACCTGTCAGGTGAGGGTTGTTAGATTTTATCAGAGTTGACCGCGCCTCCTCCTCCTTCTCCTTCTCGTCCTTCTCCTCCTTCTCCTCCACGACCAAGCGCGACTAGTGGTTGCTGCCGGACCTCAACCACGATCATGTATGCCTGCTGGTGGCTGCTGGACCTGAACTACGACCATGCGCGGCCAGTGGTGGCTGCCGGACCTCAACCGCGACCATGCGCGGCCAGTGGTGGCTGCCGGACCTCAACCGCGACCATCTGCGGCCAGTGGTGGCTGCCGGACCTCAAAGATGTGAGAAAAGATCACAGAAAGATTGTCAAAAGATATGTCAGAAAGA
>VSDK01012936.1:43642-92264 GCA_009767595.1 Symbiodinium kawagutii | reverse complement strand
AACAACAAACAACAACAAACAACAACAAACAACAACAACAACCACAATAACCACAACAACAACCACAACAACCAACAACCACAACACAACAACAACAACAACAACAACAACAACAACAACCAAACCAACAAGCACCAAGCACCCAGCACCAGCCCAGCTCTATCTTCCAACACCGGTGGCGCGACCAAGTGGCTCCTGTGCGTCTCCTTCAGCAACATCCAACTCCCGGACCCAACGTTGATAGGCACCCAACTTGGGTCGTCGGTCGCTCGGTTGCTGGCGCAAGTCACGTAGAAGTCCTCAGGGGTCAGATGGGGGACCCTCAGGACCCATGGGGTCAACCTATGCACAAACCCATGGGGTCACACAGAGGTGGCAAAATCATCCTGGTTTGGGTCGGACCAAGGTCATCTCATTTATCCAAACTTGGCCAGGCATTGCTGGGTGGTTCCTTTCGGCGGCCACTATCAAGGAGTCTCCCGAATTCCAATGCAGCATTGCCTGTCTTCCACTGCGGTGCACTTATCTCAACAGCCAAAGCCTTTTGTAAGTAGGCCCAGGGACAAGTTACATGCAGCCCATGATCAACATGGTTCATCCCACTAGCTGACACTTGTCTAGCAACCGCTTGCTGTCCTTGATGACAATCCCCCTCCGGTGCACATCTGCGTTGTTTACATATCACCTATAGATATAAGATACAATAGGAGGTCCATATCATGATGATGCTCTGTCCAAGATGGTCCATCCCAGCTACGATAAGCCATTGGGGGGTGGTTTATCAAGAGCTGGCTCTACGATTTTTTGTTGGTCATCAAGTTATCAAGCTCCGTTTTTGCGCATTCCTAGCCATGCATAAACCATCACCCTTTAGCTAACCATCATGAACCCTGATCGACCAGCTTTGCCCATCCAACAACCAACCAACAACAACCAACCAACAACAACCAACCAACAACAACCAACAACAACAACAACAACGACAACAACAACGACAACAACAACAACAACAACAACAACAACAACAGCAACAGCGACAACGACAAAACAGAGACAAAACAGAGACAAACAAGGACAAGCGCAGGCAAGCAAGCAAACACAACGAGCAACAACCATGGATGAGAATAGAGGACCTGGCCACAGAGAGTGAGGGACGATTACCCCGAGAAGAAAGACCAAGCCCACTCGACCCAGGACTTATACACCTTCACCCTTTCGGACGAACACAGACGGCTATGGTGGGCGCTCTCGATCAATGGCAGGCCGTGAAGCGAACTTCCCGAAGGGCACTACATTGCCAAAGAAAGAGGTCTGTGCAAGCCTACGGGGATCATGCGGCTTCTTACCTGGCGACCAACTGCGAGTTCCTTCTCCGATTATCCCGCCTGGACCCCAGTATGCATTAAGCTAACAGGGCTTCCATTGCCTTTGGTGCTGGGTTCCTAGCAGGACAAAAGGTTAGTCAAGAATAACCGACCACCCACTTGTAACCGAGGTCATATTCTCATCCGCAGAGCAGCAACAAAGCAGCAAAAACAAGACTGGACAGACGCCACCCCACTCTTGAACATCTTAAAACTTGATTTATTGAATAACGATTACATCTATAAACGTCTATTTAAATATATGTAGTGAAATATCTTTATCACTATATCTAAATCTAGATAGAGTATATAGACATACGTATTGTTGTTCATCATATTTATTTTAAACAACTTACAACAAATCATAAAACATATATAACAATGTGTACACATCACTTCTTTATAAACAACAATCTTTACGTCAGTTTCAACATGTTTTTCAAAATTCATTTGCCTATTCATCTTTTATACGTCCACGTCTGCAAGTGCTGCGCTTTTCATCAGATGGTCGCAACGGCTTCAGCAGCTGCAGTGCCATATCACAGCCTCAGGAATCGAAAGGAGCCTGAAGGATCATTGAAGGAACCTGAATGCTCAAAGGCAACTCCTAAGGCAACCTGAGGCCTCACCTTGAACCCGTCAGCCTCCAGATTTGCTGAGGAACCACACTGAGACTCCTCTGTGACAACTCTTCAAGTCATCAGCGCTGTAGAACACACTTTCAACCGCTCCTGGAAAATATTCAGTGCAATTAAGCTCTCTCCAAAATTAGCATGATCAAAGTCTCTCTTTGGAAGCCAGCTTGGTTTATTTATTTTATCTGGACAACTTCTTTTCCATTCTTATTGTTGTTTCAGGGATCCGATCTGAAGAGTAAAACCGGTCTCACTTGAGGACCGAAAGCGTCCAAGCCCTGTTCCCTTCCCAGTCCTCGTCGCACACGTGCGTATCAAGTGCTCCTTTCTTTGTTCACTCGGTGCCACAGCCCAAAGCTGGTGACTAAATGCCTGGGCTGTCCAGTATAACACCGGGCGTGAACCTGCGGCCAATGTAAAGGTAGAGACCTTGAACTCAATGGCCCAAAAGAAAGTCCGAACTCGCGAAAACAAATGCATTTTCATCACAGCAGATTTGTATTTCTTCCTCCCATCAAGCCAAAACCTCCATACCCCGACACAAGATCAACAACGGCAATAAAAAAACACTGCCTGCTATCTGGATTTTCCAAGTTGCCGAGAACTTCGCCACTCTGTGTGATCACATGGTGGACATATCCAAGAGTGCGCCTGCAGCAAAGAAAGCCACGATGAAGGTCAAATGGAAAACTCACTCACTGGTACAGTGGGGGTGACAAGGCATCAGTACTCGTATAAGAATATCTGAATAAACATCTATGCACATATTCATATGTATATAGATATATATGTCAATATATAAATATATACACACATATATGTATATATATATATACCTTTGTGCGCGTATGTGTATGTAATTTAGTATGTATGCATGCAGGTATGTACATATGTATGTGTACATGTGTGCCTACCTAGGTACTGACGGACCGGTGGGCGGAGGGTGGCTGGATGGATGTCTGCATGCATGTATGTGCGTATACGTGTGTATGTGTGTATGCATGTGCTGTGGATATCTGGCCTGTGGGCATGCATATAAAAATATATGGGCTGCATTCATGTGTGGATGTGGATGTGGATGTGGACTTGGATGTGGATGTGGATGCGGATGTTTATGTGTATGTGCATGTGTAAGGGAATATGGATGAGTATGTGCCTGTGTATGTATGCACGTATGATGTATGTATGCCTATGTACGGTTGTGTCTTCATATGTATGTTTGCATAAATGTGTCTGTACATGTACGAGTATGTCCGCCTGCGTCCATATCTGCATGTGTGTGTGCGCGTGGGCATGTATGTCTGCCTGCCTGTCTGCCTAAGTGCATGGATGCATGTCTATATGTCTGAACGTCTGTATTTATGCGCGTGTGTGGGTGTATGGAAACACGTTCGGTGTGTGTGTGTGAACAAATAAATAAGTAAAAAATATATAATAACATACTGGTCACAACAGTAAACAACCCCTGCCGCCACCATTGCTTCTGTCAACACGCTGAATTGATAGACATGGATTTCGAGCAGTGCTGCCTTTCTCTTCCCTCCTAACCCTGATTCATACTGATTCATACTGATTCTGTCTCGACCTGTCCCATTCTGCCGTGCCTAGTGCCACAGTGGGATTCTTGAAGAATGGGCACCACACGTGAACTGTGTTTGAATGTGGGACAAAACGCGCCAAGAGCAAATATCTCCCGATCCAAGATTCGATTGGGTCCCTAGAACCAACGGCGCCTTCTCAAACATTTCATCTGACGCCTCCTCTTGAGCATCATCTCAACTTGCCTGTGCAGAGATTTCGCACGACCTCTTGGTGTTCCACGAGATGCTCTCTGCGCATCTCTGCGCTACTCCAAGTTCCATGGATCAAATATGTTAGCAAGGTTGAGATTCATGTTCAGAATGATTCATGTTGAGTCCAGAGGTCCCATTCGGTGCATAGGCTTCCTTCCTGGCCTTCACCTCTGCACGCCATCTCTGACAAAGTCTTCTTTGGAACTCCGCAGATCTTCGCTGCTAAGGAAACTGCTCGACCTGAGGAAACGTGTTTCGTTGGGTTGCGCGCACTGTGCCAATGACAGCGCACTGCGCAATGTGCGCACTTTCAAGGATTGCAAAAGGAAATAGAACATATTATAACAAAGTAGGGGAAAGTGTGATAACAAAGTAGGAAATAAACAATATGGTGACAAAGTCAGCAATAGAACATGTAGCAATAAAGTAAGAAATAGAAAGTAGGATAACAAAGTAGGGAACGGAAAATAATATAACAAAGTAGGAAATAGAAAGTATGATAAAACGTAGAAACAAAACAGAAAATAAACAAAGCCGGAGATAGAAAATATTGTAACAAAGTAGAAAATAGGAAGTAGGATAACAAAGTAGGAAATAGACAGTAGGATAACAAAGTAGGAAGTAGAGAATATCATAACAAAGTAGGAAATAGAAAGCAGGATAACAACAAAGTAGGATATAGATAAAAATGCAGCAAAGAAGGACATAGACAGTATGACAACAAAGTCGGAAATAGAAAGTATGATAACAAAGTCGGAAATAAACAGTATGATGACAAAGTCGGAAAAAGAAAATATTATAACAAAGTAGAAAACAGAACTAGGATAACAAAGTAGGAAATAAACAATATGATAGCAAAGCCAGAAATAGAAAATACTGTAACAAAGTAGGAAATAGAAAATATCAAAGCAAACTAGGAAATAGAAAACATCATAACAAAGTAGGAAATAGAAAGTAGGATAACAAAGTAGGAAATAGAAATTAGGATAACAAAGTAGGAAAGAGAAAGTAGGATAACCAAGAAGGAAATAGAACATATGATAACAAAGTAGGAAATAGAAAGTATGAAAAACAGTAGGAAATAAACAGTATGATAACAAAGCCGGAAATAGAAAATACTATAAGAAAGTAGGAAAGAGAAAATATAATAACAAAGTAGGAAATAGAAAGTAGGATAACAACAAAGTAAGAAATAGAAAATATCAAAGCAAACTAGGAAATAAAAAAGTAGGAAATAGCAAATATGATAACAAAGTAGGAAATAGAAAGTATAATAATAAAGTCGGAAATAGAAAGTATGATAACAAGGTAGGAAATAGATAGTATGATAAAACAGAAGGAAGTAAACAGGATGATAACAAAGCCGAAAAAAGAAAATACTATAAACAAGTAGGAAATATAGAATTTTATGACAAATTAGGAAATAGAAAATAGGACACCAACAAAGTAGGAAATAGAAAATATCAAAGCAAAGTAGGAAATAGAAAGTAGGATAACAAAGTAGGAAATAGGAAATATGATAACAAAGTAGGAAAAAATATGTGAACAAAGTAGAAAATAGAAAGTATAATAACGAAGTAGAAAAGAGAAAGTAGGATAACAAAGTAGGAAACAGAAAATAATATAATAAAGTAGGAAATAGAAAGTATGATAACAAAGTCGGAAATAAACAGTATGATAACAAAGTCGGAAATAGAAAATATTATAACAAAGTAGAAAATAGACAATAGACGCAACGCTACTGAGAAACGCACTACGCTGATGGCACTGTGAAGCCATAGCAATCTGACCTGACTGGGCAAACTCAGAGGCAGCGACAAACAAAATGCATCAGAATCTAATTTTGCAAACACGATGCACCTTGGGTCACCTTGACATCATGTTGAATGAAGAGCTCAATGAATTCCAAGCTTTGACGAAGAATTTGACCAAGTGCTGGGCTCGTCTGTGTCTCGAAGGCTTGCCGACATCACTTCTTCTTGAATCCAAGTTCCGTCCTGCGCGACTGGTGAAAGAGCGGCGAGGAGCCCAAAATAGCACGTGCGAAAGGAGTAAAGAAAGGATGTAAATGGTCAGTGGGAAGAACAGGTTCTCCTTCTGACTGTAGACGTCAATCTTGAATGCTGCAATGGTGAGTTTTCCCTCCTTCTCGATTGCCTGAGACGATGATGCTCTCAAATAGCAGTCAGGTCAAAAGAAGACAAGCTCTTTTCAGGTCTCTGAGCTAGGGGCTTTCTTCAGATCATCGACCTGAAAACAAAGCAAATTGAGCTGCGGGGCTACGTATTAGCAACGTGATGAGGAGTTTGAATGAAGCACGCAAAGAAAGCAGCGTATTGCAAACATTGTTGCATTACATGAAATCGTGACAAGCCAGCAAGAAGGGCACAGCAAAACTAAGGTCACTGCGTTCGCCAACTCTCCCTTGACTTGGAAAGCACTGCCAATCTGCTCGAACTTCTCATCATCCTGCAGTCTCAAGAGGCACTGAACAACTCACTCATGCCAGCGCCGCCCTTTCAACCAATGTCCGACCGTGCTCAACCAAAAAAACACATAGCAAACACTTAAACCGCATGACAAGCAATGCAACGCACCATGCAAAACATTTCGAGACATGGCAACGTGGCAGTGGGAAATCTCTTGATGAAGTTTCGACTGAACAAACCACTTGTATTTTAACCTAACACTAGTCAGAGGAACTTCTTAAAGGAACAATGCCATCAACCGTTGCAGTGGCTCTTGCAAATAACAATGCTTTTGACGCAAACCATGCAAAGCAAAACATGAAACAAACATATAGGGATGACAAGGCGGCTGGTTGAACACTTGCTGTATCACTCGAAAGGCGAGATGCTGAGGGGGGAACAGTCAAAAGGACATAGCAAAGGAACAAGGGCATGGCAGAAAATCATACAAAGTCTTTAGTCTAAATCCTCTCCATCAAATTGAGGAAGATGTCGGGAAGATATCATTCAACAAATCCCGAGGGGTAAATATGCGAGTTTTTTATGTATAAAACATGTACTTCCCTCAAAAAGAACATGGCAAAGGAAGAGGCAAGCGGCAGAGAAACAACATGTTGCGTCTAAGTCCTTTCGAAGTTGAATATTGGAAGACATCCAAATAAACAACAATGTAATCTCCCCAACAGTCCTGAAACAAAACGTGACAAGGCAAAGGATGCCAGAAAGAAATCTCTTGATGAAGTTTCGGCTGAACAGGCCACTCGTGTTTTAACCTAACACTAGTCAAAGGAACTTCCTAAAGGAATAAAGGCATAAACTGTGGCAGTAGCTCTTGCAAATAACAAGGCTTTGGCGCTTGAGTGGGAGAAATGATGGAACACAACCCTACCTTATCAACATGACCAATCCAGACCGGTTTTTAGCACACGGACCGTGCAAAGCAACACATGAAAGAGACATATAGGGATGACAAGGCTGCTTGTTCAACACTTGCTGTATTACTCAAAAGGTGAGATGTTGAGGTGGGAACAGTCAAATGGACGTGGCACAGGAACGGCGAAATATCATACAAAGTCTTTAGTCTAAATCCTTCCTATCAATCGCAGGAAGATTATTGGAACATGTTTAAACAAATTCTGATGAATGAAAAACCCTGTAATCTTCCCCCTAAAGAGTCTTGAGCCGTGTCAAGAACATAAAATGACATGGTATTATTTTGCATAGCGGGCTTGCCCACAATCAGCATCGCGTGAACACCCTCAGCCTATATTGTGACCAACAAAAGCTCAATCAAACCAATTCATTCCTTCTTTTTCACTTGCAGAAATTTTGAACTTGGGGTGGGGAGCATTCAGAATTGATTGTCCTAAACCGAAACGAGCGTTTACCAAAGAATCTTCAGATGAGCTGTGTACAAGTGTGTGCAGCTCTTGTCAGTCCTTTCGCAGTTGCCTCACCCAAACAGCTTTGGTCTGAGTTGGAGAGGTGGCACCTTGCAGGGCACGGAGATGACAAGTTGGGTCTACTTTGCAAAGTCTTACTTCAGAACTCCAACGTCCAAAAACAACTACGTCAATTAAATTTGCAAATCTACAACAAACAAGGCAATGTCATCATTTTGAAATGTTCCTTAAACGCATAGGAAGGTGTAGACACATTCCTATGTGAAGAAGGGAAGAACTATGCCGCTTTGCTAGTCAACTCATTACTTACAGTAAAAACCGATTACTCCCAACACATTTCCGACGTCTTTCAAAGCACAAACCAGTGTAGGTTTGAACAAAATCCGGCCTCTAATGTTCTTGAACTTCTGCGCAGGACTGACTTTCTCATCCATAAAGGAAAAACTCCTTGCAACTCCATCGCACGGAATGTAGAAGTCCAAAGCTTCACCTCCTCGCCGCTTGATGTAAACACGGTAGCCGGTGTGCGCTGAATTGGCAGCAAGTCCAACAATCTCTGTACCACCCAGCGTGCCTTGCACAAGTTTTCTCAATTGGCTGTCCTGCCTTCCAATGATCAGCAAACACTTGTGTTTGGCATCTTTATAGTTTGGCAATCGGTCAAAGCGACTTCGATGTTCTTTTATGACAGCTCGACTACAGGCAGCCATGACTGCTTCAATGGCGAAAGTTGAACCATCCTGCATTTTACAATAGATGTCGACCTTCCCTTGACTTCCAGTCTCTACTGATGTTGCACCAAAACCCAAGCATTGCAGTAACTGAATTATGGCACCGGTGTAGTGAACTTCAGACGGAAGTCCTTGCGCCGAAAAAGCCGCTTGCACTGATTTATTTCGAGGAATCACACCCCCGACAATGGTGGCAAAATCCAGATATGGCAGCGCTCTCAACAAAAGATCAGTGCATGATGATGCGGTCCTATTCACATCTACTTCGAGTTGTCGCTCTTTCTCTAGAACGTAGCGATAATAGGAAGCCAACAAGTGGGAGGAAACACCATAACTTGCCCCCTGCGCACTCCAATCATATCGCACGAACTCTTCAGTACGGCCTTTAGCAGGAACTGGAAGCAAGAAACCATGGATTGTGAGATTGCGACGGTCTTCCGATTCCAAGTTGCTGGTGGCACCACCGCATAAGATCTCAAGAAACTTTTGTGGGATATTTCCAAGATCTGCATAATTTCCTTTTACACGAATGGCGCGAACAGTTGCAAGCTTTCCCAGAAAACTGTCTGGGCAACCCCAGTCTCCATCTGCCCATGCCAGCTTGACTTCGCCGTAGGCTTGTGTGATGGTCCACGGTTTAGCGGCGCCTTTCTGATTGATCTGCACCCATTCCATGGCTCTCATAAGAATGCCTCTGTGACCTCCACATAAATGAAGGAAAAAGTGGACTGCATCCTCAGACAAATAGACCTTGGCCGCGGCAAGTTGATCAACAAGCACATTGGCATTGGGGGGGTCCAGATGTACTTTGCAGCAATTTCGGTTGGCGTTGTAAAGGTCTGTCCTTGCACACTTTGCATTTCAGATGCTGCAGACAATAGCAGAACCATTGGACGCCGTTTCAGATACGGGGGCTTTTTCAGGAACTGCTGGTAGAACTCGGGGTAAGCAAAAAGCAAGTGGCATTCATCGAACACCAAGACCTGTTCGTTTTTGAAGAGCCTCTCGAATGCAATCTGTAAGTTTCTGTCTGCAACATCAGCGGTGGAAGCCACTTTCAACAAAGCCTCCTTGAACTGCATCCCCCAACATTCTGCATAGGTTGCATTCCCAGGAGCAGGATGATAAACTTGCAAGTACTTAGAAGGCTGCACTGAACAAAGATGCTGCGCCAACGTAGACTTGCCGCAAGCGACACCAGCACGCAGAAAAACCACCCTCTCCTCTTGCAATTTAGCTTCTAGCTCTCCAATGGTTTTGTCCAGGGGAATGAACACATCCGTATCGAAAATTGCAGGTTCCTCTGCTTGCGGAATTCTGCGGCTGGGAACCGTTTCGTCCAAAGGGATGAAGACATCGGTGGCACGGTCAGCGAGTTTCAGTGCTTCTGGAATTTTACGTTTGCCACTTCTCACTCTCTTTTTCTCCATTGCCATGTGTTCCAGAAGCCGCTCCACAAGGTCTGCTTTTTGCCCTGACACCTGCAAACCCTGCTCGTGCAGCTTTGTCCTCAGTTCTCTCACCATCAACTTCTCTAGGCTTGCTCTAGTAGCTTCTCTGCCGCCTGGTGCTGCTAGAGTTTGGGAGCCATTGATGGGCAGGTGCAAGAAGCACAGCACGACAGTCACAATAGCAAGTGACAGTTTGCAGCGACGTGATTGACCAACTCGTTGACGAGCCATGGCTTCGAAAAGGAATGTTCCTATCCTTAATACTTTTCTAGGAGGGAAGTAAAACAAGCATGGTTGACAGTCAATGTATCATCTTTCACGAGCTTGAAAGGGAGGTGCAAGGTAAGCCTGGGTTTACATTTTGTTCTAGTCCGAAATCCTGTCCGAACCAGAGTGCTTCCCAATTCCATCATGCATGAAGTTTGATAAGGTGCTGTATCTCGTTCCCGTCGCTCAAGTTCATCATTCAATCTGGACACCACAGGAAGAAAACACCACAGCGTAAGAGCATGGAAGCACACAAGTGCGAAACAGCTGACGCTAATCAAATCTCAGCAAGCATGACAAAGAGGAAGGACACTCACACGCACAGGAAAAAAAACACACAACATGTCATATTATCTTGCCTGAAACAAGAGGAGGCTGATGTACTCAAAATTGGGTTTAAGGTCCTTGGGGAAAGTGCCGATGGTGTTACAACCGCAAAAATGAGGACAGTTTGGTTGGTGAGAAGCACCACCTCGCCGTGGAAATTAGGAAACCTGCCTCTGTTGTGCAGAAAAACTATATGGACTTTCTGTAGGACTTGAGCAAACCCGCTTGGAGATCTCTTAAACAATTTGAGACGAATAACATCCCACTTGCACAGAACTTTGAAAGCAAATGTCTTGGTAGAAAGTTGGCTAACGAAACACTTCAGGTACAATTTATATCAATCTATCTAGTGGAAATGGCTTCAAAACGGAAAAACAAACCTTCTGAAATAGTGTGAACACAGGTCCTTGGTCAAACATCGCAATACACATCCCGCAAAATACACTGCAGCCCACATCCGGTCGAGGAAACTCAAGTTGATTCACAAGAGTTTGGTACATCGCTTTGTTGAATTACTTCTGGAGCATTCTTATTTTTTGTAGACGAGCTTACAGAAATCTAAGTCCTCCCAGGGCAATTTCAATCGGGATAATTTGTTGGGTGTGATTAAAAAACTATGTTTGTACTATGGTTTTGTGAGGTCGGCACTCAAACAAACATTTCACTAGATTGGGGTCCACAAATTCATGTGTGAAAGGAGCTTCCATAACTTCAGTTTCGCCACAAGCCCTGCGCAACCACTAGTCATCAAGCATTCTTCACTGTGTTTTTTTCGAAAGGGGTACGCGTTTGGAACATTCTTGATGAAAACAGTCCTGGTAGGTCCAGGTAGAGAATATGATGTAGAATAATGTAGAACTAGGCTCTAAGAGGGAAATCTATGCGTTTTTGGCATCCGCAAAGGATTGGTTTATCGATAGAACCACCTGTTCAGTTTCCGTTGCAAACTTCAGCTGCAAAATGAACTGTCTAGTTGCATCGCCCAAGCTTTTCTCCAAAATATGCCCATATATCAACGGAAGTAGGCTTATCATCTTTCAGACAATATTGTCAAAAAGAAGAACCATCTCTGACTATATACCTGTACACATGCCAATGTACATGTGTATATATATATATACACTATATATATATATAGATAGATAGATATACTGTATATATATATATACAAATGCACATTGATATTCCTCACGCCAACAATTTTTGGCTATATTCAGCTAAGTTAATTTCTTACGTCTTATGATATGTTCTCACTGCAAACATCAATCAAGCAGTGTCAGTACTTTAGCATCCCCTGTGCATTATTCTGCTTTTACCATACCCAACATGTAGATCATTTGACTACGGTATGTCTCTATTGAATGCATGTAATAGGAGCATGAATATAGTATAGACTCACTCAGCCATATACTCCTTGTGGGGAATGCTGCATTCATAGTACGATCCGCAGTGATATCACATTAAATTATCAGAATGCATATGCTGGCTTTCTGTCTATGATTATCTTGAACATTTGCAATACAGTAGATACAGAAAAGTTTTTTTAAAATGAAACTTGAAATAGGACATCAAACGGTTAGAAAGACACTCTTTCGTGAGGAATCCTCTCCAGAACAAGCCTGAGCAACCCTACATACACCTGAATACATAGAGTGCAAAAACACGGAACCCTACAGTCACTGGAGACCCTGCTCGACCAGCTATAGCAAGTTGATGATCTAAAGATGCATGATAGTCGCCTGCCAGCATCCCTAATTCTGAACATTTGACAGTATCCAAAAGCTCGGTGTGTATCCATCTTTTAACCCGATTCACATTTTAGAAAATGCTGCGATGCAAATTCATTTCATTAAGTAGGATTTTGACCGCCATGGATCTGGGAAAGGGTGCCCTGTAAACATAGATACGAATCGGTGCTTTCCTGATGTAAAGCAGCCCCCAATTCAAATCACGATGCACGTGGGCCACCGAGAACCTTGTATGAAATACATCGAATACTTGCCTGCCTTTTTCCATGTCATACTCCCTGAGAGCACAAGATCTTGGTGGTCGTGATTGGGCACAGCACTTCAAAATTGAAGTGTTGAGTCGTGTTGAGTAATTACATCTTATGGAGAGACTCTCACCTGCAGCCCTTCTAGACTTGCGACTCAGCAAATTTGGATGTCCCCAGAACCGACATAGTTGTTACATGGTTGAGGGGTACTGCCACCACCCCCAGGACCCCAGCCCTGCACATCCCAAAAAAATAACAAATTGACCCATGGTAGCTTTGACTGCTCAACAGTTTCCCATGTGACCCCACCGTCCTCCCAGCGATCTCATGAAGACTTTTTGCTTTGGATTCCGCACAAGGACACGTTCCTCATGTTCAAGCCGCTAAACGCGTGCGTCTTCAGTCTTTTCACCATGGGTCGTGGGTACTCTGTGTGTGTGTGCGTGTGTGTGTGCGTGTTGGCCGTGCAACAATTGAGAGATACTCGTTGTCTCTGCCTCTCGGAGAGGTGAAGAATGATAACAGAGAGGAGAGTGATAATCGAGAAAGAATAATGTCATAGAAAATAGAGAATATCGAGAATAAAATAAAATGGAATGGAATAGAACGGAATGGGAGACAAACAGAGAGAGAGAGAGAAATTGCAATATCCACAACGAAAAATTGTGGGTCGGGTTCCATGGATGCAAAACTGCATGCAGCAGCGTTACCATCAGCAAATGACTAAGTGCCACTGCTATTTCAACGTGCATGCGTGTGTATATATAACTATACATCTAAATACACATGTAAGTTTGTGTGTATATGAATTGAATACACAATACACCTACATGGAAACTAAATACCAATGCTATTTATTTGTAAGTCCATAACTGGAAACCGTTGTGCACATGGTAAAGGTACGGACCCACTAACCCATAGCAAACTTCAGCGAGAAGACACCACCATTGAGCTGCTTCTATGGCCACGGGCCGCAGCAACACCTGATGGTTTCGACTGATTGGCCCCTGGCAAGGGCCAAGGACAAGCACAGTTGGTGTCCTTTCGCCGTCCCGAGCTGTGGTGAAAGGCCCGGAGGAAGCTGTGGTTCCAACTTTCGGTGTGGTATCTGTGGCGTGTCACATGTCCTATCCTTACTTTAGGTCGTGATAATCCACGGTATTCCCACTTCAGCTTAATCCGAATTCCCACGATGGACTTTCCCTCTTGGTGCAATGCTTGCCTTAAGCACACTCGGCTGGTGCATAAACCCACATTGGAAGAGGACCCCTCATGTACCAACGCACTGTAGTACACTGAAATGTACATGTACACTGTAGTACACTGTAGTATTGAAAAGGATGGCGTTATGCCTACGATCTACTCCTGAGGTTTGTACGTGGTCGCAGTATATCTGTGCACTTCACTTGCCAAACTATGTGGCAACGTTTGCCGTAACTAAATTGCCATAACTTCATTTCTCATTTGAATCTTGTGCACAAATCCATGAAGTCAAGTCTGACCCTGATTTCAGCGATTGGCTAGAATCCTTCAAGCAAGTTCTGGCCACACACCTGCTGATGTTCCTTGACAAAACAAGGATTACAGTCAGCCTTGTCTCTTGTGATCAAGAGCTAGCAATGGCTAACCTCAAAAGGTTAGAAGGAGATTTATGTAGCCCAATGTGACAGAAGAGTGGCCCCTTTTGGGCTTCACTGCGACTGGACTCATTCTCTCTGCTGTGTGCGTCCACTCGCACGATAAACTTCGTTTCAGCGTACAAGCACATGAGACTCCAACAAATCATAATTTGTCTGAATCATGTCAGGCTTGGTAATCGAAACTATCCATTGGCGACAAATAGATAATCATTTATGTACAGCTGGCATTCTTTGGGTGTTGTGATTGCCACAGATCACACACACACACATGTATTTATATGTGTATATATAAAGACCATTTTTACATATATGTATACATACATATGTGTCATCGAAAAATATCTGTATACATATGTAAGCCTGCATTAGTATTCGCTACCGAGACATCACTTGCGAGCTGGGATTCGTTTGTCACGCCCAATTCGGACCACTCTCAGGCCACGGGCCATGCACCCAGGAGCAGCTAGTCGGCCAGAACCGAGCAAATGTGTGGGAATAAGATGGACCACTGCGGGTTAAGGTAGAGATAAAATGGACGAATTGCCAACACCTTGGGATGGCACTTGGGGGTTGAGACCAAAACTAGTGGTGGGACGCATTCTGAGGAACAACAATTTCAAGTGGAGAAATACAATGCAGATAATACAAATGAAATTGAACACTAAGTCATTGAAACTCTTGGCGCGGTCCAAGCTTGGGAGTTTTCAGCCAACACACTGCGTTGAACAAATGTAGAAAACTGGAATGTTGCTACGCTTAAGCCTGCAAAATAGCAAACATATGGCACAAGTTGCTCTTTTTTGCCTCCACTGACGAAACACCGGAATTCCTTCAAATGGCTCTACAATTTCAACCTCAAAGCATGTAATGGGGCATAGTGGGGTCATGTTTAATGCATTGCTGAAGCCAAAAGAAATGCACCAAAGACTCCTGCGGCTCCTGAGCTACGAGTACTAGAGATTTCCTTCCCAGCGACTTTCAGCATCAGCGCACGCAGTCGTCCGGTCGCCAACTCTACAGTTGCAGGCGCCGGTCGTTGCGCTGAAATGCACTGCCGATTGAAAGTTGGCAAAAGCTGGGGAGAGCTGCTTCGGCTGCGGTATCTTGGACTTAAGGGACAGCAGTTTCCCAAGGTTGGACTTCCCATCTTCACAAACAGAATCGTTCGGTTACTTGGACATCATTCCCAACTGGTACAGGATGTTGCGCATCACATGTACAACTGGAAGAGGAAAAGTAGCACCATTACATGCATTCCTTGAAGATCAGGCAAGCAGTCTTGTCACACATGATCATACTCCTTTCGGGGAAACTACCTTTATCCTTGTTTTGGAGGGTTGGACAAATTGAGTAGCACAACATGGCATAGCATCAATATTTCTCTATTTTACTTCGAGGGTACCCCGATTGCATAGCCCTGCATGAGAATGATTTGGAATGGACTGTGTCATTTGTCACTGCTGTGCGACCTAGCATAGAAGCCATATCATGGACACACCAAGATTGCATTACATGGAGTTGTACAAAAGATGTGTTCCTTCAGTTCCTTCAGTGCCTTATCTTTGCTAAACCATCGGATTGCAAACCACCGCAGCGCAGCATGATGCAGCATGCAAACCATGGAGGTGAATTCCAGCTGCGAGTCCAAGCCTGTGCTGTGACGGTTTCGACGGTTTCGCACCTGGGACTCATTGAAAATTCAAGGCCCTCAAGGCCCTCAAGGCGCTCAGTGCACACTGAGCGCCCCCGCAATGCCAACGTGCAACGCAAACGGCATCAGCATGAGCAGCATGATTAGACTTAGCCCAATGCAGTTTGCTTGCAAAAAAATGTGGACAACACTTGGAAACTTCGGCAAAATCATTTGTTTGATCTATTTAAACCTATATCATTTAGCTTTCTCTGGTTTCCCTAATTAACTTGTTGGAATGTTTGAGCGGACCACCATTGACAAACCCATCTCGGCACCACGTATACACCCGATCTACCCCTCTTCGGAACACAGCTGTTTAGCATCAATGCAACACCCAACCATGAGCTATGAATACCAGAATTTACTTTTGACTTGTGATTTATTATAATCAACTATGATCAATACTTGAATTAACTTAGGTATACATATGTTCTAGAAAAAGATAAATAGATAAATAACTATATATATACACATAAAACTGAATACTAAATAAAATGTATTAATATATTCTCCGCAAATATTTAACTGTAGAAATATACAATAACAAATAACAAGAAGTTTTGAGTGCTTTTGGTCGCTTGAGTTCCTATCAGTGCAACCTCCAACAGCCGTGTGCACCCGGCCCGAAAGGACCCCAAAGAGTCGCCAGAGTGACACGGCACAAATGGCATGGCGAGCGGCGTGTTGAGTCACCAGCGCTGACCGCGTCAGAGGGACCAGCGTCACCGGAGCCACTGGTAGACGTGTAGCCTTGTCAAGAAACGGAAGTCATCACTTATACCTAGACGTAAGTACATGTACCTCTACAATCCTCTACATACTTACAGATACTTGGACTTACACATACTTACATATATTTGCATTACTTACAGATGCTTACACATTCTTACATGTACTTATACATACTTACAGATACTGACAAATACTTACACACACTTACATGTACTTACACGTACTTACAGATACTTACAAATACTTACACATACTTGCAAATACTTACACATACTTACATGTACTTGCATTACTTACAGATGCTTACACATACTTACATGTACTTATACATACTTACAGATACTTACAAATACGTACACATACTTGCAAATACTTACACAAATTTACATGTACTTGCATTACTTACAGATGCTTACACATTCTTACATGTACTTATACATACTTGCAGATACTGACAAATACTTACACACACACTTACATGTACTTACACGTACTTACAGATACTTACAAATACTTACACATACTTGCAAATACTTACACATACTTACATGTACTTGCATTACTCACAGATGCTTACACGTTCTTACATGTACTTATACATACTTGCAGATACTGACAAATACTTACACACACTTACATGTACTTACACGTACTTACAGACACTTACAAATACTTACACATACTTGCAAATACTTACACATACTTACATGTACTTGCATTACTTACAGATGCTTACACATACTTACATGTACTTATACATACTTACAGATACTTACAAATACTTACACATACTTGCAAATACTTACACATACTTACATGTACTTGCATTACTTACAGATGCTTACACATTCTTACATGTACTTATACATACTTACAGATACTTACAAATACTTACACATACTTGCAAATACATACACATACTTACATGTACTTATACATACTTACAGATACTTACAAATACTTACACATACTTGCAAATACTTACACATACTTACATGTACTTATACATACTTTCATATACTTACATATACAATATGCATCAATACAATATTACATACTTATTCACCGTTGGTTAAGGACTCATTCAGTACTATCTAGGAAGTATTGCTTAATCACTTGTTTATTTGCTTTTGAAGATTGTAAGTAAGTACTTCTCATCTTTCATTGCCCTTGATGAGATTTTTGTGCACCGGCGACGACAGCCTTGGCAGCTAGCGGTGAGTCACCCAAACCCAGCTCCGTTTGGAGAGGGTTGGGCCACGGGGAAAAACCGCACCGGCGACTCTTCACAGGGGGTCGCCGGCGAAGCGGTCACTGACTGAGGTACGTAACAAAAGATTGGTTCCGAAGGCAACAAACACATCAACAAAGTTCAACAAACACATCGGTTCTTTCCGAAACAATCACCATGTTGGGAACTTTCTGAGGCGCAATGGTTAGACAAACCCCCAATTTGGTACTGAGGGGTGTGCAATAATGCCAAGGCTCCACTGTTGATGATGGTGATAGAGAATATGCCAAAGCTAACAAAGAGTCGGATGGTTTATCCGAACATATCTTCATAGTGTTCATTGATTCCATGCAGTATTTACAGAAAGTATACAGTGACATCAACTCATTCATGCGTGTGGCTGAGTACATCCTTCATGGTTGTGCAGTCTGCACAGCAATACAAAGGACATATTTGAATTTGCATGATCAGCAACTAGAAAACTTGTGAATTTGGTGCCATGCAAAGGTTGTTTTACATCCCTTAAGACCGTATTTGTAATCATCGAAAAAGCCAAAGACAATCCTTTATCGCAACTTAGTAGAGAAATCAGCGCAAGGACCCGAAACATATGAAAATAAGTTGCCACCACCCATTCTACACTTGAGAATTGTGAAAACCTTTCTGCCATATGCTATCCTCTTGCACCAGCGAATACTGATTCCTATGGGATACCATAGTCCCCCCATTGGTCATGCATTGCTCCATTGTGATACTCCCCAAGTAGATCCCGAAATCTTCTGCATTCTACAGTGGAACTTGGACCACGGGGTCCAAAAAAGAATCAAACATACAAAACCTCAGCGTGTCGCGAGCCGCATTTTGGCATAGGATTGTGGCAGAACTAGTTGGCATTTTGTCTCTAGTTGCCAAAGAGTCTGAAAGTCCGAGGCAGGTGACAATCGCAAAATCCTTGAGACCCTGTAAGACCTGTACGTGAAACGTAAATTCTTCAGTTTAGGGAAATCCCGACCTCTGTTGATTGCAAAAATTCACCTTCAAAACATCTTTCTATTTTTCTTGAAATTTGAAATATCTTTCTTGCATCTGAATAGGCATTCGGTGATTGCACGAGTTGCGGTGGGTCACTTGTAACTTTGATGCTTGGGCGATCAAATGCCCAGGTTTTCTTTTAAGCCATAATGGAACTCCGTGGTTTCAGGAGGGGGCCCCTTTCATTTGTGGACATCCCGACAGATTCCTTGAATGATGCAAGCACATCTGCCTGGTGGAAGGCGCTGTCACTGTGATTTTGCCATGTCACGTTTTAGCTCCGCGAAACTTTCAGCGCCTATCATCTGAGCTGTACACTTCGAGCCTAACCTGGCACCAGGCACCAGAAAAGTTGGTGGGAGTTAAAGAGTATCTTTTGCTGCTTGGGGATGTTGTTCGTGTGTTTTTGTTGCTTTTGTTGCGTATTTGCAGTATACATTATATATAAATATATATACACATATACACATACAAATGAGTAAACACATAAACAAACAAATAAATACATAAATAAATAAACAAATAAAGTAAAGCGATGAATATGCAGACTTGGTCACATTACCATTTAAGTACATATGCTAATCATATGCGCGTCTGTGCTAAATACAAGTGAACAAATATACATGCCTGTATCATATATATATATATATTACATATGTACGCAGTAAACCCCTCTCTCTTTCTCTGGTAACTTGTGCAAAACATCAAGTGATGAGCGCCATACCCTCCGTGTACAGATAACATGTCAATTTTCAGACCCACTGGTTGCTTAATAGGGATTTCTGTGCAGTACTGACACCCTGGTGCACTGGACATTATCAACCCGGGAATGAACCAACGGCTTCTTTTTCATCACTCAGGTTGGTTCCAACCCAACCACTCTCTTGTAGAATCCTGTTGTCATCTGGTGCCTTTGAGAATGCGGCTATGACCATATCACCAATGATGAACATGGGGACGTCACACAAGAAACAAGTACACTGACATGATCTTGCCTGTCGCAACAGGATGAATGCCTTTCATTGACTGCAAGCATCTGGAAGCCACTTAGTCAATGTGTCATCCTTCTATTTTGGTAAAGTATACCTTTTGCGCTTAGACCTCGGACTTGGACTTGGACTTCAAATTGCGCACCTGTTGCACCGTCCAAGACAGGTCTGTTCCTGCACAGGACTGCGGTCCAGTCGCAGCAATTGAGAGCAGTAAGCCGCTGATGGGTAGCTGGTGGAGTGCCCAAATTGCTTCAGCAGTTGAACCAGAGCTACTAACGCTACGCTTGGCCCTTGACACATCACAAAGGAAACAACCAATAGTAGCGAAGGAGCTCGTCAACCAAAGGGACATAGAAATTCATTGCGCTTTTCACCAAAATAGTGGGGGAATGGACGTTCCTTGATCAATTATATACAACCTTCACAGGATCTCAGTCGTAGTGCCTCTCAACTTGGTGGCGTTGCTCTGTCAGCAAGGAATTTTCCCTTTCTCTCGGTGGAACCGTTTATGGACATCACATGCGCAAATCCCAAGCTCTAGTGAAGTTTTGCTCCATCCTCAGAGGCATGTTTCATGGCAGATCTTTTTCGGATAAGAATCTTACAGCTTGCGCCCCGCAACCCGCCTGTGAATCTGCTCGAACCAAAAATCGACCTTGTCAATATCTTATGATATCTTGTTAATTAAGCAAAAAACCCTTTGCTATGAAGTTGGCTTTGAGCCATGCCCTTTGTTTTACTAGCTAATGCACCCAACTCATGACCCTACCCACCTGCATGTGAAGGTATGTCTTTTCTTTTTAGTGTGTGTGCGCGTGTGTATTTCATGCACATATGTGCATAACTGATGTGTATATATTTATCAATAAATAAATAGATAAATAGATAATTAAATACATAAATAAATCTATATCAATAAATACATGCATATATATATATATATAGATACAGATATTACATGCAGTATCTATGCATGTACATTCCCCTTTGAAAGAAACCTGAATACAATAAGCCCATTTAGCTGAGAGTAGACACAAGCCAACTTCTGTGATTACACCATGATCGGAATCCGACCATCCTTCCATCCTCCACCGCAATGGATGGTTTGCACCTTAAGCACCTTCCAGCTTCTCCAACCTTCAGGGCGTGTTTCATGTGAGCCGTGTTGTTGCAGGATTAAAATCAATCACGAAACTAATTAGAACAGCAGAGCAAAATTATGCAAAAAAAACCAAGAATCGGATGTATTACTGTAGCCATGCAGTGCCATGCAGCATGATCACCATGACGGCCGTCACTGCCATTGCCGTCATTGCTGTGGTCATCACCCAAGATCTGGGAATCCAAACATGAACCAACCAGTCTAGTTGAGCAAAGGACGGAATGCCCAGAACCCAAAGTTGCCTGTTGGTCAGGTATTATTTCAACCAGCTCCTGTTTTGTTCAAATGTATAATCATGTATACATATATATATATATACACATTTGTCTAATGTTGTTTTCTTATCTATTTCTTAAATTTGCTGCTTCTGTTTGATGATTGCTCTTGTCTTGCAGAACTCGTCAGCCAAGGGAGAGTTCCAAGGTCCAAACTTTTATTCAAACAAGTTTTGCATTGAATTCGTACTTTTGTGTACCTTTTCTAATGTTGTAGTAGTTTACTGAGTTGTTGAATTCCCACGGTAGTCCATACCTTGCAACAGCCAACCAGGAGGATTTTCACCACTCATTTGGATGCTTTTTTTACCGGGTCTGAGTATTAAGGGTCCATTGGAGAAACTTCCCCCAAATGCTCGGGTTGACGAAATCAACTATGCGCACAGGCTACAAGAAATGCATGACTGGCTTGACCCACCTGTTCTCTTCCCCAAAGAAACGGGAGAAACAAAATGTCAGCTGAGTCCCAACGTGGAAGCATCTAACATCGCATCCTCCGCTGACCTCAAATTGGCCGCCCGACTCGAACAGGAGCAGCTTTGACAATCCACCAAGGGTACTTCGTGGTTCATCCAAATTGAAAGGCAAAGTAAGATAAAGAAAACACATGAGTAAATACTTTCTTTAGTTTGTAAGCAAAAGGCAGCTTCAGCAAGCCTAAGTAAGCCTGGGTAAGCTGATAAGTAAGTAGGTAAGAGAGTAGCTTGACTATCCGTGACTCAAGTATCTCATTCAACTTATGATGGATCTGATACTCTACGTCTTGATTAGTTTTAATCAATAATAATTCCAAACATACTATGTTGATACCCCAAATTGCTGAATGCTGATCACCAAACACAGGAATAGAATTATTCGCAGGGGTATGGCACCGGGTATGAAATATTATGGAATGGCAAAAATGCAGACTTCACACTGAAAAATGATGAAATCACAAACACGGTGAGCCACCGAGAAATGGCGATACGACATGTGGTCGAGATGCAAACCAACGAAAGAAAGACGTGCAATAGTCAAAAGGATGCTGAAAGGAACCAAGCAATGACCTCCAGCCCAAAGACTGCCATCCTTTGGGATCACTGACCTCCAACCGGAACACGAAGCGGAATTATCAATTCCCTTGCACTGATCAGCTCGTGTTGCCACTTCCAACGAGGTCTCCGAGCTTCTCTCCCTTCAACTTGCGGCTGGATAGCTGTCACAAAGGCTGCCGCTTCTCTCTTCTCGATCTTTCTCGTCGCGAATGGCTTCTCATCGCAGTGAAACTAGCGCTGTGACACAACAGGGTCGCAGTTCAGTGGACTTTGAACTACTGAAAGAGCTTTTGGAAACCCTTCAGGGCAGGGAGCACAAAATATCGATGTCGCTTCGTAGGCTCTGCACGGTGCAAATGCATTACTGTACAAACTACAATGTATAGACATCAAGAACCAGCAGTAAGACCAACTCATCGTGTTCCCTACTCCCTGTGACCCGAAGAGTGGGTCACCCGAAGGCCTAAGAACCATAAAATGGCTAAGTAAATGAGAAAACTGCTGTTTCTCATTTGAGGATATCCGTACCCACTCACAATTGCCACGGGCAAACTTGGCAAAATGATGAGTTGCTGAGGCTGAGCCTGAACCGTGTGCTGCCAGCGGTGTGAACTCTCCCCAAGCGATAAAAGTCACTCAGCATAGTTATACAAGTTTGAACCGGGATAGCCTACATGTCTATGTATGTATGCATTTATGTATTTCTGCTTGTACGCGTATACTATCATCAAGATATGTAAAAGCATATGTGCACACACACACATACATACATGCACATAAATGCATATCTGCCTGCCTGACTGCCTGTTTGCTGTATGGTTTATGCATGTATGTAACTATAAATGCGGCTACGCATGTATGCATGTCCGGATGTATGCATGTATGCATATGCATATGTATAGCGGTACGAGCATAACCAAAAGCAATCATAAGTATAAGTACGACTCTAACTGCACCTATAACTAGAACTTTAACTACGTATCAAATGTCTCATTCCCCTTGCTGATTTAAAATGGTTTGGAGATGTTTGGAGATGCACCCCCATCTTGCCAGGAATCTAACAAATTTGGCCTGCCAGATCCTGCCAGTTAAAACCCTGCACCCAAAGTGCAGAAGGCAAACATTGACCAGAATAGTCCAGCTGTTAGGGTGTTCACCGACCCTTTGATTCCGATCATGACCCATCCCAAACCTACAAGGGAGATATCACTCAAAGGCAACCAGACCCATGAAATGCACGGGCCCCACCGGCGGTGAAGCAGCGTTGGGACGGGCAATGCCCTCGTAATCCATGAACTCCCACAGGTACCTGCAAGTCACCCAGTCCCGTACTTTTTGCGGTTTCTTGACACCAGCAGTATGAAAAGACTTTTAAAGGAAGCTTGCACTACCAACGGTTGTGTGCAACAAAGTCAGCTAGTCTTCAAACAAATAGCGTAACTTTTGATTTCAGTTGTCACAGCAGATGGGGTACGCAACATGACGAGGGCTAAAATTCACCAATGGTTGATTGAAAACAATTGCCTGGTTGATGCCTGACAAACCGGGGATCGTCAGCTCTTGCGGATACCGGTTCGTGGTAGATCTACCTCTCAAAAACAAACGGCAAACATCTCAGGAGCGTGTTCTGAACTCATCAGTTGGGTTGTTGTTAGGACTGTTCGGATTTGTTAGCTTATCAGTTTAGTGTACAGTTGGCTTGTTGTTGGATTGTTATCAGTCCAAGAACTTCAAATGATGCGGTGTCCAACAAATGTGGCTCCAAGGCCTGCCTTGTGAAGGCTCAGAACATGAGGGCAGGCATCAGCTTATGGGGAAGAGTTTCATGAGGAAAAGATGGGAAAGTCAGATGAATTTTGTCAGTACAATTAACTAACCATCAATTCAAAAATTGTTGTTTTGTTGTTTGGCCACAAATTGAACTGATCTGAAAGTAGCGAGGAAAGCCTTAGCATGCTAGATCTTGACATGCCAACAATCCTGCCTTTGGATGCTCGTTGAGAACAAACAGAATTGCCTTGATTTCATTGAACACCAAATTTCTGCAACGATTCATTAATCTTAGACTCATTTCATTTCACATTCTGTTTGTGAAACTGACGCGACACCGATCCCATTGCCGCAGGTTGCAGAAGCAGCTGCGCCAAAGGCAACTGAAACCTGAGGACAAAGCTTCGAGGAGCAGCAGTTTAGCTCTATTTTCAAAAGAAAAAATCAAAAAGGAAATAGAAAGGAGCAACAATTTCTGCTTTCTTGTTTAGAAACAGAGGTCTCTCAATCGTTTCTTAATGGTTTGTGGTCGGAGGCCCCAGCAGTTCACAGTTTGGTAGTTTCGTTGATGGACTACCAGAAAAGAGAAGTCACAAAGTAGATAAGGGAGAACATGCGAAAAAGGCTAGATTCCCAGAATGGAATCTCAATCGGCTGGTTGGTCCTCACGGTCTACCAGAGTCAACCAACACAGCCAAATGTTCCTAAACTTTCCTAAGCTGCTTTTCCTACTCTCAACTCTGCTGTCTGTTGCAATCAGCCGGATCTGTTGGAAACTCGGGCACCTAATGTTGGAATATCCCTGAGGGAGATGCCGAAACCGATGGTAAAGCCTCCCATCACTATATTGCTGGTAAGGGTTAGAGAATCTATGCCAAAATTACACAACTCATGACAACTCATTGCTAAATATTTATTGTAGCGATGACCAACCTTGTTCACCTGTTTTGCGCCGTCCCCACTTGTATCAACCAATCCGATGGTCCCACTTCCAAGCTCATCACCAATGAAGGGCTGTCCGAATCAAAGGTTTTTACCAACGTTCCGGTTTTCCATCCCTAAAGATAGCCACAAGAACTTTGGATGGTTGGTAGTAGAAGGGCATCCCGCCGCTGAAACGAAAGGAATCATCACTTGACTCAACCGCCCCAAGTAGCGGAGGTGTAAAGGATTGGATGACGCGATAACCACATTTGCCATGCAAAAATTGGATAAACCCAACCTGGGGAAAACAAATCTGATAAACCGGACTCCTAGGTCTCCCAAGAACAGTTTCAGGGGCTGACACTAAGAAGGAAGCCTTTTTCACACAGCGATACCTCAGGTCCAGGATTGATGCTAACCGCTGCTAACCATCTTTCATCCTTTTGCTTCGAAGCTTCACAGGCCTCCATTGAATCTGACTGGTGACTGGCAATTTATTGGGGAGACCCCATACCAGACTCAAGATTCTTAGGATTGGGAAACCGCATGTAAATACAAATAAGAATATAAATATATATATATATATACATATGTGTATATATACTCATGTATGTAGTTATACAATGTCATATAATGTAATATGTATGTTTCATCTTACCATCTTGTGGTACCTCTTTCTGCCACCTGTGTGGGGGCCCAACGCATCCCAACTGTCCGTAGACTCCGCCCAGTCACATGTAGCAGGCCGGGCTGCTCTTCCCCAAGGCCACGATCCAACTCCTGACACAGCTTCCACACAACGAGTCTGGCATGTCATACGGAAGCGCATGATGGATGTGCAAGTAGATATGTCTGAGCAAAACATGTCATACAATGTAACAAAACGCCATATAACATGATGAAATTGTATAATGTACAGTAATGTAGTTAGTAAAGTTCAGCATATCAATAAATGTGTATAGTAAAGTACTGTATCGTAATAGACATATCTATATATGTATCTGTAAAAAATATATATATATATATACATACTGGATATAGCAAAAGTATGTAGATGTGTGCAAGAGCACGAGCATAAAGTACCCTACCCTGCCAACAACCACTCTTGGTGGGTATCAGGTCATAGGCCCCGTTCGCTTCATGACAGGCCCTTCTTCCAGACATAGAACATATATCATTTTTAAGTATATACATAGTTATATAAAAACAAATACAAATATGTTTACCGGATGGATAAGAAGATGTAGTGAGAGAAAAAGAAAGAGTAAAGGAGAAAGAAACAAAGGCAGGGCAAGCGAGAGTGAGAGGGCGAGGAAGCGCTTTTATCCCACCCAGCAACAGTTACCGCTGGTGGTAGTAGCCTTCTGCTAGGAGAGTTCACCCAACAATCATCACAACTGAATGGTGGTGGGCCCCGGGTGGGCGGATATCTCAATGTATACAGGCGCAAATATGCTTGCCTCTAGGGGTAGCATACACATAAGTTTCGAGGCGCACAATTTTGGAAAACCAACCAAGAAAGCCTATGTGAGCCACATCCATGTTCCAACTAAGGTTGTTGCTGGCTACATGCGGCTACATCCCTATCTGAATTGTGAGTCCGTGTCTCTTGGCCATGCCTACTGGTTGTCTCACCAACTCTGTTGGTGGCACACCCATTTCCGTCTGTACCCTGACTGAATTTCCATGATGAAGTTGACGGAGCCCCCGAAAGGTGTCATTGAACAGTTTTATCCCCATGTATTGGGGGATTTTGGTCTGCAGGTTGGGTGTTTACTACCGTCAATGTACAGGCGCTTCCCGCCATCTAGCCTACAAATATCACTTTTAACAAACACAAAGTTAAAGAATCCTGGGGGTTACAATTGTGAACAGCCCCATTTCTTGGCTGTATGCTGATTGCGGTTGTATCCTGCTGGGGAAAATGATGTACCTATTGACCAACCTGACAGCCCTGACAGTCCTACAGGTTGCCCATAGTTTGCTTTCGCCGCTCAGGCTACCAGTCTTCTTCGACAAACGCCGTGGAAGGAACAGCGGCACCAGCATGGGCAGGTTCCAGCCGCCTGGGGTACCTTGCAGATCGGCAATGGAAGCCCATGACCTTATAAAAGGTTGAGGATGTAAAGATGAAATGAATCCATTGACAGCGGAATTGCACATACGGACTACGTGAGCGTATTCTATGTAGAGATGTCTATGTACACCTGCCTTGGGGGTGCCACTCATAGGGCAAGGAAGCAGCAGTGGCCATACAACCCAAACCCATGGGATGTACCTTGCCCACGAGAACAAGACAAATGGACTGATGTCACAAACAAGTTGGTCAAGAAATGCAAACTCCAATGCATGACTCCTTAACTCCTTGTGGTCATAGGGATCTCCTTGGTGAGTCTGGTGACGTATGGTGAAGTAAATGTGGTGAAGTATGTGTGGTGAAGTATGTGTGGTGAAGTATGTGTGGTGAAGTATGTGCGGTGAAGTAAATGTGGTGAAGTAAATGTGGGGAAGTAAATGTGGTGAAGTATGTGTGGTGAAGTATGTGTGGTGAAGTATGTGTGGTGAAGTAGATGTGGTGAAGTAAATGTGGTGAAGTAAATGTGGGGAAGTAAATGTGGTGAAGTAAATGTGGTGAAGTGAATGTGGCGAAGTATGTGTGGTGAAGTATGTGTGGTGAAGTAACTGTGGTGAAGTATGTGTGGTGAAGTATGTGTGGTGAAGTATGTGTGGTGAAGTATGTGTGGTGAAGTGTGTGTGGTCAAGTAAATGTGGTGAAGTATGTGTGGTGAAATAAATGCGGTGAAGTATGTGCGGTGAAGTAAATGTGGTGAAGTAAATGTGGTGAAGTAAATGTGGTGAAGTATGTGTGGTGAAGTATATGTGGTGAAGTAAATGTTGTGAAGTAAATGTGGTGAAATATGTGTGGTGAAGTAACTGTGGTGAAGTAAATGTGGGGAAGTAAATGTGGGGAAGTAAATGTGGTGAAGTAAATGTGGTGAAGTGAATGTGGCGAAGTATGTGTGGTGAAGTATGTGTGGTGAAGTAACTGTGGTGAAGTATGTGTGGTGAAGTATGTGTGGTGAAGTAAATGTGGTGAAGTAAATGTGGTGAAGTAAATGTGGTGAAGTAAATGTGGTGAAGTATGTGTGGTGAAGTATGTGTGGTCAAGTAAATGTGGTGAAGTATGTGTGGTGAAGTATGTGTGGTGAAGTATGCGTGGTGAAGTATGTGTGGTGAAGGACATGTGGTGAAGTAAATGTGGTGAAATATGTGTGGTGAAGTAAATGTGGTGAAGTGAATGTGGTGAAGTATGTGTGGTGAAGTATGTGTGGTGAAGTATGTGTGGTGAAGTGTGCGTGGTGAAGTGTGTGTGGTCAAGTAAATGTGGTGAAGTATGTGTGGTGAAGTATGTGTGGTGAAGTAAATGTGGTGAAGTATGTGTGGTGAAGTATGTGTGGTGAAGTATGTGTGGTGAAGTATGTGTGGTGAAGTATGTGTGGTGAAGTATGTGTGGTGAAGTAAATGTGGTGAAGTATATGTGGTGAAGTAAATGTGGTGAAGTAAATGTGGTGAAGTAAATGTGTTGAAGTAACTTAGTGAAGTGACTTAGTGAAATAATGGGAAATATGAATAAAATATGTTATTTTTTATATGATTTGTTTCATTTTGTTTCTGCTAAGATTTGTATCCTGCGCTTTGGACGCCCAAGCCTTCCCTTCCCGGCCTGGGATCAGCTGCTGAAACAGCACGGACAGTGGCAAGGCCATCTGCATCCATCCCCGCGCTGGCACCTCACTGCGCCAAGCTAACGTGCAAAGCCACTCCTTGGCAGAGAAGCGCCACAGTCCGACCTGCCACTGGAACTGCTTTAGTTTCATGTCTTGGTAGCTGATGTTGACTAAGTTGACTAGTACAGCAAAGTAGCATCTTCAAATGATTTTTCAAGGATTTCGTTGCACTTAGTTTCTTCTTTGCCAAAACACCATTCAATTGTGAGCGTAGTGATATGAACTTGTACAAATTTGTTGAGTATACAATGTATGGATCCCCTCTCAAGCAAAACATTTCTTGAGCAGATAGTAGACATGTGATACTTGGTCTGCATGCAGCACACGCAGACACGCGCATGGGCATATATGCATGCACATGTCATATTCGTCTGATAGAATATGACAAAATAAATAAGCCAATAGATAATTTAGATAAATAAATGAAAAAAATCAAACAAAGAAGTAAATCAGTAAGTTAATACATAAATAGATAAATGAATATATGAATATAATATCTAAGCTATTCAATGGATTTGCACGGGTAGGTTTTGACCAAATGACCACGGGTAAGGGCTTGTGAGGCAACCAGCTCGGTCGACAAACCCTGCGCAGCGAGTCGGTGGAGACTTTAAAAACTTACACAGGTCGCACACATTCGCACACCCTTCGCGATTGACATTTCCAACTTCGGTTCTTTGATTCCTTGCATAATCCAACCCTGGCTCCCAGGCCAAGTGAAATACCAAGCGTCATGAGCGAACACGCCGAAAAAGAAGGGTGCCGCGAGGAAAGGTGGGAAACTATGGAATGGCCTCAATGTGCAGCCGGACATATTGCAACTCAAGAGCTGGAAATACAACCATGTCTGACCATATTTGCCAGTATCATATCGCATATGTTGATTGGCGTCATTTACTGATCATCAACACTCATAGAATCTCATAGAACATGAACAACTGGGAGCCATGCGGCACAAGATCAGGCTATTCATGTGGTGAACCCGCTGATTGTGACATCAGATTTCAGAGGGTCTATATGGACTATAAGATGTTATAAGGGTGATGATCAAACTGTCAGGAGCGGACAAGCCGTTGCCAAGCACCATGAACTTCCCCACTTGTCGAGATAGGATCCCTTGCTCATGCTGACAGGCTGTCCGGCCCTTGATAGAAAAAAAAGAAATGCCGACCCAGTTCACGTTGATAACTCAGCACTACAAAATCGCAGACACATAATGACATGATAATGCCAATGACATATTCTTTATTTCTGATGCTTAATCACGCATCTGAGTGGTCAGCTCCTCCATGACATAATACATTTGAGTTCGACGCCTGCAATGTATTTACGTATGAATGTGTATAGGTATGTGTATGTATATTGGAATATATATTATATCGTTTTTTCACAAGTATATGTAAATAAAGATCTATGTACATGAACATACAATTACATGCATGTCATACGTATCTGACTGAATGTATATTCACGAGTACAATCAAACAAGCAAGCAAACAAACAAACAAACAAGCAAACAAGCAAGCAAAGCGAACACACAAACTGCTGGACCAGGAAACATGCATATGCAATTCACTTGTTGATAGAGAAGCATCTACAACTCAACAGTGGCCCTAAGGTCTTTACCCAAATTGACCACGTATGTGTCTTAGAAAATGCTCTTGTTCTTGATGGGATATCTTCTGGGTTCTTGACTAAATCTTGTCACGCTGCTCGGTGTTCCCATTTCATGCTACAAATATTTGGTGGAATTTTGTCCTCAAATGAAAACAAATGTACAATGTACATGTGGCTTTAGCGCCAGCAAACAACCAAAACGACCGACCAGGATGCAAAGCTTTGCTTAGAGCCCATCACTGCCAAGACGCAAATCCACGAAGCCCATGGAAAGCCCATAGCACACAGCACTGCCTCAAAGTCTCTTTATGTTATCAGGACTTCTAGAATGATTGCAGATGATTGCAGTGCGCTGATGGCTTTGACAAAGATCAGGGCTTGGTCTATGGTCAGGGCCTGGCAACGTCCCATTCTCGCGGCAAAATGTGTAGTGTGAGAATTGTTCTTTCCACAGTGCACAAGACGTTGACATTGGTGATGTGATGGTGCCCCCAAAAGAATTCTCACGTTGGGGGCCCCCCTTCCACGGGGTCTCCTCACCATGATACTAACCATTAGCGGGTTCGATATGACAATCTGACGATACAAATATGTATTTGCATGTGTACATACACGAATATGTATATATGAATAAATATATATATATATATAAAGATAAATAAATATATATTTATCTACAATAATATACATATATATAATTATATATATATATCATCTGTCTGCACATGCATTACGCACGTGTGTAGAACATTTGTATGCGCAAAGGACAAATTTAGCCGGCGATATCTGAATATACAGTGTGATCAAGAACCAAGAAATTTAAAGACCCAATTGCGCAACCTTGAATCACTCTGACCCCTATCTTCCTTTGAATTTGCATTCGAGCCACATATCAAGAATGTCAAAGACAGAGTCCTTCCCTGCTGGTTGCGATGAATGCGTTCCGTCAACCAAGCCATCAAAGGGTACCTTGCGAACCCAGGGAGGCATGCACCCAACCGCTAGAACCACAAGAACCCCCCCAAAAAAAGAAAAAAGAAACATCAATGAATCAATGCAAGATCAATTCACCATATCCACGTGGTGGATCGTTGAGACCCTATGTTCGATCCATGCTTTATGCAATGAAACTCGATGATTCGCCACCGCAACAGAGTTTCAAGGCCGTCAAAGAGTTACTACGTTGGGAGACCTCGTACGGAAATCGTGAAGCAACGTCAATTCCATCCTTTGGGGCTGGGGGCACCATTTCGAGGTAACGAGGTAGACTCTGTAGCCATAACGAAGTGATTGTCTCAGGCTAACCTTTTACCTGACTCCGATCTGTAGGCCTGTAGGCTTCTACGAAGTTTTTGGCTCGCAAACTCGAGCCATGCAAACCAAGCTGAAGTGAGAAAGAGCCATGGCTGCAGCCATTTGCAAGAGACTAAAGGACTTTATTCACTTTATTCTTTTGCAAAAGACTTTATAAACACAATGTATTACTAAAATTAGTACAGAAGGGCTTTGCACCAGCCGCCCTTTGTGCTAAACCCAAACCCAAGAACGCATGTTGTCTATCAACAGCCATCAGAGCGGTATCTTCTGATGCTTGGTCAATATACCACCGGAGTCCCAAGTCATCCCAAATCCGGGGTTGCAACAATCACCTAATAAACCGGCCCGCAGAACAATCAATCAGCAGGATGGTGTAATACAATCACTTTCTATCAACGTCTCAAAACCATAGCGATACCGTCATTCGGGGTTCGTACTCCTGCTACTTTTGCGTGATACGAAAAGAATCAACCAGCTGCCTATCCGCTTTATACCACGCCACGTTGGAGTCGATGTTGGGCTTCCAAGAGGCACATGTTGCAGCCATGTTCACCAAGTTGGGTCTATCTCGGCTTTGTTGGGCCCATTTGTACTGCCGAAAAGTCGGTTTTAAAAAAATGAAAACCTGGTGATTGTTTCATTTTCTCTTGGGGAAGAGACCTGCCCCCCTCATGCTGCACGACAGACTGCATCCCCAAGTCATGACCCATCCAAGCTTTCTTGCACCACGTTGGCTAGACACAGGAGCCAGCATAGAAAGAGCCCCGGCAATGGCCACAGCGGGGCATTCCAACGGTACGCAGGGCAGCGAGCCTCATTCCCTGCATGGCACCAGGGATTCCATGGCACCTCCAGGGCCGAGTCACGGTGATGTGTCCCGTTTTGGCGAAACAAAGAGAGCTGCAGAGCTCCACAGAGCTCCACAGAGCTTCAGCGTTTCAAATCTCAAACCTTTGCAGATCTTTTCGATCTTCTTATTTATTTATTTACATATACATATATATACATATATATATATCATCTTAGATCTGTTTCTATGAATGGTTTGAATGTACGTTGTCACTAGCTTGTCACATCAATGGATCAGTGGGTCATTCTCACCACTGGGTTTGGATCTCCCGTCAAGAACAAAGGTATCTTGGTACGGACCTGTGTCAAACATACTTCCAGAATTGGCAGAAGAATCCAACACTCAAGATTCCCTTTATTTCAGAATTGTCAGCTGCTTCACCAGCCTTTTGGTCCATATCCATACCCATCAAAATATGGGTGCACTTCTGAGAAGAATTGAAGTGGCATTGGAATGTGAAATCTACTGCAGAAAGACTGTGCGGAGAATTTGAGAGACATGGATGTGCCCAGAAAGGTTGGTACCTCAAATTGGTGGCCCTCTACGAGTAAAAAGGTCATTTTGACCTGCGGGAATTCCATCGCTGTGTGAAGACTCAAATCAGTCAAACCCAGTCAGGCTCAAAAGAGGCTCAAAAATACTCAAATGGCGCTCAAACTTCTGTGGCATGCAACTATTTGGTCTCCCAGACCTCCCACCTGGGTCCAAAAATCATTTACGCACAATGTCAACAACACAACGGTTTTCCCCCTGAAATCATTCATCTATATAATGGTGATGTGTTTACAGCAAAGAAGCTCGATAGCTCGAACATCAGCCTTGTCATCAAAGGAAACGATCAGTCCAGAATACTCTTGTGCTGCCTCCTCGTACTAGTTGCTGAGTGGGCATCACATTGAATGCTGGTGGTCCACCTTCAAAGCAGGTATTATAATTACTGAGCAAAAAGTGGGTTGTCAGCACTGCCAACAAGAATCCTATTAGAAAAAACAAATTCAAACACTATATTATAAATTATAATATCTAGTTGGTGATTTCAGCTCAAGAAACGTGCCAATGAATCATCCCAAAAATGGTTGAGGACTGACATTGAGATACTCAAAGAATCTCTAAGCCATCAACCAATTCCTCCACCTGCACCATCCACGGGGCCCACCCTCAAGGTCTGCAGCCCCAGGAAGCACAACAAATCCGGGTGCAAAACGGCGGCCGTGGCCATGGTCATGGTCAGGATATACCATCGCAGGCGACGGCCATTCAGCCCCACGAAGCGATGGTGAAGGTACCTTCACTGACTCTGTGCGAGGCAGGGTTCTGCTTCCAAGGAACAACAAGAACAAGTGCTGCTACTACCACTACAAGTACCCCGATAGCCACGGAAGGCTGCGTACCATCATTTCCTGCAAACATCTAACCACATAGGTACATCAGGTTGCAAATATTTTGCTGAATTCAAAAATACAGTATCATTGAAATTAAACAAAAATCAAACTCACCGATTGTGAGGCGTGTCATGGTCCTTTGACGTTGATTTTTTTCCCGGGGACCTGGTCCGCGTAAGCCTTTTTTCCTATAATTCTGTTGGTTCCATTTGGTTCCTGTACGTGCATTTCCTGATCTGCCCGGAATTATCTCGCAAGTCTTAAGTGTCCAAAGGTGTCCATGCACTTGGATTTTGCTCCAAGAGTGATTCCGTGGGAGGGATGTTCATGCAATGTGTAAGGCCCCGTCATAGGGGAGCAGTGTCAAAAGCCTTTGTGTCATCCACCTCCTACAACCAACCCATAGTCCTTGACAACGAGTTGTATAATCTCTTACCAACCTGCAGAGGTTCTTGCAATTGCCCGCGTTACATTTTTCTGAGTTAGAGGCCCATGTGCCCATTGCCTTCCCATTCAACAAACCAAATTGGTCCAGCTGGGATGGGTCACTACTCGAAACTTTGGCGACATCCCCTCATTCCACTTTCGGCTGGATACAAAGGTGAACATGCTCCGAGCATCGCGAGTCAAAGTGAAGCTGGGAGAGAGATAGAGATATGGAGATATGTACTGATTGTATTTCTACATATGTAGATGCATATGTATATCATATGTACATCATATGCAACCGGCAACAATAGGTACTGATGCTTGGCCCATTTGGGTGTGTCCATCAACCGCGTACTCCTTAAATGCTTGGTTGTCAAACTGAAAACAAATCAGTTGACTGAGGATGGTGTGGGATGCATCCATCATGGTTGCCGCAAAAGATTAATGCGACTCCCCACAGATGGTTGTACCCCGACTATTGTTTGTCACACAAATGATACTCCCATTTTGTTTGTTGAAAACCTTTTCTTGTTGCTTCAAGTGTGGAAAACGCAGTATTTTCAGACCACCGTATCATTGATGGCTGTTACAGCACTGGGCTTTACCACATCGGGATTTTTTGTGTTTTTCCCTCTCACTGCTTGGTTCTACACCCAGTGAGTTGTTGGTTCGGGTGATCCTTGCAGCGGCACCGCAATGCCTCTGCCATGGCCGTACTTCAACTCGGGCCGTCAAGAAGCCACTCATTGCCCTTGGAAGCGCAGCTTGCCTTGAAAAGCGCATGCAAAAATAATATATGCATTAAATAGAAATAAATAGACATCAATAATTAAATAAGTAAACAATAAACATATATATTGACATGTACATACATATAGGACTGTGGAAGAAAAACATCTTATTTGAACTTTCTACAATAGAATACACATGAAAAAACAAACATTTATAGAATATACAGAAGATCATTGAGGCAAAGGTTCGTAACATGTGTACACAGAAGAAACAACGATATACAGCAAATGATGTTTTTGCTGGTCATGCTCACTTGTCAGCCTGCCCAAAAAATTCAGATCTTGCGGATGAATGTAAAAAATGCTATATAATCCAAATACGTCCAAATCCCCCCTCTGCTCCCCGCCATCCCACCGTGACATGCAGCCTGATATCTTGTCAAACGCAATTGCATTGCGAAGTTCATTCTGGGAGAAAGACTGGCAGATAAACTGAAGTTTGCCCTGACGCGTAGAGTGATATATCTTTTGACACATGGTCTGGTATTTGGACTGACCGGTGTTTTGACATGCAGGCCGGCACGCATCTCTAGTCCTGTGTATGCATTATGTTTGTTTATTCGACCATGTATGTATATGTGCAAGTGTATCCTGAGGTTCCTTCTGACTTGAAAACTGACGAGAAGGACAAATGAGTGGAGTAAGAGAAAATGTCAGTAGAGGAGAGAAGGGAAAGTGACAGGAGTTCGGAGAAGAGCAGAAGGGAGGAAAACAGAGAAGAGCCATCTGACATCAATCTGAAAACCATCGCCTGACAGGTGGGGACTACAGAGCTTACTTTCAAGGATGTCCTGGCAAAATCCTAAGAACATTGCAAGTCTTGGTTCTGGGCTTTTTGTCCTGAGCTGCTATTGGAAAAAGGAAATGGATTTTATACATATAGGGAGAGAGAGAAAGAGAGAGATGTATATATATATATATATTTAAATAACTGTATAAATATAGACATATTCAAATATAAATGTATACATATATATATATATAACTATAAGTATTTATATATATATATATATTTAGACTGGCATAGGCCCCAAAAAACATGTCGGTGTGTGGGAGACAAAAGCCGGAGACGAGAGTCCGGAAGACAAGGCGGCTTCTATCACAGGTCACTGAAGAAAGCAGGCAACAATGGCAATCAGCAAAGGAGACAACAGCCCACAGCCAAAATCACTCAGGGAGACAAAACTGGGAGACTAGGCGGCAGCGACAGCTTTTGGCGGAGGAAAACACAAAACCAGCGTCTGATTCATTTACAAATAAGAACCCCTAGAGCTGAAGCTGGCGACAGAGAGAAAGCAAGAGCGAAGCAGCTAAACGCAATTGTCGATTCTTTTTTCACGCCAATGAGACCCACATACCTGGATGACTTGCATAAACAGCTGTACTATAAAACATGTCTTTGAACACCAACCCTTCGACATTCAAGGCGTCGCTTTTGACAGGTTGTAGGGATTTCTCCTCCAAGGTTGTCATGACACATGGCCACCCAGCCCCCACTTTGACAAGCCAGGTGACACCAACTTCCAGATAGCACATTCCTCCCGTTGGAGCTGCAAGCTGCCCACCCAAAAATGATCCGTGATGACCATCAGCACCAAGGCCAACCTTGCTGGCGCTAGAATCCACCACGTATGATCCATGTATCAGCGCCTGTATCTATACTAACTCTATCTGTCTATCTTACATCTATTGTTTATATTTGTTTATATGTATCTTATGCATTAATTGTATTTTCGTATGCCTTTTTACATCTGTATATACAGTCTATGTCTGTGGGTCAGAGCTATCAACCTTCCATGTTGTTTAAATTCTGGAAGGGTAGAGAAATGATTTTTCCCTGGTCCCCTAATGACTTATTCTTGACAGCTACGGACAACCGGTTTGTACCGTGCAGGATTTCACCATATCAATGGCATCTATTCGTCAAGCCATTGAGGACCCACAAAGGCACGGGTGTAGGATGCTACCTGTTTTGGGGTGCTCGAAATTCCCTCCTTTAGCGACCCAGAAGTCAGAAACTTGAAGTCCAAGCCAGGTATGTCCAAAGGACCACAATAAGCTAGCAATCAAACTAATCAAACCAACATCACTTTCTGGAGCGGTTATATAGCCAGCAAAAAGCTACATACACTCAAAACGTTGAGCATCATCATTTCTGCAAATCTGCAAAGTAGTCAAATATGTGAGTCATGTCAGACTTCTCTTACGTAAATAACAACCGACGAGGGTGTCTGTCGATTGAATATCCAATGTTCAAGAAATGTTCAGATATTTCTGACACTTGGAGTGTTCCTAACTTCCAACTCTTGGTTGGAAATCGCTGGCCGCTGGACCCATCCTTGCAATGCATGATACAATTTTGGACCTGCTGTTTGCTGCACACTGTATGCCCACTGTCCATAGTTGTATCATATCCCCATTACTACCAGTTGTGTTTCGCGCTCGGTGGTGTGGAGCATTCCCAACTGACTCTGACTGTCCCAAATTCTTGGCATTGTGACTCTTTGCGCATAGCTGCCCCACGATTAGATCCATTTACCTCACCTCCAAGTACCCCCTGGCGAGACATCCGACCTTGCAACTTCCATGCTCAACTCCACAGTGGATGCTTGAGTCGCCTCACGCGCCAGGGGCTGAAGCAAACCCTGAAGCTTTCTACAAATTGAAGGGAATAGCAACGTAATAACTCCGTACCAAAGAGAAAGCCCCTTTAGAAGTGACTAATGTGACAATTCCATGAAATGTCTCATTAACCAGTGAGAATGGCTGGTGAATGGCGGATTCATACTTTGGAAAGGTCAACAATGACGGAGGATATGTGTGTGTGTGTATATACATATATAGAAATACACTAACGGAGAAAAAACTTAAAAAACAAAGGTTGGCTAAAGTTTCACAAATGATTGTTGGATAGTCGGTGAATCATGGCTACCGTCCCAAGCTGTTGACTTTCTCAGATGGATTGGGGCGTGCCATCTGAAAGGCTAGATTTGTGGGTCAAGAATCGGATCGGTTGGTCATGGCTTAGCCACTATGGGAAAACTCAGTTTTGCTAATCATTCACAATGGATACTGGTTGATGATTGATTACGATCGAAAGTTGTGTTGCAGATGTTGAGCCACAACCCAACGGGGTCCGGAAGCCAAGCAGAACCATGTCCTTTGTTCGAACCATTGATCTGGGACCTCAAACTTCAGGGAGGTCACCACATCAGTCAACCACTGTTTTTCCGAAGCATGTGTCACACATGTGTCGTAGGGCTCCAACAAAAACAACACTCAGAAACTCAGAAACTGGGAAAAACAAGCCGTGCTGCCAGAGCTGGAGAACACAATAGGGTCTGTTGATTGATCATGCTTGACCGCTCTGAACCAACAATGAGAGGGCCGATCACCACTGAAGTTGTCAAAGCCAGGCAATTGCCACCAACACATGATTCGACCGAGTCCAGTGAAGCCTCTGACTTCCTAGTGAATATCAAAACGAAGACAATATCATTCAAAACACTTGAGGAAGACCCATTGTCTTCGTTGATTTATGCCAGGACCTCGCCTCAATGATCTCTTTGGAAATAGTGCAACTTACGAGAACTTCAATTAAATTTCAATTACGCTGTTGAAGAAAACTTAAGAGTTACTTAGCTATTGCTAAGTTGACTTAATTTATCTTAATATTAAGTTGCTGCTTATTATGTAACTTTAGCACTTAACAAATTCTTAGTTTCCTCAAGCCTTCTGAGGTAAAGATCCGTTGCTGCCAGGTCTGAAAGATCATTTCCCAGCTTGTCTCGCTAGCGACCAACACAAAACAATAAAACAATATAGCAAAAACATATTCAATAATTCAATAACATCACAATAATAATTCACAATATCTTTTAGCTTCGAATAGACAACTTCGTACCAGTCAATTATATCAAGCCATCTGGTAGAACCTCACGTGGAGTTGGCTGTGAAATGTTCTGCAGCGACAACCAATTCTGTTCTGGATAAAGCTAAGAGAAGGCAAAAGACGCAGAGATGTTGCCTAGGGCTCAGTTACAGTTTTTTCCTAAAACGAGACCCTTTTGAGAGGATTGCCTACGGCTTCCGAAAGTTCTTATGGTTTGAAGATGGCGTATGGAGTATGAAGAAAAATGTTTTAATATGCAAATAATCATGCAAATAAGTATGAAGAAAGTATGAATGAGGTATCTTTTACGTGTCATAAATAAGTACGAAGTATTCTGAAGATTTCTGAGGTATCTCTTAGTTTCTAAAGTGTATGAAGTACTTTTGGGTTGTCGCGCCTCCTTCGCCTGAGTTCCGCAAAAGAACATGGCGGCGATGCCAAAGGCCAGGTACACTGCTACGCATCCATAGCACCATTTCAGGTTCACTCTCCTCAAGGCGAACTCGAAGACACTCAAATTCGAACCAGGAATCGAATTCAGTTAGACTGAACTTAGACTTGAGTTGTTGGAATCGAATTGGTTTATGGAGTCTACTGTACAGTCTACTGGGTATTTCCCGGTGATTAGTTACGTTTATCATAATTGCTACCAGGTATGGTAAGTAATGCTGTGAAATACTCGACTGATTGGCTGAACATGTGATGCTGAAGAAGTTCTCCCCCTATAGTTTATTTGGGGCCCTGATGGTACCTCAAAATTAGGGGTTTGTCCACTCAACACATTTGTAAAGCATCTATTTCATTGATGGCTGGATACGGTCGGCGTGGTACTCCTATTCATTGACCCTGGTTGAATTTCCCAAGAGCAGGGAGAAACCAGAAGCTGCACAAACCACAACTTGCACGGGGGCCATGTGTTCCACATCCTGATATTCAGCACTGTATATTCAGCGCAGATTTCTGACTGCCCAGGTGGTCAAAACCATATCGGCGAACTCCACCAACGTCTGGGTCTTCTGATGTCTCAATAGAGAGAGCCAAATAGCCCAGCTCATGTGAAGCCCCAGGCACCTCATGTGATTTGGCATCGTATGGTGTGCCATTGGTTCAACAACACAACTAATGTGGGTCATTCGCCTGAAGCAGCAACCACGTGCGACCACCGGTGTGGGTATGCGCCGGCTTGCAGGGAATACGTTTGTGGTTATATAATTGTGTTTTTTTGAATGGAAGTATACGTGTGTATAAACATAATTGTACATACATGCGAATATAATATATATATATATATGAATATATTTACATACATTTACACTTAAATACAGATACAAATACATATATATATATATAAATATGTATTTGTGCTCCCAAATCAATAGAAAAGGTTCCTACAGAGATTAGAGGTTAAGGGTTAACTGCCAGCAGTGCAACAGCCAAGCACCTCCTTTTGTCTGAGCTAAGAGAGGTGCCAATGTGGCTGCTGCTTGATTCTGTCTTGGTTCTGTCTGACCCTCAAGTCAGATCTTCTGAACGAAAAGTTTGTGGATTTTCAGCCCACACAAAGTGATGGTGGTGACAGTCCAGACCAACCCCCCTCGCCGCCAGAGGCAGACGCAGGGACGAAGTCCGAACACTGAAACCACCATCGAAAAGCAGCCACACTCACCCGTCTCCATCGACAGGAACATAGGTGAGCATTAAAATGAGGTAGGCCAATCTACAAGAATGGCAGGCAAAAGGGTAAAACTACGAAGGCTATCCATCAGGTCGAGTTGTAGATGACGAGAAAAGCCTTCAGGATGTGGATGTGTGTGATCATCAGCCCATTGATTGAGATCACGTTTTCGATGTGAGGGGCATAGGTGTGCCCCAGAGTCATACAAAAGGAGCACAATCTGCATCAAGAAGGCAGACCTGATAGCTGTTTTGCTTTCCCACTGAGCAAGGAATAGGCGTTGCCTTGGTTGTCGGTGACAAGCTCCAGTGGGAGGTTGATGGAACCTGGAGACCGTCAAGAAATGAGGAGAGATGTGAGGAGTAAAGTTCCAAACATCTCCAATCACCATCCTTGAGCGCCCAAGCATGTTGAGAAGGGAGAACCTGAAGCTGGAACCAAAGAACTTGGTCTTTGTTCGGAGAGTCTTGATCAGTGAGCCATCCTCCAATGTAAACTTCTCCATGTGAGGATGCACTTGCATCACTGGCGCCCCACCAGGCAGAGTGAGCCCGGTATGGAGAAGGGTGAACGAAGGGCTTGGAGAAGATGGCCGGGAGTAAGGTTGCCAGGCGGCGAATGATTTTTGCAGGACAGCCTTTAGTCTTGCAGGCTACCTTCCAGGCCCAAAAGGGTTGAAGGAATGACCGCGTCATCGGACAGATGGTAGTGGCCCAGCTAATGCGACCCAGGGCCTTCTCGATTTCCTTGGAGGTGAAGGCCGTGCCCGCAGCAAGTTGTTGTAGAAGCGCCATCACCACCTCATGCTTACCCGGTCCCATAGTAACAATGGGTCCACGAGGGTCAATCTGGAAGCCAAGCCACAAGTTGATCAGCGCCAGCTTGGTCTTCTTCCAACTCAGGGGAGCACCCAGGGCCAACAGGAGGCCAAGGAGAAGAGTGGCGCGGCGAGGCGCACAGCTTGAGCGAAGGATCCAACAGAAGTCGTCCACGAAGACATACCCCCAGTCCACAGCCGGTACCAGGTGGTATAAAAGCCGAAGCAGTAAAGCCGCAAGTCTACCCCAGTAGAGTTGCGCACTTGCCATGCCATAGGCGCCAACCTTGTTGATCCACCATTGCTCTTGGATTTGGGCAACCTGATAGCGCCAATCTTGAGAAAGAACCTTCACTCTCCCGTGAGCTTTGGTCACATCAGCCTTGAGGAGAAGGAGGTCCTCATCCGAGGACGGTGGAGACCACTGTGGGGTCTCACCGCCAGAGGCTGATGGAACGCCACAGTGGTCCCACGATTGAAGCCATTGGATACATTGGACGCAATCCAGCACTGTGGGTGCAGTGGTCCTCTCCATCGTGTGATTCTGGATGTGTGCATTGGCCCCACCCCAGGAGCCATCATAGACGGTTCGAACCTTGTCCCCCTCGTCGATTGCTGCCATAGGTCCCGGCAGAGATCTGCGGGGGCACAGCCGCATAGGTCTGCTGCCTCTTGCGCAGTATGGGGTCCAGAGACCATGTCGAGAGCCTTCTCCTCCTCAAAGGTTTTCAAGATTTCCTGAGTAAAGTCCTTGGCTGAGGGGTAATTATCCCGTCCTTGCAAGTCAGGAAAATCTGGGGCGTCAAGGTCTTCACCAGCCAGCTCTTCCTTGGTTGGCCAGATTCCGGTGATCGAAGAGCGGGGTCAGTCACACCCCAGGGCACTCCTTGTTTCAGGGTAAGTGGGCTAATCAGAATCTGGATCACCCACAGCCACCGCCAAGTGGTGGAGAAGGCCCAAATGAAATGGTTGACCGATCTCCACATGTTCCTGTAGATCAGGCGGCGTCTGAATGATGGTAGCCAGGTGGAAACGAAGGTGCCGGAGGGATTGTTCAGGGAAAGGATGGGCTTTGCCCGGGTCGTCCAAACACTTCATCACCAAAGGTGTGCAGTCATCAATGAATGGCCCCAAATCTTGTTCCAGGGATGCAAACCTGCTGGGGCCACGTCGGTGCGGAGGGCATCTTCCCAAGGAAGGCTTCCCTCCTCCATCACGAATTGGTCTGGTGCGAAAACCGATCTGGACCTGGATTGGATCATCCTCCAAGGACATCATTGGGGCCTGAGGCTTAGTCACAGGGCGGTCCTTGGTGTCCACAGAGCGGCCATGAGGGGGCCGTCGTCCTTGGATTGCATCTGTCTCCAATAAGGCCTTAGTGATGCCCTGCATCATGGCAGGGGGGTACCGACTCAGGTCTGAAGATTTGGTAGAAGATGGCCGGTCATGAGTACCATGGTCACAACGGAGCTCTTGCCAGTGATTCAACTCGAGGTTGGTGGCCAGGGTAATGGATTTCACTGCCTGTTGGCCCAGTTGACATTGATCAAAACTGATCCAGGTGAGCCCCAGTTGTTTTGACCAGAACGGCTTTGAGCCGGCCCTCTATGGCTGCCTTGCAGATGGAGGCGTAAGGTTCATCCCGAAGCATGTCATGATCAACCTCCATTCCCAATCATTTGTTGTCAATCTCCACAATGGCGCAAGGCCATTGCGGAGTCACTGAGGTCATGTGGGCACGAAAGGAAGTATCATCATCTAATCCAGCATACAATACCAGAATGACAGGGCCGTCCTGGGGAAACCAGGAAGAGGCTTTGGGTTCCCAGAGAAGCTTGCGATAGAGTCGCTCCGGAAGAGCACTGGTCCACGGGCAAACCCGTGAGAGGATGGATTTCGAATCCTCTTCAACTTTCAGGGCAGCATCCATCTGGCTATGCCCCTCATCCGTCAATGGAGGATGAGATCCACTTGGGAAGTTGGTACGGTCACCACTCGGGTGAGAAAATTGCGCGGGCGGTTTCCACGCGATTGATTGCCATTGTGAGTCACGGCTCTCGGCCGATACTCCACCCATCTTCCATGGGTACGGCGCCGAGGGGGCGGGGGCGCTCGCCGCCAGAGGCTGACGCACACCCCCATCCCAATGGGCCCATCACTTGTTGGGGCACTGATCTGGATGGTGGTTGCCATTGCAAATCCACCCATCCTTGAGAACATGGACATCCATGAGATCGTCCACAGTTGCCTGGGCACTTTCCGTGCAACAGGTGATCCCGGCAGAATTGCATCCCCTTTGGAGGAGTACGTGCCCAATTGCTCGGCCAACTTGGGCTTTTGGACTTGGATTGTCCCTTCGATTTGCCTTTGGATCCCTTGTCCTGGCGAGGCTTCTGCCATTGGGGTTGTTGGGGAGTCCAAGATGGTGACTTGCCCCCTTGCTGTTTCCCCTTGCCCTTAGTTGGCTTCACGGGGGAGCCCTTCTCCGATTTGGACTGAAGGCGCTCATAGACCTCCCTGGTCCAGAACAGGGTGTCCTGCTTCATCTCCTCCATGGCAGTTTTGAGGGTCTTTCCTTCAAACACTTTGTTGCGGATCTCTCTCCATGTTCCGTTCCGCATACATAAGGACCTGTTCTGAAGGAGGGGGTTTCCGCTCCGCAATGTCTTTTCCCCAAAACCAAGCATACCACAGGTCAAGGTCCTCATAGGACGCATCAAACACAGCAAATTGAGGGAAAGCAGTCATGCACATCAAGAGTGTATTCCGGAAAACCTGGTGGGCCCTCTGTAGCTGATCCCTTGTGGACGGGTTACGTCTCTCTTCCTCCTCATCTTCACGATCCCACCCGTTCAGGGTGATCTTGCCCGCGTCTTTAACGGGCGTTCATCCATGTCAGGGAGGGCCGAGATGATGTGTTTGATGGGGAACCAGCCGATCTCCCCTTTGGAACAGAACTTGTACTGATGTTTGAGGTAGGTGTCCGACCCCTGAAGGTGCAGTCTGGGCCTTGCCTGTTTGACCTTCACGTCCCAATCCTTCAGGAGCTGTTTCCTGTCACACATGGCGTCCATCCCAGACGAGGAAGCGGATCCCAAAGATGGACCCGGAGTAGCCCCCACTGTGGAGGTGGGGTTGACAGAGACAAAAGCTTTGGCATGCCTCACACACTGGAAGATTCGCATGGCAATGAACTGTTCCTCAGCTTGGGTCACCCCATGAGCGGGGTTAGCAAAATCCAGGTCAGCTGGGGAGTTCGCCCTAGCATTGGCCGCCGTGTCCCAACGGTCAGCCAAGTCATCCATAGTGACATATCCATCCTCATGCAGCCATCTTATGCATGACCCGCCAGGGCATCTCCTTTTCGAGACCATGAGGGTCCTCACATTCTGACTCAGTTTGTCCACTGAGGCAACCATGGTGTCCGGCACCGCCGCCGGAGGCTTAGCCAACGGCATCTCAGGGAGTGGCGGGTGGGTTTTTCTCAACCAAAGTGGGCACCCAACCAAACTTGAGCCAAAATGGCGAACCATTTTGGCCATATGATTTTGCAACACATTGCTTGCTCTACGCAAGCTCCAAGCAATCGCAAAAGTGTTCCCAAATCAATAGAAAAGGTTCCTACGGAGATTGGAGGTTACGGGTTAACTGCAAGCAATGCAACAGCCAAGCGCCTCCTTTTGTCTGAGCTAAGAGAGGTGCCAATGTGGCTGCTGCTTGATTCTGTCTTGGTTCTGTCTGACCCTCAAGTCAGATCTTCTGAACGAAAAATTTGTGGACTTTCAGTCCACACAAAGTGATGGTGGTGACAATCCAGACCAACCCACACCAACGGATGACTGGCACCACATCACCCAAACCGAAGGATGTCAGGCAGCCTTGGTGCCATTCCAGAAAAAAGACTGCCAACCCCCAGGCTCGCCGCCAGAGGCAGACGCACCCAGGGGAGGACAACTGGCAACCTAATGAGTAGGCAGTGGAACCTCCATCAATGACCTCCCAGGCACCTTCTCATCTTCAGAAGCTGCGTCCACTGAGTCATCAATGTCTGACCCCGAGCTCAATGAGGAGACCTCCGCTGCCTCCATTTCAGGTTCCGCTCCATCAGTGTCCGAGCCTGGGGGGAAGGTGTGGTGTTTAAAACATCGGCCACATTTGGCATAGGAGTCAAACTCCGCGATGTAGTCATCAACCTTGAGGTCCAGAGCCTTGGTGGTGGGAGGTTCCCAACCACAACCGATGCCACGACCATCCACTCCAAGGAGGTGGATGGTGAAGGTGTTGGTGCTACGTGACCTGCGGGTAGCCGAGACCACCCTGAGGGGAATGACCTTGTCATTTTCAGGGATCTCCCAGGCCGAGCACGATGCAGCCTTGGAGGAAGCAAGCAACTGAGTGAAGGACCCAGCGCTGGCCTCATCATCGTGGAGGTCCCCATCCAAGCAGCGTCGTGGGGTGTCAATTGGGATGTCACCAAGGGGTTCATCTCCAACAACCTCAAAGGGTCCAACATCATCCCATTCAGGGTGGTCAAGGTCCACCCGGACCTCCCGAATGTGGTCATCCATCCGGATGAGGCCTGAACGTTCGGCCACCTGGTTCCAAACCTTTTGGACCACGTTCCGTTTCTCCCTGGTATAGATGTCGGCCGTTGGCTCCGTGGTCCAGTTACCCAGGTACTGTCTCTGGCCCCGAGGGAACCCAAGTTGGTATGCGCAATCCGGGATGAAAACCCTGAAGCTACGCCAGCTCAAAGGAGCGATGAACTCCGGGGGGAGACTTCCATGGCGGTGAAAGGCGCTCTTCAGCCAACGAAGAGCACGGTCAGCCGTGCAAGGCGGGCTATGAGCCCCGTGTAGTCCTTGCTGACAGTGGGAATGAGATAATCTGCCTCTTTGAAATACTCCATCTCCCCCATCTTCCCCCAGGCCTTGGCCAGGGGCGACCACCAGCCCCGGCCCGTGAAGGAGGAGCACGGAGCAATGAGGGGGACTGGAGCTTTCTTGGATTTGTAGGCAGACACCGTCTTGGTCTGCCAAGCTTGACCTTCCAGAGTGCCACCTGCATGTTTCATCTCGTTGGGACGAGTATGTTGGAGATCATGGAACCGTGCACTGCACGCCACCTGGAACCGAGTGATCGCACAGATGTATTGGCCCATAAGAGCCACCGCAGGGATGCCCTCAGCGCCAGAGGCGCCCGTAAGCATCCCCCCTCCACCGATCTCCTCCAGAGCCCAAATCACCTCTTTGGCGGGGAGGGCCGCCTTGCGTTGTGGCTTGGAGACCGTGTCCACAAGGTCTTCCTGGATCGCCTTCTTCTTCTCTAAGAGGTGGGCATACTGATCAACATCCAGGAAACCGAACTTCTTGGCGAACCACTTGAGGGTATCCCAAACACGTTGAATCTTATGAGGGGTGGTTTCCTGAGAACGAAGTTCATTCAACAAATTTCGAACACCCCGGTCAGTCCAAGGAATTGCTGTGAATCCCAGCCTTTGAAGACCCTCCAGGCCTAAGCAGTATATGCGAAGAGTGCGAAAGCGAGTGTCTCCCAACAAGTCTAAGAACTCCCGGTCTTGGTTAGGGCCCCTTACCGCTGCCATGGCCGGGATCTTGTCAGCGAAGGGCGCAAGGAGGGAGATCAACTTCATCGCCCACTTTTCTCTAAGCTCTTGTTCCAGGCGTCGTTGTGTAGTGGGTTGTTCATCCTTGATGTTGGAGGGTTTCCAGTGCCTCCACTTAGCGACGGGCAGAGGTATGACCACCGGGGTGGACTGCCAGGATTGCCATGCCGCCCTGTCCATGATGGCATAAGAAACTTCGTTGTCTGAATATCTCCATGAGGGTTTACCCGCTGGAACCATCTTCAAGAGGTGGCTGAGCACCTTAGTGGTCTCAGTCCGCTCAGCCACTTCCACAGGTTGAGGAAGGGATGCCAGAATGGAAGACACGAGGGTGTCAAAGTAAGGATCATAGCGGACCAGTTGTTGGGTCCAACCAAGAGTAAGGTCCTCCAGTTGAACCAGATGCTGAAACTCATCCCGGTGTACATCAGCAGGTTCCACCGGTGCCAAGCACATCTCCACCATGAGTTCCCCATCAGACTGAACTGGGGAAAAGCCGGCCTTGAGGAGGCCACGCAGGACATGGTCGGGGAGAAGTGCAAAGGCACGACCGAAAGGTGTTGGTAACACCAAGGGTGGGAGTGGGTGGGCCACGTCGCTTGAGCCACTAGGGGTTAAGTTAGGTAGGAAGAACAAGGAAAAGTCAGTAACCAGCCCAAGTCCAAGTAAGACAACACATCATCAACTGTGCATCGTTCCGAAACATCATCGAAGGTGGTCAACTTCCAATCCAAATCAGCCGAGAAAACATGAAATTCACAAGGAAGCAACAAGATACATCGAAGTCACTGACAGGATCGCTGCTGCAGGCGCACAACTTTTTGAACTGCAGTGGCACAGGGGCGCATTCCCCAAAAAGTCTCTGGCAGCGGTTCCGGACCCTCGCCGCCAGAGGCAGACGGAGGTCCTTCCCCGTAAAAATAGATCGTGAGGAATCAAAATGACCCCGTGCCAACGATTGATGCCCTCCTACTTGGGCAAGATGAACTTGGCCGCCGACTTCTGGAGCTTGACCAGGCCCTCCTTCTCAGGATTGCTCAGCAGCACCGACCAAAGGAGGTCGCTGACATCGCCCTGCTGATTCGTGACGGAGAAGCGAAGGCGTTCCCTCACATTGGGGTCCAGATCCAGGGCCTCGTCCCGAAGCGGGGCTGTGGGCTCCACCCGCTTGTAGAACTCCATGCGATCTTTGATCCACTGATTGTAGGCCTTCTGGGGGGGCTCGTCCAAGATGAGCTGCAGGCTGGATCCGGGCTTCTGCTTCCAAAACCCACGGCACCATTTGCATACGTAGCCGCCCTTGGTCTCACCGTGCTTCTTCTGGACGACTTCCCAGGCAGAAACGCTTGAGAGGACCAAGCCGCACTCCATCTTCCCCCAGAATGCATGGCAGAACTTGGTCTTGAACATCTGCCGCTTCATCGAGTCTGCCGCATTCATCTTCACATTCTCAACCGTGAGGGCCGGCCTGGGTGGAGCATCCACCCCCGACGATCCCTCACCGCCAGAGGCAGGTGG
>VSDK01012936.1:31337-43625 GCA_009767595.1 Symbiodinium kawagutii | reverse complement strand
ATCATGTTGGCGATGAGGTCCTCAGAGTAGCCAAGCTTCCGGTAGAGGGCAGGCTCCGTGCCAGGTTCAGCCATGGCACACCACCAAATCTCATTGTTGCATCGCCAGTTGACTTTGACGTCGAGCAACGATTTGGCCCCCAGTTCTTTCTGCAGCTGGATGTGGATCTTGGGGAAGGAGGAGAAGGCACTTAGCGGCAAGGTGATGCGTTCATCGCAAATGGCCCGCATCATCATGTGATCTTTGCTGTCATGGACAGCCGCCACTGGGAGGTCCATCACCGGGGCCGGTGTGTGATTCAGCAGGGTTTGAGCCGCCATGAAGCTTCCCATCTCCCGGTAGATCATCTTCCACTCCGCAGTGTCTTGCGGTGCCTTGGTGATGCCCAGGCTCTTGAGGAAGCCAACCACTTCCTTGCGGCATTCAACATGCTTGCGGAGGCGTGCGTCTCTCTGGCCTCGGACATGGGGGCGTTGGACCAGGGGCATCTGCATCCAGATGTTGTAGATGGCCTTCATGGTGTACTCTGCCCCGAAGCGGCCCATCAAGGTGGGAAGATCCCAGGTGTGAACTTGGCGGCGCCAATGCCAGTCTTCATCATCTGGTCCCGCGGCCCAGAACATGCCAACCACCGATAACGCTGGGGGCCTCAAGCCCAGCTCCATCCTCAGCAACCTCCTCCTCGGTGAGGACCTTGTAGAGCCGGGTGTACCTCTTGCCGTCCGTGCCATTGGTGCGCTTCTCCATCAACATCACGCCCGCCGAGGCGATCTTGGTGGCCCACTCTGGTGGGGAGAATGGGGAGCCAGGGTCACGCCACTCCTTGCACCACTTGCCGCCCCAAAGACGGCACTCCCCCTTTTGTGCATGTTCATCATGCAGTCCAGGATGGCCAACTTGCGCTCCGGTGAATGCTCGGGGAGTTCCTTGGCCAACTGCTGCTTCACATCTACCTCGCCGCCAGAGGCAGGCGCAGCAGTGCTAGGCAAGTCGTCCTCCACCTCCACATCATCCAGGGCAATCTTGGGGACCTCCTCGAAGAGTCGGGAATGGCCGTTCAAGTTCCTTGATCAGCTCCTTGATGCGGAGGTATTTCTGGCGCAAGGTGGAGAGGTCAGCCTCACCCAGGTAGTCCATCTGCGTGGTGGGGCAGAAGACGTTGCATTCCAGGGCCTCTCGGAGATCCTGAGGCCAGAGGGAGACCAGATCCTCTGCATGGGCCTGGAGCAGTTCACGGCGCTGCTTGTTCTCGGCATCAATGCGTTGAACCACCTTCTTAGCCTCCTCCACCGAGGTTTGGGACTTGCGGACGGCATCAAAGTGCGAGATGTTGGAGTCCTCCGTGAACTTCCGCTTCAAGCAGCCCCGGAACTTGTCTAAGTTGAGGCGGCGCAACACCTCTGCTCCCTGGGCTTGATCATCCGGCACCTGGTGAGCTCCAATCTGGATCTGGGCCATCACTTGGACCTGCTTGTCCACCGCCTCCAGCTGCTCCTTCTTCCAGATCTTGGCCTTCACCGACTCCTTGCCATGCTGAAGCTCCTTGGTCTGCTCTGGGGGCGGACAGTTTTGCATGGCCGCTTTGATCTTCAGCATCTGGGCGCCGCGGGGGTGGAAGAACAGAGTCTTCTGTTCAGAATCAAAATCTGCCTGGACCGGGGCGCGGTCCACCTCACCTTCGAAGTTGGTGTCCTGGTAGGTCTTCACCCCTTCTCGCAAGGTCAAGCGAAGGTCAGTGGGGACCACATCCGCATAGCACTGCTCTGTTGCCTCCAGCTTGGCAGCCTTAGCTGGGGCTTGGGCAAAATCACCCGCATCCATGCAGGCCTGCTCCTTCAATGCAGCCGCTTGTTCCTGGGTGAGGGGCTTTTCACTATGAATTGGCTCCCAATGCGGCCCTTCAGCATCCACCACCAAGCCCCACTGGATGTCGCCCGACTGCAGTTGTGCGGACGGGATCTCCTTTGGCACTGGAAATGCCTGGGCCCGGCACATGGGGCATTTCGACGACTTGTGCATGGTGGGAGGCCATGGTCGCATGCACTCGGAGCAAACATGGCTATGGTGCTCCTCTTGGGTGGCCAGTTCGGCCAGGTTGGAAGGATCCCGCTTCTTGGCATGCCGCGCCTTCCACATCTCCTCATGGCGCAATTGCTGCTTCATAATGACGTAAGCCTCCAACACCCGCTCCACCGAAGGTCTTTCAAGCGAGGCCTTCTCGAAGTCCAAGAAGAGTTGGACCACCTCCTCCAACTTCAGCGCTCTACAGAGCTTCTGTGTCTTCGCCCCGATCCCGGGGAGAGTCTTCTCCAAGCCCTCCATGAAGTAGAGGTCGTCCTTGAAGATCCAAACTACGCAGTCGTGGGGTGCCCCCCCCTCGCCGCCAGGGGCAGGCGTAGGGAGGGCAGAGCCCGAAAGCACGCCATCCGCCTGCAAAGACGCCGACAAGGAAGTAGGAGCCTCGCCCGAAACCGTGCCACCCGTAGTCTCCATGGGGACATCCTCTGAGGTGCGGGGTGTCTGGCAAGCCTTGTCATCCCGAGTCTGCAACTGGGACATGAGCTCAGTGAGCGACGCCAATTGACCATCCAGGGCCTCCCTAGAGACCGGTTCACAGAGTTCAAATTCACCAGGATCTCGCCCCGCCAAGGTCAGGCTCGCAACCGTGTCATCTTTGGCCTGTTGGTCAGCCACGTCCTGGGCCGCCTGCATGTCCTCTTCCGGGATTTCCAGCATCTCGAAGGAGGCGACGGTGTCAACCTCCGGAAAGGCCACCATCTCCACATCAGTGGGCAACTCCGCTGCCGCTTCAGGCATCTCAGGAGTCGAAGAGGTCGCCATTGCGATAGTTTGAAGGGTGCGGTCTAGCCTAAAGCTTTTTCTCAACCAAAGTGGGCACCCAACCAAACTTGAGCCAAAATGGTGAACCATTTTGGCCATATGATTTTGCAACACATTGCTTGCTCTACGCAAGCTCCAAGCAATCGCAAAATTTGAATAATATACCAAATACATCAAATACACGAAATATTTCAAATATATCAAACATATCGAATAAACCAAATACATCAAATATACAAAATATTTCAAATATATCAAACATATCGAATATACCAAATACATCAAATATACTAAATATTTCAAGAATCAAACGCAACATGTCGGGCCGGACCAAATACATCAAATATACGAAATATTTCAAATATATCAAACATATCGAATATACCAAATACATCAAATATACAAAATATTTCAAATATATCAAACATATCGAATATACCAAATACATCAAATATACGAAATATTTCAAATATATCAAACATATCGAATATACCAAATACATCAAATATACGAAATATTTCAAATATATCAAACATATCGAATATACCAAATAGATTGGAATTTCTACTGTATTTACGAATCAATCGCCACATGTCGGGCCGGACCCCTCTGCCTCGCCTCTTGGTGGGGGCCGTCCTGATCGCCAATTGGAAAGCCCAGGTGTTATCCCAGTTTCAAAGTCACCAAGAGTCCAGGCACTTTTCCATACAGATCTGGGATATTCTGGGATCATGTCTTTGATCTGTGGATTGCTATGATCCGGTGAACAAAGCGGGCACAGAAGGAATATATCATTGGGTTCCATTGGGTTCCAGGCAAATATGGATCTATCGCGTCTTCGAAATCGCTATGCTCCATGGAGGCCCGTGAACCAACCATTGAATGAGGTCCAGTCTGCACCCATCTGCCCCCATCCAGGATCCAAGCAAACGGGAAAAGGTTTACACATGTGGTCACTTGACAAGGAGTTACAGTACTGCTCGTAGTATATGTATAGTACAGTGGCAGCATGCAATTAGGACTGGCATGTTTGTATTAGGATTCAAGATGTGCATTGCGCGCAAGAAAACAACAAACCAAAATTTCATTCTGGTTGCCAGACCAAATCCAAACTAAAAAATCCGGGCTCTTCCACCCCCAAATGTTGCTGGGCTGCGCAGTCAACCAATTTGAAAAAATGGGCACACCGTGGACTACTTATTGGACGGGGATCTCCTAGATACTTGTAAAAGCAAACCCCAAAAAACAGCCTCTATTCTGCTCATTCTGGTGCCCAGCAATGCAAGATCCTGACCCACAACATCCTACACCCACATCATTGTGGTGGGCTTCCAACCTGGTTTCTGCTATGTTCTCCTGGATCAAACCTAACCTAAGTAGTCATGTTAGTCCAGTTTTGTGATCAGTAGATATTTTCCATCCCCATGGTCTCTCTGCATCCTCTCTGCATCCTCTCTGTATCCTCTCTGCATCCTCTCTGCCCTCAGATGTCTGCCATGTTTGGATTCTGCATCTCTCCTGATCGGTCGTAGGATGCCGGCCACACGAGCACGGAAGTGCTGCCGGGTGCGAGCCCACCAGGCCTGGGCAAACACCATAGCATCCAGATGATTTTTTGACATTTCTTGACATATGTGATGAGATGTGATGAGATGTGATGTGGCTTGACATATGTGATGAGATGTGATGTGGCTTGACATATGTGATGAGATGTGATGAGGATGTGATGAGGATGTTTTCTTAAATCTACTGCAAATTCGATAGCCATCGTGCAGATTCGATAGCCATGGTTTGTAATTCAAGATTCTGGGTACTAGCAATGATTCAGCATCAACCAAGGAGGTACCGAGGTAATCTGCGGATTAGCGTTGCGATTCAATATTTTCACAAACTAGCGCAAACGCTCTATCCTAATGTAATACAATGTGGGTACAATGGAACCAGAACCAATGATCCATAGGATCACTTGACGGAGAAGGTTGACCAACCAATTGCGATTGGTGTTGTTTGTACTTCAAGCTCCTTGGTTGTCTCTCACTTGACGGAGAAGGTTGACCAACCAATGGCAATTGGTGTTGTTTGTACTTCAAGCTCCTTGGTTGTCTGTGAATAGACCGGCAAGAATAGTAACATTATATTTGGCACTGACATTAACAATATGTGGCACCCTATGGACATACACTACCCACAGTTCCCGACTTCAACCAAATGACAACTGGTGGCGATGAATGTTCCGAGTCACTAAAAATAAGGAAAGTATTTCCAAGTGCGGGAAAAGGATTGCCAAAATGGAACGAATTCCGATTTAGACATATTTGGACCAGGTAGATTTTTTGATTGTGTACGAGAAAAGGTACCATAAACCCAAGACTTTCAATGGCAGTTTTGACACTGTCAATTTCCAATTCATATCTTCGCAGCCTGATATTGTGCCTCAGTAGCGGTGGGGTTCCGTACCCATTTCATCGGCTCCAGTGGAAATATTCACAGTTCACTTATGATACTGGTGAACATATAAGGATCCGCAACGAACAAGTCGGGCAATCTTGGGATGTCGAGTAATGTCAACTGATCAATCAATGCATTATCATTCCTGGATTGGCAGTCCATCCCTTGAGGTTGACTCCCCAACAAAAGTGCTAGTCCTCATTTAGACCAAGCCACATTTAGCTTGTTATATCTTCTTAACCAATAAATTCACCCGGTTTGATGTCCAAAATAGTGGCCCACCCAAGAGCACCTGGCACTGCGCTTGCAGCACATCCAGCTGCGCGCCACTCAATTGCAGAATCTGCGCAGGACCCAGGGAACTAAAGGGACTGCAAGCAGGGACTAGCAGGGACTGTTCCTTCAAACAGATGCATTTCCGGCAGTTTACACAGCCCTCAGTCGGACGAACCTGCGAAACCTGCACAGTTGAAGATTGCATAAGATTCCAATCATTTCGGTGATCCTGGACTGCTTATGATCGGTATGGGATTACAATCATTTGATCCTGGGTAACCTATGGCTGGAAGTATTGGCAGGGTTCTCGTCCGGCTATTGAAATTCTGTACGCTAGCAAGGGACCGATGATTGCAGATTGTAGATTTGCATGGATTGGTTTGTAGACCCCTGAAATCAGCCGCTTATTTTGGTTTCTTGTGGTCTCTACATAAAGTTCCTCACATTTCTCAACGAACGATGCATGACCTTGTCGCACCATGTTTGCACTCTCTATGGGTTGGCCCATTTCGCAGGAAAATCTTTCATGGGCACCTCCCATATGGTTATGTCATCAGATGTCCCTGCAAACATTATAACACTGTGTCCACAATCTTAGGTTCTGTGCACTTTGGCTCTCCGGCTTGTTGGTGAATACTATTTCTTGAGTGGACCTTTCCAGTTCAAGTGCAGAACATACTCAGAACATACTGAATACATCTGAATAAATATTTCATAATACATATTTTATCATATTTTTCTATTTTGCCGTTTGATTTTTTGGTTGGCTCGTCAGTGTTTGCTGTCCGCAGTACAACTTCCAGGTGTCCAGCGCCTGCGGTAAATCCTCAGGTCGTTGGACGTAGAGGAAAGGTAAGGCTTCTCCACCGACCTGGAAGTGTCACGGCATTTTCTCGGTGCATTTGATGTCTGATTAACCTCAGGTCCTCGATAAGGCCAACCCTACTTGCGCCGTTGCGATTCTTACAATCACTGGGATGAACTACTTCCAGGGGTGAGGTCAGCCAAGGTTGCTCCCGCACCAAACCAGGCGGACCTTTTCAGTCCGTGGGATGCCACGCACACCGCAAACAATCAATGCTGTGCCAAAGTTGGTGGAACAACTGGGGAGATTTTCTTAATGGAATGTGGCTGGCAATATCCCACGACAATCGAGTAAGGAAGATATGTACACGTCGGCGTTACACACACACAAATATACACACACATATATATATATACACAGTAAATAATTATGATATGAAACATCTATGCATAGATATATTTCTATAGATATGTAAAAGCACATATACACATATATCAATTGTATACGAACCATATGTATGTATATATATATATGTATATTTACTTGTGTGTATACATACATGTGTGTGTGTGTGCAGTCTGTATGGGTATGTATGCTGGGGACTGAGCACACATGACATGTGTGCTGAAAAATGTATATGATATAGGTGTAAAAATACACAAACATTGGCCGATAGATAGTAGATACAGACATAGACAAATGGCTATATATGTTGGAGGCATCCTATGCACATCTGAAACCACTGACACAAGCATGCTTCGCTCATACAGCTTGGTTTCCCAATGATTGTCCGCTTCGACTTTAAGGATTAGCATCAGCCATGATGGTCGGCGCGCAAACCGTATGAACGAAGTCAGTGGAAAGTTCATGATGCTTCCTGTTCCTGTCTGGGCACTTCTATCAATGATGGAGCAGCACCTAAAAGGAGTACATTGAGTACAGACTGAGTGCAGACTGGCAGACTGAGTACTGTGTCCCGCGTCTTTCTTGTGTCTTTAGTGCTATGCTAAAAGTGTCTTGTTTCCGCGGACAGGTACTCCAAGAGAAACTCTTGCCTTGATGATGCTCTTACAGCTGAGCGTAGCTCTTTTCCACATGGAAACACACCACTAATAGTACTCTAACAGCCTCACCCCTCGGCTAACAAGTACAACAGCTCACAAATCTCTTGGCCGCTCCTGGATGTGATCTGGTTGCCCTATGTAATTGTACACATATACACATCATTTTATACACGACAAGATGTGGAATTCAGCATGCAAATGTATGTATATATATAAATATATATATATACAGATATATGTATATACAATCATATCTATACACAAAGAAACTCAAACATAATATGCGTATCTCTATGTATCTCTATGTATCTCTATGTATCTCCATGTATGTATCTCCATGTATGTATCTCTATGTATGTATCTCTACGTATCTCTATGTATCTCTATGTATCTCTACGTATCTCTACGTATCTCTACGTATCTCTACGTATCTCTACGTATCTCTACGTATCTCTACGTATCTCTACGTATCTCTACGTATCTCTACGTATCTCTACGTATCTCTACGTATCTCTACGTATCTCTACGTACCTCCACGTATCTCCAAGTATCTCCATGTATCTCCATGTATCTCCATGTATCTCCATGTATCTCCATGTATCTCCATGTATCTCCATGTATCTCCATGTATCTCCATGTATCTCCATGTATCTCCATGTATCTCCATGTATCTCCATGTATCTCCATGTATCTCCATGTATCTCCATGTATCTCCATGTATCTCCATGTATCTCCATGTATCTCCATGTATCTCCATGTATCTCCATGTATCTCCATGTATCTCCATGTATCTCCATGTATCTCCATGTATCTCCATGTATCTCCATGTATCTCCATGTATCTCCATGTATCTCTGTGTATCTCTGTGTATCTCTGTCTATCTCTGTGTATCTCTATGTATCTCTGTGTATCTCTGTGTATCTCTATGTATCTGTATGTATCTCTGTGTATCTCTATGTATCTGTATGTATCTCTGTGTATCTCTGTGTATCTCTGTGTATCTCTATGTATCTCTATGTATCTCTGTGTATCTCTGTGTATCTCTATGTATCTGTATGTATCTCTGTGTATCTCTATGTATCTCGTATGTTTATATGCAATGCATGTGATCAACTCGTAGTCCGATCAGGCGCACCATGGCCTGCAGTTTCACCAAAGGATTGCCTCTTTGACTCCAGTTGCGCACGACCACGGGGATGCACCCAGCCTGGAAGGGTGCACACTGACCACTTCTGAAAACTGCAAGAAATCACAACTGAAATCTGAAAAAAAAATACATACATATATACATATATACATATATATATATACATATATATATATATACACAATGAATGATAATGGTTGTAGTAACAATAATAAAAAAATCAGAAAAGGATTACAAGAAGGTGAAGAAATCTGTGAAGTATCTGTGAAGATTTTTCGATGTCGACTTTCCTTTGTTGGGTCGTTGCTCTGTCTTCATCGTGCCATCGTTGTGTCAGCGTCCTGCAAGGACTCGTAGAGCCGGTAGCTTTCGATGGATGGTCCCGGCACTTGAAGACACATGGCACTGTCAAACAGCTGCTGAACGTAGTGATGGTCGTAGCCTGCGGTGCAAAGTCAAATCTTCAACTTCAAAAGATTTTTTTCCCGTTCTTTTTCCTATTATTTTCCGATTCTTTTCCCATTCTTTTTCTCTTTGGCAATTTCCAGCCATACTCAGTATGAATCCTAATCTGAAAATTGGATGGCCAAAACAATGATCAAAACAAACACATCGGTGTCACCACCAGTCATGAATCAGCATTGTATAGTCATCAAAAATCATAATGAACCCTCAGTGACCAAAATACATGTCTGAAAATGCAACCATTGGCATCCCCGAGTTACCGACGATACTCATTCTCCTGATCGCCAATTGACCTGGGTATACTAACTCAATTTCTTACCCTAGCCGAGTGACCTTCTATAGAGTCGTATATAGAATAATACCGTGACATTTGAGGACTGTGTCACTGCTTCCATGGATGTAAAGCATATTTAAGACACATCAAAAACATATCAATTTCCCCTTTGCCATGGTCAAGAAGTAGTCCTCGCGGTGGCTGTTTGCTTAACTTGCCAGTGGACCTATGGGACGTAGCACATGCACCTCTCAGTTTTGACAAACCCGCGAGTACACCTGGCTCACCTACCGAGGATCGTGGCGGGAAATCGCAAATCGTTCAGGGTTGATATTGGTCTTGTGAAAAACCTGGTGAAGATCCCCCAAAATGGTGACTATTCATCTAGATTTTGGGATATTCGCAGATTGAACTCTGATTGTTTATGAGTTTATGACTCATCCCCCTTGCTCAGGATCAAAGGCCACACAAACTTCCTTCGGAAATAGTCCCAACATGATCCATCTGGTCTAAAGACTCTTGGCTTTTGCCTACAGTATGTCAAGAGGTCTGGCTCGAACTAGATTACACTACCATAATGACCACCAAATTAGCAATTTCCAGTGTAAACTATCCAATTTGAGGTCAGCAACGATGAACCCCACCAATCACTCAATTGCTTTATCATGCTTTATCACCACCATCCTTGATATTTGCTGGGTACCTCACTAGTTTGTTGGGCAACGCCTCTGCACAACTTGAAATTCATGCACAACTCAGTGCGTTGAAGGTAAGTCAAATGAGCTAATGTTGGAAATAGGGCTGGCCAACTTTCGTTGATAAACGGAGAACCTACCGACCATTGCTCATCTCCCTAGCAGAATCGCGTGATGAGTGTTCCCAGGGTCCACAGGCAATCATTCATGCCCGGTTTAGTATAGTGCCATTGGACTGACGGATCAAAACTCAACCAAGCAGTTCTACCATGTTCTACCTTTACCAAGGTATACCATCAATGGACTACCAAATGGACTGCGGGTTACAGCCCTTTCAACCAGGGTAGATCACCAAGTTACCGCTTCGCATCTGCTCTGGTCCAGAGCTCACAATCATCTGGAGGTCCTGTCAGCATGGAGTCTAAAAGGACCATCAAGTCATAAAAAGAACATGTCCTAAACTCAATTTCTGACAAAGAAACGAGTCGGTCTCAGTTCCAAAGCGAATCCTTTTATTCTGACTTTAGGTGCCTTCGCCAACGTGGGGATCCCTAAAGTATTACTTTGACCACGACAACCCTGAGTTTGGGGAACTCCCCCGGTTTTGAGACACCCTCATATGTTCTGAGGTAATTTCTTGGGAGAAGCTACTCTGTGCTGTTGGAAGCATTCTGAGGAATGAGATCTTGAACTGCAAGGATCAAGTGAGGCAAAAGAGAAGCCTAGTTCACCTTCTTGGTCAGCACTGGCCGGTGAAACAAGAACATGACAATGGTTCGACTCAGATTGAGTAACACAAGAAAAGCAAGACCTTGCGTGGACGACAGAAGTACAGTAAATGTAGGTTTCTCACATTTATTTACCGTTGCGCCGGAAATGTATACAAAGTTACTCGCAAATCGGGCACTCCGCCAGTAGACCAGTAGCCTAGTTCTTGCCAGACACCTCTGCATGAGCATGTGTACGTGTCCCTGTCAGTATATCTGTGTGTGTGTGTGCGCGGGCAAGTGCACAGAAGGGTCGTGCGTGCGCATGTCCGGATATGTGAGTGTGTGTGTGCTCGCATATGCGCATTGTATACCCGAATACGTACACATTATGTAAACATAATAATGTACAGTACATGTGCATACAATGCATATTTGGTGCTCTAGTGAATGAAAATCCAAATCGCAAGCTGCACATCTCACGTCCGGAAGGCCTTGCCCAGCAGTTGCTTGGCTTGCTCCAAGCGCGACTGGCGTTGTTGATTGGAGCCACCGAAAAAGATCCTCTGTCGCCTGGTGGAAGAGCACAGGATCGACAGGGCAGCTACTCTGTAGTGCACAGCTTTCCACAGATGTTCAGGTTAGAATCTATGTGAAATGTTCGCATTCAGCTTCTGAGCGACCGGAAGCTCCGACCCAGTTTCAAGAGCGGTTGTGGCACTTTCTTCTTTGGACTGACTCATGTTGTACTGGTTCTTGACTTTAGAGTCTTGTCTCTGATCGCAATGTTCCGACTTGTTTCCATTCGAACTTCGCCTCAAAAATGATCCCCCTGTGACAACATCTCTTATCTGACCCAAGACAAGGAAATGGGTAGCGCAAACCTTGGTGATTGCAACACGTTTTCTCCACATCCAGAAGATATTGCCATACCATGTCAATTGGAAAAATCACCACACCATGTCACAGTGTCTCAAGATGTCTCAAGTGTGTCCAAATGTCTCATTTCTGTTTGCGTCAACCTCCAGAAATGCGGCCTTCCCCTTAGACCGAGTGAAACCCCGTCACCTCTGGGACGCATTCTGTATCCGTTGCCCGTGCCATAGCAGTTGTGGCGTGGAACCCAGTGGGAGGTAAGCTAAGCGGTCCTGGAGAGGCTACCACTTGCTGCAATAGGGTGGGATTCCTTGGGGGGGTGGAAATAATATATTGATCTATCGGTATATATATATATGTATATATACATATATATGTTTACTTATTTAGTTATTCATTTATTGATTCATTTATATTTGATATCTGTAACCCTATTTATATATAGTACAGTATTTACCTATACATGTTGTATATATATATATATATGTATGTACAATGAAATAATTAGGTAATGAAATAAATAGCTAAAAATAAACATATAAATATATGAATAAAGAGAGAAGCAAAAGAATAAATAAATGAATAAATAAACAAACAAAAAAAACATACATACATACATACATACATACATACATACATACATACATACATACATACATACATACATACATACATACATACATACATACA
>VSDK01012936.1:17727-30282 GCA_009767595.1 Symbiodinium kawagutii | reverse complement strand
ATACATACATACATACATACATACATACATACATACATACATACATACATACATACATACATACATATATATATGTACATATGTAAAGAGATTGTTTACTTATGATTATGTTGTTGTGGGGGGTCCCTAGTTCAAACTGTCCGAGTAGCACCAGCATGAACAGCCATGATCCAAGACACAAGCAACACGTTTCCCAGATCCAGAGAGAGTCTCAATTTCATCATTCCCAGACATCTGTGCGGCCAAGAGTATGATCAGTTTCCAACTTTTCAAAGGCTTTAGGTCCTTTTTCAAAAGCTTCTCGTAGCTTCCCTCCGCATCATCGACCCAGAAGTTTCGAAAAACAAAACCTTTGGTCGCTAGGCTCGGGGGAGCCTAAACCGAGGTGGTTGTATAAAAGGCACCTGCACATGAAAACACTTTGAGGTGGAAAAGTTGTTGAGATACATTTCACTGATGTTAAAAAATGAAATGACTTTAGAGTGTCAGGGACGAGTGAACCCAGTTTCCAAAACTCAACCCAGTTTCCAAAACTCTCACAGTTATAAATGTGTTCATATTGGTTCTCTCAGTTGGCTCAGATTGGGATTGCTTGCGGATCGCTAGACCTGCAGCTACCAACCACAGCCACCCAAGAGCTGCTTCGCTGGATCTGGTTCCAATTGGCATCCTTCAATCAGCTTCTCAAAAAACATCAACTATCACTGCAACATACTGCAACTTTCCACCTGTCACCTGGGTGATTCCATCAAATCAAGGCCAGCCACCCCAGCGGCGGTAGGCATGTGCCCATTGGGAGGAAACCTCTCCAACATGGATCAAGGTCAGCGTCTTCAACCTGAGCTGTTCCCAAATTGCCCAGGTGTAACTCTGAGCATCTCTGAGCATCTCTGAGCACTGTTTCTGGCGCAAGCAACGATTACAATGATCATGCTTTGTGTTTCTAGCGGGTGCGATAAGGTGTGATAAGGTGACTTAGCGATAAGCAATTTGGGACTCGTGGCACCAGTCATCAATGTCTAGAAGCGAAATCTGTGGGGCAAACGGAGTTAAGCTAAACCACTGGGAGTTCATGTGGGGGACAGGGGCAGAATCTCAAGTGCCTGCAGTACTTAGGATAGGCCCCTCTCGGTACTACTCGATACGCCATGATGCATCGCCTGGTTCAAGACCATTGTGATTTCGAAAGTTTAAACCTCGAGTGTTTTCATGGCATGCTCAAGGGGGATTGTCACAGCTTTTCCTGTCCGTAAGGCTACCCCGAGTAACACCCATTTGGTCGTGCCCACGTTGCACCCCTATTGTTTCAAACAGGGTTCGGCCCTAATTCTGATCCACCAGAGATTTTCCCAACAGAGTGGTCCAACAAGCGTTGGGTGAAGAATAGTGCACGATTACAGTATATTATATAACATGCTATGCGGCTTCTGCAATTCTGACCGAAGTAAAGGACTCAAAAAGACTCACTATCGGAAACGACACCGAAACGACACCCTTCGCAGTGCCAAAGATGCTGTGTATTCGCAGCCACGTCCAAACCCATGGAGTACTTGCCTCGAGGTGAAGTTCATCCCAACTCACCATCTGTGGATTCAGCAGAAGTACATAGAAGTACCATGACTTATCACAACTAAGAACTGCAATGGAATGTTGCCATTTGTTGCCCTTCAATCCTATTTTGTTGCCAACATGAGCCCAAAACCATTGCAAGCAACGATTGCATTTTTGGGGCTAGCAAGCCACCTACTTATATAGGTGGCGCTGCAATTTCTAAAAGAATGAAACAATGACAGGATGGGCGTAGTGGCTTTGGATATCTTGAAGTGCATGTTTCTTCATGTTTGTGCATTTGCTATGACTAGATCAGGTTTCCAAGTAGCATAGGCTGAATCTTATTAAATCCAGTGTGCAATGATCTGATATCGGTTCCTCAAAGGGTCACAGCACTCATAAACCCAGAAAACTTGTTGTGACAGAGTTGCCCGCAACAACCAAAGCCATGGGCCCTGAGCCCACAATTACTATACAATTGCTATGGATATGATATATCAACCTCAGAAACCTTCACAGAGATACAACTCAACGCTAACCAAGAAATACCAAGAAATACCAAGAAATACCAAGAAATACCAAGAAATCGCCATCTGACGCCATATGCAATTGCTGCAGTGATCTTTTGGACCTACGAGCTGCCCAGGTGCTGCTGGTCAGGATCATGACACTGCCAGCGTGCACGTACTTTGCCTCGGGAATGCGCTTGAAGCCCCAAGGAAGCCCCAAGGAAGCCCCAAGGTCGATCAAGAAACGACTTCCCAACTGAGCCGTGGCTATAGTTCTCCACACTTCTTCTCCATAGTTCTCCACAGTGCCGTGGCTATGGCTATAGTCAAATACAAGGGGTTCTCGTCATGCTCGCCTTGTACATCAATTGCATCAGAAGAGCAAACTTCAAGAACTGTAGGAGAAGAAGTTGAATTAGTTCAATTTCAATCATAGTATTTTTGAGGCCCTGAAACAACCTTCCTTGGCTGCGTTGACCACCCAGCTGCCAGCAGTTTCCTCTGTTGCTTTGTCCGTCTCCTTGGCAAAAAGAAAGGAGCGTGGAAGGGGAACATCAACAGCACTAATACAGATACTGGCAGTACCCTTTTTTGCATGTCGTGCTTTTGAAACCTGACAGGTTATCCGGCAGGTGCTTGTTGCAGCATTTCTTGACCAGATTTGTGTTGACTGCTTCTCACGTCCAAGCTGGGAGCGGACCTGAGGATAGTAGCAATGTCTTCAAAAAACATGAGCCGTCAAGTAAAAGGACGCACAAATTGATCTCCGATAATAAATTTCATAGTATGATGTGACTTGGGTGCCCAAACAGTATAAATCCCATCTTGGACATCGACGACTTGCGGAGCTACTTCAGGGGCTGGTGAATGAATCGTGAGTGCTTGGGGGACCCAGTCTACAACCGTCATCCATGGATCCACGGGTGGACTGTTAAGCAGGGTTGGTAAAAAAAACACATTGTTTCGAAAGAAGTCTCTTGGAGGTCTTAAACCACAGCGACCGAGCTTCAGAGTGGTGGTGATACGGTGCAAATCTTCCAGGCACGCGAGATTCAGATCTGAAAAGCCTTGCATCGAGGCTCTGAAGTGAGGGGAAGCCTTCAGAACTGCAAATCTCATTGTCAGTCTATATATATATATATATGTACGTATCTATCTATCCATCCATCTATCTATCTATCTATCTATCTATCTATCTATCTATCTATATATATATCATTTTGTTTATCTATCTATTTACAAACTTATCTGTCCATTTATTCATTTATTTGTTCATTTTTTTACAGTAATCTCCCTATATACAATCTCCTTTTTTAGGATTCCTTTTCTTCTCTTTGAATCTTCAGTGGTTTGTCGATCTGTACAGCCTTGGAAGGGCGTTTCCATGCGTTTCAGCATCACTCAGTTAGTAAATGATGCCTTCAAACATCTTCAAACTATAGAACTGCGATGGACTGGTGCTGGAAGTGTCATTTCACTGCACTGATTACTTGATGTTGCTAGAGCATCTTGAGCTTGATCGAACCTTCATTAGTGGTTAACCAACAGTAGTAAAATGAAGAGTGGAGAACCTAGCAATCCCCCGGTCTTGTGCTGGCTCTCCCTGGCTTGGAGATTCCCACGTAGAGAGAGATTCGCACTTCACACATCACAATCTTCAACGAATCGATTGCAGAATCCCAAATTATAACGAGAGACAAGACATTTTGGCACGCTCAAGTGGAAGAGGCTTGGAAATGAAGAGAGAAAACTACTGTTGCCCACAACTTTCCTGGTTTCAAGTGGCAAAACTGCTAGTTCCAAGCAACTGAACTAGGAGGTTTACCAACTGGAATGGCAATTGGGGAATCACGAGAGGGGGTATCAGTTGCAATTCATACCCTTTGTTTGGTATGCCAAGGAATGCAGGAAGCAAAAGGGAAGATCAATGCTAGTGGACGTACTCATGTGTATACCGTGTATACCCGCCATCCGCTGTTGTTGGAGACGCTCCGCACTCAAGTCGGTGTGTTTGGCAGTGAGTCCCCACCTTGATCATGGCATTCATTGCATTCCCCCATGTTTGGTGACTTTAGTGGTGTCCTCTCCAAGTTGTTCTTAGGTCGAGCGAGCGCATTGAGAGGGGCGCGCACCTGGTAGTCCTGACAACACACATATGACTGTCTTCCCAGTTGCATGCATAGACTTTAGCTCAACACACACATGATCACACATGAATCATCACACACACTACAAAAATAAATATCAACGTATGAACGACTGGGGGCACCACCTTCGACCTTGCAGTTCACGGTTTTACAGTGACATAAGTACAGGCCGGACCCTTTCCATCGGTTTGCTGCCGCCATTAACCAATAGAATCGATCATCTTTCGATGGTTGATGTTTCTGTGCTTAAGAACCAAAGTGATCCAGGACCTCATCCCCACTTTCCTCATTTGGTCGTTTTACTGTGACCATCCCCGTTGAGCGCAACACCCCCAGTGAGCCAAGAATCTAAGCATCTCTCGCACAATCCAAGGAATTGCAGGATGAACTGGCACCGCATGCCCTGGCACCGCGTGCCCCAGCGATGCCACCTACAGGGAGCACCAAAGAGTCTTGGGTGCAGATGTGGAGAGCAACTTATGGAGAGCAAACAGACTGGTCTTGAGACCTTGAAGACAACTTTACTTGTCTCTGACTCATCTTGACTTGTCTGAAACTGCCAATAGCTACAAGTAAATACGACTGATCACCTACACAAGGGTCGAGTACTTAGGAATTGCAAACAACTATATACTGAGAAATAAACATGTTTATGATTCATGATGCGAGCTATGGTCAAGGTCAGCACGTTGGATATCAGGTGCTTGGTTTTCAAGTATATAATCATGTTGGCACCCAACTATTGAGAAGTCAGTCCTGACGAAGAGAAGTCAGAAAGAGATGCCAAGAGACAAAGAGAGCCAAAGAGCGAGAGAGAGAGAGAGAGAGCGAGAGAGAAAGAGAGAGAGATGTGCTTGTTTGACAGACAGAATCGTGAAATGCTGCGTTGTTTCAATGGTATTGTGCTCCGGGATGGTCAATAGGCTGGGTAAAGCGGCTGGCGCGCAGGCCTGTGGCGACATTAGGTGGTTAGACAGCGTGATAGGTAGATAGGTAGATAGCTATCTGGATAGATGGATAGGTACATACACAGATGGCGAGCCCAATAAGCCGATGTCTAGGTAGATAGATAGCTAGCTAGCTTGGACAGACAGACAGATTAGATGGATAGACAGATTAGATGGATAGGCAGATAAGTCAGTAGATCGATAGACAAACAAATAGAGAGGTAGACAAATACACATAGATGGAGAAACAAACAAAGAGATTTCAATCGCCTGCCACTCTTTCAGTGGATCGCTCTGTGATCCTTGCTTTGCAGCCAGCCTCCCTCTCCTATAGGGTTCCTATTTTGGAAATTTCCGCCACCACCTTATGCATCACTATGAATGTGTCATTTGGGAGACGTTATGAACCTTGAGCACAAAGAAATTGTAACTTTGACAGTTTCTTGGGACAATGTGGGATGCAGTGCACGAGGTGCGGATGAGGTGAAGCAATGTCCACCAGCGCCATGTGATACAAGTCTGAAACTGGCGCCAATCCATCAGCAGTTGCTCAACAACAATTATCCTATCCCGTCCCTTTGTAATTGACGATTCACAAACAATCCCACCTGTCCACGGATCCCAATCGCAGATATACACTCGGTATAGATGCACAATAAAATCAACCAAGGTTCTATAACGCGGCCTTTTTGCCAACCTGCCCTTCAACCATCGTACCTCGCAAGGTAATACCACATCAAGTGTGGCATTGCTGAATCCGCAAGCGTGAAGAAAAGTGCCTGCCAACGAACTGGGATGAGAAGGACCCGTTGTTCTTCTTCTTCTTCTTCTTCGTCTTCTTCTTCGTCTTCTTCGTCTTCTTCGTCTTCTTCTATATTCTGTTGTTGTTGTTGTTGTTGTTGTTGTTGTTGTTGTTGTTGTTGTCGTTGTTGTTGGTGGTGGTGGTGTTTGTTGTTGTGGCAGCAATGCTCCAGTGAGTTGGGCTACGTTGCATCAACCTAAATACAACAAGCGTCACATCTGCTGTGCCAAAATAACTTTGGATTGGAACTTTGATGCACCAAAGTAGGCGTGCCACTGCACCAAATCTTTTCTGTGTGAGCGGGATGAAACCATGTTTTCCAACAAACAATTTGCCTGCACAGGAACGAAGAGAACGGTCCTAAGCGTAAAAAAATCCAGTGGGCTACACCATCAAAAAAGACAGTTCCTAAGACGCAACAAACCCAGTGGTTTTAAGAGGCATTTTAAATGCGGCATTTTAAATGCGGCATTTTTGGAATTCACAAGATCTGAACATCGTAGCTCGAAGCTCAACAGCTCTCTCTCTTCTCTTGAGCACTTTGAGCCTTGCCTGTGGCTGGTGCTACAAAAGGCTCGCCCTTCAGCCACGAGGCATTGAGCGCCTGCACGAGGAAGCTGAGCAACCATCATGGGGCAGGGGGGCCAATAGCCGGCCATAGGCGGCCATAGGCGGCCATAGGGATAGTTAAACATCGAAACACAATGCGAAATAATTGAGAGAAACATCAATGTTTACAGCAGTTGAAATATGCAGAATACTTGGGGCAGAGAAGCAACTATGTAAGATCAACAGCTCTTCATCAAACCAGAACTGTGAAAATCATCACTTGAGATAAACAATTCTTGATACGAGCTAGTTTGGGAATAAGTCTTTAGGTACAAACCAATAGTATACCAACTAAGCATGGAAGACATGCAACAAAAAGTTGGACATGTGCATACAAGAATTGGTGAGCATCCAACAGAAGTGTGAGCACACCGCTCAAATTATCTCAAAATAATGTCTGGTCAGGGGAGTCAATTAGGCACATGGGTTCAGTTGCGAAGGTGAAGTCCCAGTGCTAGCTAGGTATTAGCTAGGTATTAGCTAGGTATTAGCTAGGTATTAGCTAGGTATTAGCTAGGCATTGTCTGCTTTCCTTTTAAGGAGACTTTGGCATTGGTCGCATTGAAGCCTCAAAGGCGTGGGTTCACGCCCCAAATTCGTTCCAGAAGTGAGCTCCTGTTTATCAACCCTTCATTCCTGGAGAATCTCACGAGAAACATCGGCGGTTGCCCAAGCTACGATCCGTGTTGGTGTTGGGAACGACTTGGAGGTCCCCTCTACACAGCCACAAGTTGATATCCCTGTGACCAAAAACGAAGCCGATTTGGTTGCAAAAGTTGAAATGCCAATCCAACAAGGGCTGAAATCGGTACATGTTGAAACTGTTGAAACTCATCCCTCGGTGACATTGAAACCAGTTGATTTCGATGCCTGCGCACTGGTACTGGGAGCACTTGGAGTGCGACCCTCACAGCCCTCTGGCAGCGGGGCTGTGACCCACGGTGCCTGAGCAGCAAACCCGTGGGCGGGTTCAACGACATCAAAAAGAAATCAAGTACACGTACACTAAGTACATCTAAGTATGCTAAAGTATACTTAAGTACGTCTAAGTATGCTAAGGTATACTGAGTACGTCTAAGTACACTATCAGATTATATCAGTCTCTAAATGACAGTCACTAGCTGGTCTTACAGCTGTTTCCAACATCTTTGAGAACAAATTCTACTTGTTGATCAAGAGTTGGATTAAAATAATGGTCGAAATGATATTATGATGACCCACGAAGCAAAATTGCATGTAGCCGTGTGGGTATGAATGAAAAAAGAGTTGTGTTGTAGTGATCTGGTCTTTGTTTGCACTGTAAAACGAGCACAAAATCGTAGACACGTTGGGAGGTAAATGGTGAACTAGACTACCCGCTTTGGTAACATTCCGTAGCCTGTGATTCCCTGGTTATACCCTAACTTCTCTCACTCTCCCACTAATTCAGAAATACTGTTTGGGGAGCGGTGCTTTATAACCTTTAGGTCTACCATATTTGCTTTATTGCAATTGGGCACAATCCCTTTGGCCAGAAAATTCCAATTGTTTGGATTCTTCTTTAGACATGGACATCCACAAATTTGGTGCAGCTTTGACTCCCAGGCACCTCCTCTTCGTGGAAGAACACCTGCCTGAGGCGAAAGCAAAATCTCTAAAACCTCTTGGTTTCACAAATCTCCACTGTTCCCAGCCTTAAGAGGTCGGCTGCGGACTGGGTCCGTATGCCATGGGCCAGGCTAAGGAGAGGCCATATCCTGAGGGGCGCTGGCTGCGTTTTCCAACGATGTAATGAATACGGCAATGTATTTTCCAAACCAAAAGGAAATCAAACGAAACAAACAAATCAAACATAATCAAACATAATCAAAGCATCCCATTTGCAGCGCACTGACGGCAACTACAAGCCCTGTTTTTTTACACCAGAGCCACATCTGGTCAACTCCCATGAATCAACGAGAAAGATTCAGCAGGCAAATGCGGATCACCCCGCCAAAGTCATTGCTATATACATATGCATATATAGATATATGATGTGTTTGCAGGTATATATGTGTTAACATAGGTATTGTGATAGACATAAAGATCTATACATAGAGAGGCGGTGTATGTATATATATATATATAGCTTGAATAGGTTCAAATGTACACATTGATATCTGTAAATCCGTATGTGCGTGTGTGTGTGTACATTTGTGTAGAACATATCTATGTATATATTTAGAGAACAGATCGATATGGATATTGATATGGATATGGATATGGATATGGATATCAAGGAAGGTTGTTTTTGTATGCTTAGAGATCTTTTGGTTTCCCATTTTTCCCACATTAAGTTGTTTTTCAATTCTCAAAGTGTGCCCTGTGGAACTGGTCTTGCGACCAGGCACAGCCTGAAAATCCATGGCATCACCGTTGCGACGATCGAATTTCACAAACGAACGGTGTCCATAGACATCCCTTGAGCCACATGCACACGGATATGGCGATGTCAAAATTGCAGAAGTATCAGAGATATTGGAGAACAATTAGAGAAACATTGAGAAATTGGTACAGATCAATGCATACTTCTATATCCACAGGCCCTTCCAGACCCGTATGCACATGTACAACCGTGTACATTAATACAGTCTTGATCAGTTGTATCTCATCCAATCAGCTTCAAAGCTGAGGAATGATTTGTTACAGAAAAGTCAAGAGCACAAACAGAACTCAGGAACCCCATGGAAGCCCCATCAACAACCCAAAAATCTCAGCACAGCCTGTGTTGGGGGACGGTTTCGCGGAAGGGGTCCAACCAGAGCCAAGCCGTTGGAATGTGCTCCGTTCATCCAGCAAGGATTCTAAATCGTCTGGGGTGATCGGTCCCTGTCAGGAAAAGTTCCTTTCTTGGTTCCATTCACTTTCCCAATTCACTGCAAAACCCACAAAAAGGTGACATGTCATACCCAATCACCTTTTGATGCAGACGTTTATCTACCAAAGTACACCCTTTACATCCTCTGAAACCATAAGAATTGCCAAGAATCCAATGGCAAAAGAAGGTGTTTGTAGGTTCAAATCGGTCATCTTCCCCAGCCGGGAAGCCTAGGTCTCTTGAATATGAGCTAAATGGTTGTTTCAGGATCCACTACCAAGGGAAATGTGGTACTCAGGGAGACTGAGGGATGTTTTTTCAGTAGTCTAGCTTTTTTGAGTTTATTGGGTCCCAGGCTGATGGGTTCCCTTGGTGTGTCCAAGATGTGGGTTAAGGGTAAGGAAACACTGAGATTGGCTGTGACCAAACTTAAGACTGAGATTGCTTTGTCTTCCCGCAGTGCCCTGGAGCCCTTGCACTTACCCTTTCATACTGGCCGTAATTTGGTTTGCGAACCTTATTATTCCCTGCCGATTGGAAGATGGGAATGCATTCAATGCAAAAAAGCTGGGACTGCTTCACAGCTCATCTTCAAAGTATCATGGCATGTGCCACGCAAGGAAACCTACAAAGGCAATAGGAGGTGGGCACTTGCCTGCAGGCCTACAGTAGGTGCTTCGTTTTTGGGTTCAAAGCTTTGACAGTTTCGTTTTGTGGAGTCTTTACAATTTCTATGAATTTTTCTATGAATTTCTCATTGTTCCATTTGGCACCCGGTGTGACTTCTGGGAACCCCGAGCCGTTTCACCCCACGACAACGCCACGGCAGCTCGGCAGGGGTCACAGTCTCCGGAGTCTCCGTGGGGCTTCCTGGGCTGGGGCTTTCCTCCTTCAACCAATCAAGTCCTGCCAGGCACTGCCAGCGTGGGGGAAATTGAGGATTTTGAGAAGACAACAAAATGACAATACAATGACAACACAATGACAACCAACATCAACTAACATCAATCAACTCAGTCAAAATTCTGCAATTTCGTTAACAAAACCGGGAAGTCGAACTGGCAATCGTCCCTGCCAAAAAGGCAGAGATTCCGATGGTTGAAATGGCCGCGTGACAAGAATTCAACAGCATGTGCCAATTCGCGACGTTCGTGATTTGGTTTTCAGTTCGCTAGGTGGGTCCAAAGCATTTGGTTCCCCAGAAATGGTGGATTGATGGATACCTTGAGTACCCCATTCCTGTGTGGGAGACATCTTCCTGCGACCTTTGTAGAAACCAGTGACCTTTGCTGCGCCAACACGCGTGACTAGATACATCGACTGAACAAGTATTCAATTCGCCACGTTTTTTCATCCACAAAGTCCCAGCCAGTCTCTCAATCCTAGACTTGCCCTAGAATGCCACATTTTCCCCCTAGGCTTGTTGACCTCATCTTGAAAATTGTGGGCATAAGGTGGGTTCAAGCGGAAGATGGCCACTATGCTTGGACTCGTCAGACTATACTGTTCCAACTCGTCAATGGTTGACTGACAAATTGGAGAAGTTAACCCAAACATTTCAGATCCCTCAATGATTATGTATCCATAGGTATCCTGTTTCTGGTACATCAAGCATAGTCTAATAATGTCACATATGACTACATTAGATCCGCCGCTTCGCAATTGATCTTACAGTGTAGTCATATAAATTATTCAAATCCTTAAGATTTAACCCCCTGATCACTCCGACCCAGCCCTCGGGTGGTCCTTCTTTGCTACATCTCTCAACCTGGGTCAGTGGGATTCCACAGGGATACCAAGGATGTCGATTGGTTGGAATTTCCAGAGGGTCAGCAAATGCCAAAGAAATTGATGGGCCAACAGCTAAGCGCTGGAAGAGCAGATCAGGTGCTGAATTCTGTTGCAACGCGATCACTGGGCTGAATTTTCCAGAGGTTCAAGCGATGCGGAAGTCTGTTGACATTCAAAACGGGTGAGCCATGCAGAAAAGAATGCAAACAAGCCAAAGAGCATCTACACTTTAAAGATGCTTCTTGTGGCTAATTTTGGCAGCCATCTGTCTAGCTGATACTATTACAATGTACTTGTAGATTATCGATTTTGCCCATAAAAATCACCATCACATAACGTAATCAGTTTGTCAGCTTCACATTGCTGTCCCTTGTCTGCTTGAAGTCGCACATCAAGGCCATGCCAGGCCCCACCAAGGCCGCCAACTACAAAAGTTTGCCAGTCGCCGAAGTGTTGAAACCTGCACACATCACCGGAGCTCAACCTGTCCTTCACCCCCAAAAATGATTGTGGGGTCAGGGCTCCCTTGAAAACAGATGTTTGTGCGGGCCTTCCGGTACCCAAGGCTTGAGCGATTCCCCAACCAAAATGTCCAAACCGAAGCAGGATTCCTGACGATTGGTGTGCAAATCCGAAAAAATAAGTACAGCCCTGTATGCGTATGCATATGGATAGACATATGCAGATGCAAACGCATACTAAAATCAACCCACATCAGCAAGCGGTGCTGTTTCTCCAGCACATGTGAGATGTAGATCTATTTGAACAAAACACACCAGAATGGCAGTATCATCTTGGCAGCCATGGAATGTCTACCAGCTGTGAGGGAGGAAAAAAAGAAACAGTCACAAAATGAAATGCAGATCCAGAAAACCAAGTATTGTTTCTGAATCCCAGGTTTCTAAAGACTGCAAACACAATGAATTCCAAGGAACAGAAACCAAATTCTTAAGAATTCCTCAAGAAAATGTCTAAGAAAATTCCTAAGAAACATAATTTTCTACCTCTGCGAATGAGCTGCGCCCACCTTGCAGCGACCTTGGCACCTTCCACGTCCAAGAAGCGGCCAGTGCTCCTGGACGCTTTCTGCTGCACTGGTAGAGGAATACGGGAGGAATCCGGGAGAAGTCCACGAGTATCTTTGAATATTTCAATGTAAACAAAACACATTCATTTACATTCTCGTTTACATTCTTGTTTACATTCTTGTTTACATTCTCGTTTACATTCTCGTTTACATTCTTGTTTACATTTTTGTTTACATTCTCGTTTACATTCTTGTTTACATTCTCGTTTACATTCTTGTTTACATTCTTGTTTACATTCTCGTTTACATTCTCGTTTACATTCTTGTTTACATTCT
>VSDK01012935.1:34867-59164 GCA_009767595.1 Symbiodinium kawagutii | reverse complement strand
CCGCCGATTCGCCTCTCTATGGCTCTCTGGAGTTGCTGCAGGCCTGACACCTTTGCTTCAAAGACAGCAGCTGAGCGGGACAGAGAGCAGAATAATGGCTGTTAACAAAGCCGTCTCGCTGAAGCTTTTGTTCAAAGATGACATGGCTGAGCAGTTTTCAATACCCGTAATGGAACTCGCCACTGGATTTTTTCCACGCCTCACATGGCTGGTTCGGTGGGGATCGTCGCTCCATGGGAGAGCAACCAGCCAAGCAATGTGACCGTGCAGGATCCTACTGCTGATGCATCTATAGCCGCAACTCAGTCAACGTATTCGCCTCAGTACAACCCGGATCAGGACCATTCATCCTTCCTTGCAGTGTGGTGTATCGACATCTATGTTATTGATGGTTTTACAAGTAAAATGGTCAAATTTTGAGTGGCCGGGCATGCCCCTTGCTGGTGGATATGCCTATGTCTGGACAGATCTGTCTAGTGGTAGCACACTCACAGCACTGTTTGCTGAGGTTTTCCTAGGGCTTGGTTTGTTTTGGACGATTGGGGCCATGTATTGGACATTCTTAGGTCTTGGGCTCAGTCTTGCTTGGAAGTTGCTAATAGTGACCCGAGCTTTTGTGATTGAACAACGATGGATGATTGAGCCACCTGTCCAAATGGCGCTGCAAAATCCTTAGTAGTACCCCCATGGTTTGGCCAAAAAAAGCGGGACCTTAACGAAGCCGTTTGACACGTCATTTCCCTCTCGCTAAGCCCCCTGTTTTTTGAGGCAGATTGCTGGTTCAGTTGATGCATGCTTTCCACCGCTACTAAGGCCTATTAAGGCTTAGTAAGGTCCAAATTGTGCATGAACAGGGTATAGCCATGTCAGCCAGTAAGACCGAGAAATCCTTAGTAGTCCTTATGGATTTGGGGGCACTGATTTGTCGTCCCTCTAATGAGATTTTATGAGCAAAGGGTTGCTTTTCGCACAACTTTCTCCAGAGAAGGCCGTGCCACAAAGAGTGTGCCCAAAAAGGGACACAAATGACCCACAGGACCTTCCAGAAGGATTGGGGTTGCATTGAGTTTTTGTTCATAGTGGGCGGAATCAATTTCCAATGCTGACATCGCACAACATGTTGATATGTTGTATCAGAAAATCAGATCCCATATGCCCCCATATGCTGCAGTTTCACGTCATGATTTGTGGATTAACCATGTTTGACCTGCAAAGCAGTGCGAAAGTCACAAAAAACATGATGTTTTTGCAGCTTTTATAACCGCAGGGTAGCTGCCAGATCAAGCGTGGGAATAATTACTAGAATTGGTCCATCAATTCTTCTGGAGTTTGATCATATCCCAATCAACCTCAAAACGCCTTTCGCGTGCCTTTATCCAAAAAAGTCAGGAGGAACAATGGAACCATATGCCGCAAAATGACTTCATCCAGTTGCAATATGTTTTGTGAACAAGGCCAGGTCACCACGAAAGTAGCAAGCAGTGAAAGCAGCCGCGCATATGGATGGTGCTACCCCAACCATCCAAAGCTATGAAAGAAAAGACATTTTTCTTGGGCTACGGCAGTGTAAAGGAATCTTTGATGATATTTGATGGAGACTTTTTGTACAACACATTTGCAGGACAACGCAACCTTTTCTAGAAGCACAAGCAGTTGCAGGGTCAAGCAATTGATGCCACGCATGCATTCATATTGTGAACACCCTTCTCAGCAATAGGTCCCAAAAACAAAAATTTCAGAGTACCTAAGGCGATTATATTTCAGCGAAGGCATGGCAGGCTGCATTCATCACATGTCAAATGCTATGTTTTTTGTTCGCGCATGTCAACAGCATCAAGAGGTTGGTTTGTTCTGTGCCGTGTTCTCCAGAAATGAATCGCGGTGACAGCGCTGAGGGTTTTTGGGCATTGTCACCAGCCGCGATATCGATTTTATCAAGGACTGCTGATCAATGTGATCCGAGTCAACCAACTCAGCTGTTTTTTTTCAATCATTGAAGAAACATTGTTCAAATCGTATTGTATTTCTTTGGTTGTGTTTCTGTGCTCCAGGGCTCCAGTGGTCGTTTTTGTGCCGGGATTGTGCGCAATCATCCTTGTATAGAATGAAATTTTGGACACGTGGATTGGTCTTACGTTCCACATTGGAAGATGTTGGAAGATGTTGGATGGGTCAACAGTACACATTGCAGGATCGATCTGTGCGGTTGTCGGAGGTCATGACTCCAAAGGCTGGCATCAACCGTTAAACTGCAATTCTGCTTTGGGTGATTGGTGTTTAACCACCAGAACGGTGAATTATAACCTTAATTTGACAATAATAAATGGCTGTTGAAGTAAAGCACCCCTTCGCAAACACGCTGCGCTTTGGAATTGATAATGAGAACCCAATGATGAAAAAAACACATCAACCATGACCATGATAACTCGATCAATCATTTGTTAACCATCAATCAACCATACTGATTGATCAAGCCTGTTTTGTGGCAGCCTATTTTTGGATCAAACTCATTGTAAGCCTGGAAAGCGTCAAGTATTTCAAAAGTACCTTCAAACAGCCTTGTTTTTATCCATCATATGCGAGTAGTTATTAGCCGCTGTTTGCCATGATTAATCATCAAAAAGCACCAATCAATCATCACTAACCATTAGTCACTATTTAACCATCAGTTATCAAGCCATGATGATGGTTCATAAAGAATGATGATCAATGCCATTGTTTACCATCATGAACAATCGTTAACGATGAATCATCAACCACCATCAATTGTGCATTTATTAATCAATAATATAACCATCAATTTACCATGACTCGAAGCATCAAGTCACCATCACTTAAGCTGGTCTACACGTGCTGTAGCCCCGCCAGCTCCTACATCGCTGGCAGGCCCTTGGCGGCTGCAACCGTGGGAGGTGCCGATGGAAGCATCGAGGGGGCCATGTGGCACAACCATGGGTGGTTCACTGGTGGTTGGTTAGCTGATGAAAATGTGGTTGATATCATTAGCCATCACCTGTTCATGATGAAATGATGGTAAGTTGATGGGTAAATGGTGGCGAGTTGACAGGTGGTCAACAAAATCAACCATGCTTACTGAGGTTGAAGGGTGGTTAGTTGATGGTTCATTCATGGTCGATTGATGGCCGATTCGTGGTTGTTTGGTTAAGAAACCTGTTGACCAGACTGGTGATGGTCACCAATGGCAACTGATTGCGACCCATGGACACCAATGATATATTACTAATTATTACTAAAATGACAGAGGCTATCCGCAGCCAATACCAGCCTCAATTTAGTGACCTTAATATTTGTGCTAATGATGAGAAAGTAGCCAATAGTTAGCCAAATCCGCCCTGTGATTGGCAGTGCCTTGCTGTTTCACTGCAGGTGGGGACCACACTGGGTGCTCAACCACCAAGTTGGGGCTTGGTGTTAGCTGATCCCTGGGGTTTTTGCGAGTGTGCCAACAGGTGAATACTTTCCTCAGACCACAGGATGGGCCGTAGAGTTGGGAAGTACGTTTTTCATTGCACAGGTTGAGAAGTGCATAGGTGAGCAGTTGAATGATTGACGTCATGTTGTCACCATTTGGGTGTTTCTCAAAATAGTGAACTCCAAAAAACGTTGGTTATCTTAGTAAAGAGATTTCAATACAATAAAGGATGACTTAGAAGTATCCCCATGTAGAGAAACCACCGATTGTTTATCTTATGTGACTGATTGGCTCTGCATAAATCAAATACGAATCATATAAATCCAAGTCACACCTGAAAAGACAGTGGGCCTTGACAATGGGCTGAAGTCGACCATGTTCACGTCCAGAGATTCTTCCTATTTCGGTATCCACAAATTCTATTGATTTATTCATAGATAGTAATTAATTACATACAATTTCTTCCATAATGAGACATCCTGTCCATTTACCAAAATAGGAAACAAAGACAATCCTCAGTGTCAAGAGTATTAGAATAAACACCATTGATGTGTGGTACTTGCATATGGGTGTTTGTCAGAATAGGGGTACCCCCAAATCATCTATATAGTCATTTATAGAAAGAAACTATATAGAGATGAACTGAGGGGTACCCCCGAAATCATCAATATATCCTTTTCGTGGGTCCTTTGTTTTGAGAAACTCCCAAGTAACCACCTATGCCAGGCACCGTCGGCAATGCGCTGCTAAGGCGGGGGGCCCGTGGTTTGGAGCTGTTCGGAGTATCCCGTATTAAAGGCCCTTGAATACGAGGCAGCCAGGCCCCGAGCGGCCCCCAGGAGTGCCTCAGGCAAACGGTAGTGGAAGTTGATTGGGATCAATGATGGTTAATCAGTCTTAATCATGATTCATTCTGATGAATCAACAAGCTAAATGATGCTTGACCCTGGAAAATGTGGGTTGCTGGCATAAAGAACCAGCACAAGAACAGCACAGCTGTGGAATCCCTGAGACATGGGGGAGTGTAGCCATGTACAGCTTGGGGGAGTGCGATGGTCCCTGGGCTGCCAGGTAGTGCGGAGAGCTGGCGGCCAGTTGCGCAAAGGCTTTAAGGCCTGGCTCCAGCAGATGCCAGCAGAGCCAGGGGGTCTCTGAACCAGCTCAATGATGACTGGTTGGTTGTTTGACACATTTTTTATTTTTCCTAGTAGTTATGAACAAATGGCTGGTTGACTAATATTTTTCACTAATGGATCGCGTTTGCATGCTTTTTTGCAGCAGCATGCTCTTTTCGCACCTTCTACCTTTGACACGACCGCTTGGACCACTGATGCATGCTTTGCCACATGGAAGTCTGCGACCTCCGAACATCGTTTGGATTATGTTCTTTTGCCTCTTCAGTGGCAATCGGCCTCCATTTCCATGGCAATTGACACAGTTGGGGTTGAACCACTTGCAGAGGACCATTGGTCTGTGAGTTGTCACTTCACTTTGGAATGTCATCACTCTGCCTGGACTCGTACTTGCACCTACCCCCCTGTGAATCGTGCTTTGCTTCATCATGACGAGGTCCGAATGGAGGCGGGAGCTTGTCTTAAGCAACTCCTTGCTCAACATGAAGCCCAGCTCTGGAGTGATAGTCCCGATGTGTCTGCCGCTTGGATTGATAAGGAGATGCATGCTGTTATGACTCGAGTGTGTCCTCGTGCCAAAGCCAAACCTAAAACCTCGTGGTTGAGTGATCGCACATGGTATTTCCTGCGTTTCTCTCGGCAATGTCGACAGCGTGCTGATTGCATTCGTCGTCACATGGTTGCGGGCTTCTTGCGCCACATTCTGCTGACATGGAGATCGGTTGCTCAGCCTACTGCATTGCCTGAGAGTCCTACTGTTTGTGCCATTTCCTCAGCTTCCGTGGGTTTTTCTGATCAGGTTCTCGTGAAGCATTGCTGGATGGCTTGGAAAGTGCGTAGCCGGAGTCGGCACAGTCCTCTCTTGCCTCCATCAACCCGCTGGTTGCGTTGCTGTCTCTTTGAACGGGAGAAGCTCCTTCATTTCGCACGCATCGTTCGTGGATTTCTCGGGCGTTCGCTTCGATATGATGAAGCATGCTTTTTGCGCTCTAGTCTTGATGACGAGGCGGCTCTCCTCTCGCAGCCCCGGGCCAACCTGTGGAGTCTGCTCAAAAGCCAACTTCCGAAGTGGCGTCAACGCCAGAGATCCAAACCGGTGCGATATGCTTCTTCGCAATCAGCATTCACTCGGCACTTTGCAGCAATCGAGGATGCCTCGATTTGCACATTGCCAGCCATTGCCACCCAAATTCGCTCCACGAATGCTACGGCGTTGGATGCTGCGCTCGATGTGGATGTATCTCTCTCCGACCTTCCTACGGTCTTCGAGTTAGAAACAGCTATACGTAGCATGGCCTATGGAAAGTCCGTCACTGGAGGTTTGGTAGCTGAATTGGCTCGTACGGCTCCTCAACACTTGGCACGCATCCTTTACCCGGCCCTTTTGGATATGGTGGTCTGGTTTCAAGAGCCTTTCCGTTGGAAGGGGGGCCATCTTTTTCCGCTGCTGAAACGGAAGAATGGCGGTCATGGAGTTGACAACCATCGCTCCATTCTCATCGCGGATTTTGTTCCTCGGGTGTTCCATCGGTTGGCTCGTGCACGTCTTGTTCGCCAATTGGAACCTTGCCTTGAGCCCTTGCAGATGGGAGGATTGAAGCATATGTCAGTCACTTTTGCTAGTGCCTTGCTCAACATGTGGAGACAGGATGCACGTGCTGCACGTCAATCGCATGCTGTTATTTTTGTTGACATTGCCTCGGCTTTCTACCAGGCACAAAAATCCACCATTTGTGATGACATTCTTCACCTACATCGTGCCGCCGAGGATGAGGATACATCTGTCCTGGCCTCTGGAGAACAGCCTGCTCTGCCCGCATTGGGAGTTGGTGATGCCATGCGTGCTTGGATGCAGACTATCTTGTACGATAACTGGAGTCAAGTGCGGACAAGTTGTCCTCAAGCCCAGCAGCTTGGCCTTTTGGCACGACGGGGGACGAGGCCAGGAGATCCGACAGCGGACATCTCCTTTACTTCCTTGATGGCTAGGCTTTTGCATTCTGTGCATGGTGATGTGCATGACTGCATGACCTGGTATGAGGGCCCGGATGAGCGCTTATGTTTGCATCCCCTCGTTTGGGTTGATGATGTTGCATTCTTTTTGCGTGATGCATGTCCAGATCGATTGATTGATAAGATCCAGCGTGTGGCATCCTCAATTTGGTCGCGGTGTCATCAAGCCGGTCTCTCATTGAACTTCAAGGAGGGCAAGACCGAGGTCATTGTGAGGCTTGAGGGGCCGCCGTTTGCAGGATTCTGGTCAGGAAGGGATACCTCTCTTATCGGGAGACGCATCTCTTGCCCTCCGGGTTCAAACCCACTACACACACTTGGGCCAGCGGCAAACTTCTTCCATGCACTTGGTGCATGAAGTTGATACGCGCTTAGCCTCTGCCCAGGAAGCTTTGCAGGAAACTTTGCCGTTGCTCCGGAATCGGCACCTTAGTTGTGATGACAAATTTCTACTTGTCCATTCATTGGTGCATTCCAGGCTTCTTTTTGGTGCCGAAACATGGATTGACTTTCCGAATGCCTTGGTGACCAAATTGTCTGCCTTTCATCATCGAGCATACCGTCATGTCCTGCAATGTTCCAACAGTCAGAGTGGAACTCACACCTCGGACTCCGCCATGAGAGCTCAACACTCTCAACCCTCGATGCGAGCCCTGCTTTCTGTGAGGAGATTACGTTTCTTACAAGTTCTCTTGTGTCATGGTCCTGTGATGTTGCGAACATTGGTGCAAGATGCAGGCTATCCTGGGGCACGAGGTTTTCGAGCCCTTTTGTGTGACGATCTCCAATGGCTGCAATCGTGGCATGAACGCTTGCATGACTTGCCCCCCCCCCATCGGGATCTGGCGCGGTGGTTTGCATTTGTCGAATCGGTCGGTGCTCCATGGAAACGTTTATGTCGGCAGGCTTTGCTGTGGGATGGCAGACAGCAACAGTTAGATGCTTTGGCAGTGTCGATGTCGGACGTCGTGCAGACCTCTACCAATTCCTTCATCTCAGAGGAGCCTCCCGATGTTCTGCCATATGCATGTCCTGAATGTGACAAATGCTTTTCATGCCCTAAATCCCTGGCTGTGCATAGGAAACTTATGCACTCGGTCGCCGCGGAGGTTCGCACATGGATGCCCTCACCGGTTACCTGTGGATCTTGTATGAAATCTTTTCACTCCACCCAGAAGCTTCGCCAGCATCTCCAGTACCCTCGAGGTACATGCCTTGCGCATTTGCAGTCGATTTGGTACCCGCTTTCTGATCAGGAGATAGCGGGCATGGACACGATCAAACAACTGTCAACTGCCCATCGAATGCCAGCTACGCGTGTGCCTGGCCCCTTGTTGCCATCCATTGCGGACTGGAGAGTTGCATGCCCTCACAAACACTTTCCTGGGCCACAGAATAGGATTCCTCAGGCAGAACGGCCTATGTCAATTGAGGAGGACTTCTTGGATTGGCTTCTCAACGTGATTGACATTTCCAAGCCTTCTACCTGGTCCTTGCCGTCTCGCTTTTCGAGGAGTGGACTGGATCTTTCGCCCGTTGATACGATTTGTGATTGTGTCGAGGCGTGGTTTCCGGATTCCGATGTAGCTGCCTTTCAGCAGTGGTTAGCTTCGGCCTTGCATCCTCCACCCATTGAAACATCCGCCCTGCCCTTCGCTCAGACCACCGTTCGCCGGTTGGTGGTTCTGCATCGAGATGGTTGTGCGCTGGATGCCTTTCGTCAGGCTCTATGCTATATCAAGCAGATCTATGATGTCACGCTCCAGGTCGATTTCATATGTGTCCCATCCTCTCCTGCAAGTGCACGACGAGTTGTGGACCAGTTTGTGGATGACCAAAAGCTGCATGGTGTGGCAGGAGTGTTAGGTCTTCTTGATGTCCCTACGTGGAGCATGACGGCTATGCGGTCTGCCCTTCGGACTGTGGACCGACCTTGGGGTTTGCCGAACATTCCTTCTCCTCATTATCAACAGGTCGTTCAGGACAATATTTTGGTTGCTGCATGGATTCGACTTCTTCGAGCTTTGCATGAACCAGGAGTACCAGTGGTCCAGCTGATGCCCGTCGCTTCGCTGATGTCCCTGGTTATTCCGCCTGCAGCAGTTCAGCCTGGACGTTGTGATGCACGTAGCCCGTCTCACTTTTTGCTACCTGATTTTCACCTTGTCGGTGCTCAGATAGCTCTACAAGCCTGTTGTGCATGGAATGCTCCGGCACTTCCCATTTGTTTGCAGATGTGGTGCCACAATGGCCCATCTGCCTCGTGGGGACCCTACGCGGCCATTTTGGACAGTTTGGTCCAGCGGTCCTTCACTCCATTGGAACCGGCCGGTACAGAAGCTTGATTCTTCAGCTTATGAATTCAATTTGCTATGCGTGAGGCCTAATACGGCGGACGTTCGCAAAGGTCAAAAAAAGGTTGAAACCACCAAGCAGATGAGGTTTCATCGGGAAATCAGGGCATTTTGGGGGAATTTTCCAGTGCAGACATGGACATTCTATGGGTGATGGCAGTGATGGTCAAGGGGGGGTCCCTTGCTGGGCCAGCGGATTTTCAGGTGAAGACGCAATATCGTGGAGCCGCATCCTACGGTACCATCAGCCAAGAGGCGCCGATTCGTGAGACCCTCATCTGGAGTGGGAGTCGCATGCTTTGTACTTTATACTAATTGATGGGTAATGAAAGCAAAATGATTCAGCCGGTAATGCCAATAACATGTCAAAGCTAATGGTTCATGATCCATGATGCTTCATAATTGGATTCTCATTGGTTGTAACCCACTAGGACGCCATGTCTTATGCTAGTAGCTGGCTGTTGCTGATCCCAGTTTCCCATCCCAGGTCACAGGGGCAGGGAGGTACGTCAGTGACAATCCCAGCTTCCCTCATTGCTTGGTTGTACCGATATGGCTGCCTTCTACATCTTGAGAATAGATGAGAATAGATGAGAATAGATGAGAATAATAACCGTAACCTTGTAACCATTCAAGCCTCATTTTCAATCATTTGCCATCATTAATCATCCACTATCATGAGCCAACAGTTTTGATTTTTCGCTCACCAGGAATTGGAAGAAGCGGCTCGCATTCGGAACCGGTACAACGAGGACCTCTCTTCTGCCAAAAAGGTGCCACGGCTCAAATTGAGCATGTACACCCAAGAAAAGTATCATGCCTTACTAAAAGGATTTTTTTGACCCACTTTGACCACTAAAAATCGATGACCTACTAAATTCGATCCATTCCGATACCCACATTTGACCCACATTTGACCCACATTTGACACCCCTGCCGCAGTCAGGGGCTCACCCCTTTCCCATCTATTGCCAAGGCGGAAACCAAGCCCAAAGCTCGACGGAGGCCCCAGTTGTTGTGACTCCCTTGGTCTGTTGTGGTGAGACACATGGCTATGGGTCAATATTAACCATCAATAATGGCTTATAATGACCAACCAAATCATAGGGAAAACAACAGTTAATGATAGGGGAACCAGGGGTTCAGGTTCAGGGTTTTGACCCACAGCCATGGTTGATGATGGTTCCATGATTGATTGATGGAGGGTTCAATGTCGGTTCGTGGACAGTTGAATGATAGTGAACGGAGGGTGAAATGAAGTTCAAAGGAGGTTGAATGATGGTTAGTGAATGGTAAAATTATGATTATAACTATTAGTAGATGGTGACAACCAATGAACAGATGAGTTTTCGGTCGAGAAAGAGGCAGTGAGGTGACTTACATGAAGAGCTTTCCGTGTCCCTACTTCCCCCCGCCTAGCAATATTGGCCCATATTTGGTTGTCCATAATGTGGGGGGGGTATCTTCGAAAAGTCATGTCATGTGTGCCTACTGCAAGCATTCGTAGATGTTTTGTGCGATCATGAGGCAACAAACTGATGGATGTGGCTCAAAATTATCCCCAATCTGCTGGTATTTTTCCGACAGATCTCATGATTTCTGGGAGCCTCTCAGCTGGCAGAGCCACGTGGCCCAGCCTGGTCCGGAATTGCTCTCCAGTGACTGCACGCCAGGTTGCTGTTGAAGCGACTACGACCCTGTTTCCAGATGCCCGAAACGACATCCAATCTGCTTTGGCAGGAGATCCAGATGGTTCCATAGGGAGCCATAGGGAACCCCAAAAATGGTGGGTTCATGGTGGTTCATGACTCATGACTCATGACTATCATTGATCAATATTGGAAGATTTGGAGGGTTCTCTATTTTGAGAAACCGCTATATGAGTTTGTCTATGATGTACCCCCATAGCTGGTTGCTTACCCTATTGATAATGAGCATAGCTTGAGATGGTTGAGGGGTACCATAGCAATGGATGGGGCCCCAACATGCGCAACATGGGAAGTAGGTCATTGTTTTTAAACTGGTGAAACTTAACCCGCGTGGACTGCAGAATTTTGTGTTTCATCGTAAGCAAATCAATGGTTAAGGGTCGTTAGAGGTGGCGAGCCGGATCACAAGGTTTAATGTCCACCTGGTGTCTACGGTGACATGCGCGACATGACTTTTGATTCTTTATGACCTAAAAGGGTTGTTGATCAAGCACTAAAAGGCGTTATCCCACTTTAATCAACTAAGTACCTATGCTTTATTCATGATTTCCAAAAGTCGTTCTCAGTAGGAAACACAGATCTTTGATGAATTGATCCATGGGGTAACTGTTTGTGGCATGGCTCATATCCACATTTTTTGTTGGGTGCATCGTGGCTACACTACTTCAAACATGATCACCTGAAGCTGTATATCTGGCTGTACATTGTAGCTTGGATTATCATTCAATCTCGAGCAGCGCTATGTTCTGATCGGATGATCAGAACAAATCTTGGTAGATCTATAGTAATCAGTATTTGTTGGTGCTTTTTGGTCATCATTCATGATCTTGCAATCACGTACTGATCTAGTTGATAGTTTCAGACATTTGCAAATATATTAGCCATCCTTTTCAAGGATATTTGGGATGTTTGGTTCAAGGTTGGCTAATATATTTGGGATGGGTAGCCACCAACCACTGCCCAGCCATCAGTGCCCCGAGTTTCGGCGAGCGTCCCGAGGCTTTCGCGTGGTGCTGTATGCCACCTTGCAGGTACCAAGTGGTAGTTGTAAACTGTTGCTGCGTTGGGGCACGCCATCAGCCATGCAGTTGGGGTGAGGAGGGTGATGGACCCACGCAACAAGAACTGGTGATCCCGAAAAGATCATTTGATCCACTTTGAACTACTAGCGATTCTTAATAGAACTGGTTCCCTCCTGGACCCCTGGAAACCTAGACACTCCATGACCCGAGGGTTGGATCAGTTTCTATTGAGCCAAGCAGGGTCGCCTTGACACGTGGCAGGCTGGAAACAGCTGGTGCTTTTCACAGGGCACTGACCCCGTCGAGCTCAGAGGCGCAACTCGACGCAGTTCGGTGATCAGTGCATTGTTTGCCGATCAAATAGCCGCATGCCATAGCCACCCTGTCACGGATATTTTAGGGTAATGACAGCAGTATGCGAATGGAATCCAAGACCAGTACTGGAGCCCCGGAGAATGGTCAGCCTGGTGAGAGCACCTGGAGTGCTTCACAGCTGGATCTGTGAATCGTGAGGCCTACCAGCTGAAGACAATTCCCAGTGGAACCAATCCTGACGGAATCGCCAGTGTGTCCACATTTCTTATTTCACAATTTTGAAAAATGTTCAGACACGACTCCGAAACCATGCTTCAATATTCTTATTTGGCTGTTGACTAGATGATACGGTGAACCAAGTTGTTCATCAACCAAATGTGGCACTTCCAAAAATCACGGCGGTCACTTAGGCTGAAGCCAGTGAGCCAGCCATGGAGGAAGCTGGCGAGGAGCCGCCCAGGGGTTCACTCATAGGAGCCACAAGCAACGAATGGGAACAGCGGCAGCAGTGGCCCTACCATGGAGATGTGCTGTTGCTGCTGCTGTTCATTTGTACATGGTCCTACCACTGGATCAACATCAGTGGGTTTGCAAGCGGCCGGCTGATTTAGTTGGCTCAGGTTGTTCAGGCTGTGAACCAAACTCTGAGTCCGCGATACTTCAGGATGTTGAGTCCGAGACCAGCACTCCATCCACTGCTGCCCGGGGCCCCACTGCTGCCGTTGTGCCTGTGCAAAGTGCTACGAAATCCCAATCAAGATAGGTTTGTCAATGCCAAGCATGCGCGATACCTAGTTTTTTGGGCGATCCCAAAGCTACTTGGGTTACTGTTTGAATATACAAATTACTCCCCCCAAGTATTGCGTATTCCCAAGTACTTAAGTGATATGTATTTCAAATCCACAACTGACATCTATTAACAACTGATTACTTGGTACATTTATATATGATTATTTGCCGTGACGCGGCCTACCTGGAACCGATGAATCCAATTTGATGGTCATTCGCTGCAACAGCATCAGCCGTGTGAAACAGGCTGGCATAAGAATTCAATTTGTTTGCCGGGCTGTTTTTATTTACCTTTCCTTCAGAGCTGAAGAAACTGATCAAAATTGGTTGCTGGTCAATTTGCTGGCTAGTTAATGAGTTATGGCTATTTCTTGGTCCACGCCTTTGTTAATTGACATGGTTGATTGGTTAAATGCGATGTTAATTGACATGGTTAATTCATTTGTTAATTGATGTTAATGGGGCCCTTAACCATTCACAAAACGCTGGTTGATCACAGCTGGTATGGCTGGGAGTCGATTCCCAGTATAGCTGAGAGGGCCCGACCTTGTAGAAACTACTGGCGTGGGCAGCTCTGGAAAATATGTCAATATTTGGTTGGCGGAGTGGTTTTAGCATTGCATTAAGCATCATCAAGTATTACATTTGGTAAGAATTAGCCAGTATACAAATCATTAGATTAATCATCATGTCAATTGTCATACATACTGTTCATCATACAAGTGCATTATATGAATCACTACTATTCTTCACCAAAGGCATTTTTAATCATTATTGTTAAATAATCACCATCAATCGCCAGTTTTTTTCCAAACAAATGATCATGATTTTTGGTATTACTGTAAGGACTATGAGTTCTTTCTGCAGAAACTACATGGTTGTGGGTTGATACCCGGTAGGGAAAATCCCGTGACCAAACTTGTCGCGCTGTCGGGATGACCAATTCTTAGGATGGAAAGAACATATTGTTAGGACATAGAAAAATTTGTTCTATTAGAACATATTCCCTGTGCCCATCTCCATCAATTCGCCATATGTGCCCAGGTGAGTCCCAGCGATGGGGTGCCGCGGAAGTTCCCGCATCCATGGCCACGAGTGGAGGAACGGCTGTTGATGGTTGCTTTGCGGGTTCATGTTGCTTGGTCATGTTGATTAGTTCATGCTGGTGGGTTGATGTTGGTTGATGTTGGTTGGGTGATTTTGGTCAGTAACTGATCATTAATGATGGTTCGGTGATGGTTCAGGATGGTCGAGGGGTAACTGATGGTTCGCTGTTGGCTGACTACTGGTTAATAATTGTTGCACTCTGGTAATCCAGCATAACTGGCTGGACAATCCGCCATTGCTTGATTGGGAATTGTCATTTTCCAGCCAGCTTTTGTTAAGCAGGGAGTAACTGTGGTTGAGAATGATAGTGAATTACTCAATGATCTATCATTAAGAACGGGTTGGTATTAATGGATTATGATGGTTGATTAGTAATGATTACTGATGATACCAGCTAATACTCATGCACTCATGCATCATGATCATGGGCTGATTAGGGATGACGATCCTTCCTGATTGTCAACATACTCATAACAGTGGTTTCAATACTAGTGATGATCGGCGGTGTAACTACAACTCGGACCCAACCACTGGAACTCCACTCTCCTGGAAGGAGTGAACCGTGCTGATATGAACCAGAGCCACACTGGTTAGGTAAATTGATGGGAGATCAAAGGACTTGGATATAGCCATAGTTCAACAGACTAGAAACCAAGGAACCTGACATAGGAACCATAGGTCACATTCTGTGGGCTTTTCAGCGTTGTGGAGGTAGGTCACATTCTCCATGCTCTGCCCCGTTCGTTTTGGGCTTTGAAATCACACAGCAGCCCAAAACGAATTCACATATGCAACAAACGATTCATTCTGGATCTCCAAGTGGTGGCACTCCGGAACTAGCCAAGCCATTCCCAGCAAGGAAACGGGGAATTCATGGAGGGATTCTCCCTCAAAATCTCCCAGGAATTGGGGAAGAGATGCGTCACGTGGACACATGTGGACACGGGAAGGAGGAGATTCTCCAGTCCTTCGGAGTCCTTCAGCCGGAGGAGAATCAGCGTCACGTGGAAGATCTCATGCCGGTGTGGAAGCCCAGGTGCAACCCGTAGCTGCACCGCGTAACGAGAGTTCCATAGCCGTAGCCAACGCCCCGCTGGCTCAACCAACGTTAGATGTTGGTTATCAGCTATGTTGGCTATCATATTACCTTTGGTTATCATGTTGGTTAATATGACTGTGCTGTTTATCACACAAGATCTACAAGTCACTTGCAATCAATGCACAGTGGACTTGTCGATCGCTTAAGCAGGTGAAATTGACGAGGCTTCAACGGCATGATTGAAATTACAATAAAAGATTGTGAGACTAAGATATGGCGACAATTTTTATCACAACCTATTTCTGGTATGGCCCATCAAAGCCCCCTCATTCCAGTATCGACGCTATAGTTTCATGGGATAGGATACCCAATCTGAATCCAAACGAGTTAACACATAAAATTCTTGCATGCAGACTTGTTGGTTGCGCGTTGCTACTCCCTTGTCACCATGTCTAGTCAGCTCATGTAGGCTGGTGACTCGTTGGTTCTGCAGTTGATTCTTACAATCTCCACGTCATTGTCAACAAACATGCCATGTATCAATTGTCATTCAATTGTCTCAACACTAAAAAAAGATAATGATGAGAGAATTGATCTAAGAATAATCTCTGGCCCCGTGCTGTCGCCCGGCCGAGGCAGCGATCTCTGGCCCCGATGACTCGGTGTCCATGTTCTTGGAGGCGCGGCGCCACGGTGGGAGCCGCGCCCTGGGAGGTCTCGGCAGAGGGATTGGAAAAGGTGAGTTCATGCTGAAATCTTTCGGAAAGTTGAAACTCTGATGTTGAAATTGACAAGCTGAAGTTCAAATAAGTTCAAATAAGTTCAAATAAGTTGATGTGTGGGTTGATGTTGAATCAGCTGATGAGATTGGCTGAAATTGGTTGATGGTTGATGCTGGTGAAGCTTCGTTGCTGAATGCGGGACTGGTTTTATAGTGACGAGACTTTCAATTGTTTGACTCTCAATCGAAATGTCATGGGTTCACGTTGGTGAATGAGCTGGATGCTCAATGTCGATCAATCAATGAGATTGAATGAGATGATTGAGATGTACTGTAGATGGTGAATGAACTGAGGGACGAGTTGGTGATCGATGGTAAACTGTTGGCTAAGGATCTTAGTTTATGGTGATCTACTCATTTGGGAACCACACCTTAGGGAAGCGGGTCGAGATTTGAAATGATTGTCCACACATCGCTATTTCTTTTCCCGGATGATTACTCAAATTGTACTCAGGGAAGCGGGCGGACAACTTGATCTGGATCTTTTTACCTTAAATGGGTTGAAACCTTTCAGAAAGTCATGGCCTTTGTCGTGCCTCAAGTCCTTTGGTGACCGCGGTCAGGACTGTATCCAAGAGCAATCCTTGGGCAAGGCGTGGGATATCGACACCAATGAAGAACACAAAGACATGCAGCACTAGTGCAACTACCAATCATCAACCGATAAGTCGGACATTTTGCAAATCAACTAGTCATAGAAATTGGGAAAACTCACATTTCAATCAACCAGTTGCAAATCAAATAGTCATAGAAATTAGGGAAACTCACATTTCAACCAACCAGTTGCGAATCAACTAGTCATAGAAATCAGGGAAACTCACATTTCAACCAGCCAGTTCCAAACCAACTAGTCATAGAAATCAGGGAAACTCACATTTCAACCAACCAGTTGCGAATCAACTAGTCATAGAAATCAGGGAAACTCACATTTCAACCAACCAGTTCCAAACCAACTAGTCATAGAAATCAGGGAAACTCACATTTCATCCAGCCAGTTCCAAACCAACTAGTCATAGAAATTTGGGAAACTCAATTTTCAACCAACCAGTTGCAAATCAACTAGTCATAGAAATCAGGGAAACTCACATTTCAACCAGCCAGTTCAAAATCAAATAGTCATAGAAATTTGGGAAAGTCAATTTTCAACCAACCAGTTGCGAATCAACTAGTCATAGAAATTAGGGAAACTCACATTTTAACCTACCAGTTGCGAATCAACTAGTCATAGAAATTGGGGAAGCTCACATTTCAACCAACCAGTTGCAAATCAACTAGTCATAGAAATTAATCAAACTCACATTTCAACCAACCAGTTAAAAATCAAATAGACATAGAAATGTGTGAAAGTTATTTCACAACCAACCAGTTGCAAATCAACTAGTCATAGAAGTGAATCAAACTCACACTTTAACCAACCAGTTGCAAATCAACTAGTCGTAGAAATTAGGGAAACTCACATTTCAATCAAACAGTTGCAAATCAACTAGTCATAGAAATTGGGAAAACTCACATTTCAACCAACCAGTTGCAAATCAACTAGTCATAGAAATTGGGAAAACTCACATTTCAACCAACCAGTTGCAAATCAACTAGTCATAGAAATTAGTCACAATCACATTTCATCCAGCCAGTTGCAAATCAACTAGTCATGGAAATTAGGGACACTCGCATTTCAATCAACGAGTTGCAAATCAACTAGTCATAGAAATCAGGGAAACTCACATTTCAACCAGCCAGTTCCAAATCAAATAGTCATAGAAATTTGGGAAACTCAATTTTCAACCAACCAGTTGCGAATCGGCTAGTTGCGAATCGGCTAGTCATAGAAATTAGGGAAACTCACACTTTAACCAACCAGTTGCGAATCAACTAGTCATAGAAATTGGGGAAACTCACATTTCAACCAACCAGTTGCGAATCAACTCATCATGGAAAGTAGGGAAACTTACAATTCAACCAACCAGTTGCGAATCAAATAGTCATAGAAATTAGGGAAACTCACATTTCATCCAGCCAGTTGCAGATCAACTAGTCAAAGAAATTAGGGAAACTCATATTTCAACCAACCAGTTTCAAATCAAATAGTCATAGAAATTCGGGAAACTCACATTTCAACCAGCCAGTTCAAAATCAAATAGTCACAGAAATTAGGGGAACTCACATTTCAGCCAGCCAGTTGCAAATCAACTAGTCATAGAAATTGGGGACACTCACATTTCAATTATTGAGTTGCAAATCAACTAGTCATAGAAATTTGAGAAACATTTCAACCAACCAGTTCAAAATCAAATAGTCATAAAAATCAGGGAAACTCACAATTCAACCAACCAGTTGCGAATCAAATAGTCACAGAAATTAGGGAAACTCATTTGGCAACCAACCAGTTGCAAATCAACTAGTCATGTAAACTAAGGAAATTCAGATTGCAACCAACCAGTTGCAGATCAACTTGTCATAGAGATTAGGGAAACTCACATTTCAACCAACCAGTTTCAAATCAACTAGTCATAGAAATTAGGGAAACTCGCATTTCAACCAACCAGTTGCAAATCAACTCATGATGCAAGTTTACGACTTTCACATTTTCACCAACTATTTGCGAATCAACTGTAGATTAAAATCTGGGAAGTTCACATTTTAACCAATTATTTGCCAATCAACTGTAGATTGAAATGGGGGAAGTTCATATGTGAACGAACTATTTCCGAATCAATTCATGATGGAAATTTGGGAAGTTCACATTAAATACCAACTGATTCTGAATCAACTAATCATGGAAATCATGGAAATTGGAGAAATGTTTCATTTCAACCAACTATTTCTGAGTCAATTAGTCATGGAGTTTGGGGAAGTTCACATTTCAACCAACTATTTGTGAATCAAATAATGACGGAAATTTGGGAAGTTCACAAGTCAACCAATGCACATTTCAAGTAACTATTTGCGAATAAATGTTTGATTGAAATGGGGGAAGTTTACATTTTAACCATTTATTGGCGAATCAACTGTAGATTGAAATGGGGGAAGTTCATATGTGAACGAACTATTTCCGAATCAATTCATGATGGAAATTTGGGAAGTTCACATTAAAAACCAACTATTTCTGAATCAACTAATCATGGAAATTGGAGAAATTTTCATTTCAACCAACTATTTGCGAATCAATTGGTGATGGAGATTGGGGAAGTTCACATTTCAACCAACGATTTCTGAGTCAACTAGTCATGGAGTTTGGGGAAGTTCACATTTCAACCAACTATTTGTGAATCAAATTTTGACGGAAATTTGGGACGTTCACAAGTCTACCAATTCGCATTTCAACCAACTATTTGCGAATAAATGTTTGATTGAAATGGGGGAAGTTCACAATTTCACCATTTATTTGCGAATCAACTGTAGATTGAAATGGGGGAAGTTCATATGTGAACGAACTATTTCCGAATCAATTCATGATGGAAATTGGAGAAATTCACATTTTAAACAATTCTCTTTTCAACCAACTTTTTGCGAATAAATGTTTGATTGAAATGGGGGAAGTTCATATGTGAACGAACTATTTCCGAATCAATTCATGATGGAAATTGGAGAAATTCACATTTTAAACAATTCTCTTTTCAACCAACTTTTTGCGAATAAATGTTTGATTGAAATGGGGGAAGTTCATATGTGAACGAACTATTTCCGAATCAATTCATGATGGAAATTGGAGAAATTTTCATTTCAACCAACTATTTCGAATCAACTCGTGATGGAGATTGGGGAAGTTCACATTTCAACCAACGATTTCTGAATCAACTAGTCATGGAGTTTGGGGAAATTCACATTTCAACCAACTATTTGTGAATAAAATTATTTGGGACGTTCACAAGTCTACCAATTCGCATTTCAACCAACTATTTGCGAATAAATGTTTGATTGAAATGGGGGAAGTTCACAATTTGACCATTTATTTGCGAATCAACTGTAGATTGAAATGGGGGAAGTTCATATGTGAACGAACTATTTCCGAATCAATTCATGATGGAAATTTGGGAAGTTCACATTAAAAACCAACCTTTTCTGAATCAACTAATCATGGAAATTGGAGGAATTTACATTTTAAACAATTCTCATTTCAACCAACTTTTTGCGAATAAATGTTTGATTGAAATGGGGGAAGTTCACATTTTAACCATTTATTTGCGAATCAACTGTAGATTGAAATGGGGGAAGTTCATATGTGAACGAACTATTTCCGAATCAATTCATGATGGAAATTTAGGACGTTCACATTAAAAACCAACTATTTCTGAATCACCTACCCATGGAAATTGGAGAAATTCACATTTCAACAAACTATTTGCGAATCAACTGGTGATGGAGATTGGGGAAGTTCACATTTCAACCAACTATTTCTGAGTCAACTAGTCATGGAGTTTGGGGAAGTTCATTTTTCAACCAACTATTTGTGAATCAAATTATGACGGAAATTTGGGACGTTCACAAGTCTACCAATTCACATTCCAAGTAACTATTTGCGAATAAATGTTTGATTGAAATGGGGGAAGTTCACATTTTAACCATTTATTTGCGAATCAACTGTAGATTGAAATTGTGGAAGTTCATATGTGAACGAACTATTTCCGAATCAATTCATGATGGAAATTTGGGGAGATCGCATTAAAAACCAACTATTTCTGAATCAACTCATCATGGAAATTGGAGAAATGTTCATTTCAACCAACTATTTGGGAATCAACTGGTGATGGAGATTGGGGAAGTTCACACTTCAACAGACGATTTTAACCAACTATTTGTGAATCAAATAATGATGGACATTTGGGAAGTTCACAAGTCAACCAATTCACAATTCAGCCAACTATTTGCGAATAAATGTTTGATTGAAATGGGGGAAGTTCACATTTTAACCATCTATTTGCGAATCAACTGTAGATTGAAATGGGGGAAGTTCATATGTGAACGAACTATTTCCGAATCAATTCATGATGGAAATGTGGGAAGTTCACATTAAATACCAACTATTTCTGAATCAACTAATCATGGAAATTGGAGAAATTTTCATTTCAACAAACTATTTGCGAATCAACTGGTGATGGAGATTGGGGAAGTTCACATTTCAACCAACGATTTCTGAATCAACTAGTCATGGAGTTCGGGGAAGTTCACATTTCAACCAACTATTTGTGAATCAAATTATGACGGAAATTTGGGACGTTCACAAGTCTACCAATTCGCATTTCAACCAACTATTTGCGAATAAATGTTTGATTGAAATGGGGGAAGTTCACAATTTGACCATTTATTTGCGAATCAACTGTAGATTGAAATGGGGGAAGTTCATATGTGAACGAACTATTTCCGAATCAATTCATGATGGAAATTTGGGAAGTTCACATTAAAAACCAACCTTTTCTGAATCAACTAATCATGGAAATTGGAGGAATTTACATTTTAAACAATTCTCATTTCAACCAACTTTTTGCGAATAAATGTTTGATTGAAATGGGGGAAGTTCACAATTTAACCATTTATTGGCGAATCAACTGTAGATTGAAAAGGGGAAGTTCATATGTGAACGAACTATTTCCGAATCAATTCATGATGGAAATTTGGGAAGTTCACATTAAATACCAACTATTTCTGAATCAACTCATCATGGAAATTGGAGGAATTTACATTTCAACCAACTATTTGCGACTCAACTGGTGATGGAGATTGGGGAAGTTCACATTTCAACCGACTATTTCTGAATCAACTAGTCATGGAGTTTGGGGAAGTTCACATTTCAACCAACTATTTGTGAATCAAATTATGACGGAAATTTGGGAAGTTCACAAGTCTACCAATTCACATTTCAAGTAACTATTTTGCGAATAAATGTTTGATTGAAATGGGGAAAGTTCACATTTTAACCATTTATTTGCGAATCAACTGTAGATTGAAAAGGGGGAAGTTCATATGTGAACGAACTATTTCCGAATCAATTCATGATGGAAATTTGGGGAGATCACATTAAATACCAACTATTTCTGAATCAACTCATCATGGAAATTGGAGAAATTTTCATTTCAACAAACTATTTGCGAATCAACTGGTGATGGAGATTGGGGAAGTTCACATTTCAATCAACTATTTCTGAATCAACTAGTCATGGAGTTTGGGGAAGTTCACATTTCAACCAACTATTTGTGAGTCAAATTATGACGGAAATTTGGGAAGTTCACAAGTCTACCAATTCACATTTCAAGTAACTATTTGCGAATAAGTGTTTGATTGAAATGGGGGAAGGTCGCAATTTAACCATTTATTGGCAAATCAACTGTAGATTGAAAAGGTGGAAGTTCATATGTGAACGAACTATTTCCGAATCAATTCATGATGGAAATGTCGGAAGTTCACATTAAAACCAACTATTTCCGAATCAACTAATCATGGAAATTGGAGAAATGTTCATTTCAACAAACTATTTGCGAATCAACTGGTGATTGAGATTGGGGAAGTTCACATTTCAACCAACGATTTCTGAGTCAACTAGTCATGGAGTTTGGGGAAATTCACATTTCAACCAACTATTTGTGAATCAAATAATGATGGAAATTTGGGAAGTTCACAAGTCAACCAATTCACATTTCAACCAACTTTTTGCGAATAAATGTTTGATTGAAATGGGGGAAGTTCACATTTTAACCATTTATTGGCGAATCAACTGTAGATTGAAAAGGGGAAGTTCATATGTGAACGAACTATTTCCGAATCAATTCATGATGGAAAATTGGGAAGTTCACATTAAATACCAACTATTTCTGAATCAACTAATCATGGAAATTGGAGAGATTTTCATTTCAACCAACTATTTGCGACTCAACTGGTGATGGAGATTGGGGAAGTTCACATTTCAACCAACGATTTCTGAATCAACTAGTCATGGAGTTTGGTGACGGTAACATTTCAACCAACTATTTGTGAATCAAATTATGACGGAAATTTGGGACTTTCACAAGTCTACCAATTCACATTTCAACAAACTATTTGCGAATAAGTGTTTGATTGAAATGGGGGAAGTTCACAATTTAACCATTTATTTGCGAATCAACTGTAGATTGAAATGGGGGAAGTTCATATGTGAACGAACTATTTCCGAATCAATTCATGATGGAAATTCGGGGAGATCACATTAAAAACCAACTATTCCTGAATCAACTCATCATGGAAATTGGAGGAATTTACATTTCAACCAACTATTTGCGAATCAACTGGTGATGGAGATTGGGGAAGTTCACATTTCAACCACCTATTTCTGAATCAACTAGTCATGGAGTTTGGGGAAGTTCACATTTCAACCAACTATTTGTGAATCAAATAATGATGTAAATTTGGGAAGTTCGCAAGTCAACCCATTCACATTTCAACCAACTGTTTGCGAATAAATGTTTGATTGAAATGGGGAAAGTTCACATTTAAACCATTTATTTGCGAATCAACTGTAGATTGTGAACGAACTATTTCCGAATCAATTCATGATGGAAATTGGAGAAATTCACATTTTAAACAATTCTCAATTCAACCATTTTTTTGCGAATAAACGTTTGATTACAATTGGCGAAGTTCACATGTTAATCAATTATTTCTGAATCAAGTACTGATGGAAATTGGAGAAGTTCACGTTTTAACTATTTCACATTTCAACCAACTATTTCTGAATCAACTAATGATGGAGATTGAGGAATTTCACATTTCAACCAACTAGTTGCGAATCAACTAATGATGGAAAATGGGGAAGAACCATCGCCAACTATGGCCAGTATAATTTTTGGTAGAATAGAATTAGAATAGAATAAAGTACAAGTGAATAGGGTAGAATAGAATGGAACTGAAAGAGGAAATGGAAGAGGAATGGAGTGAAAGGAGTATGAACAAAGAAAATGATAGAAATAGAGAATGAAGAAAAAGGAGGACGGAGAAGACAGAATAGAGAATAGAGAATTGAGAACTCACAAGAGAGAATATAGAAGAGAGATCAGAGAATAAATTAAAAAGAGGACGGAGAACACAGAATCGAGAATAGAGAATTGAGAACTCACAAGAGAGAATATAGAAGAGAGATCAGAGAATAAATTAAAAAGAGGACGGAGAACACAGAATCGAGAATAGAGAATTGAGAACTCACAAGAGAGAATAGAGAAGAGAGATCAGAGAATAAAGAAAAAAGAGGACGGAGAACACAGAATAGAGAATAGAGAATTGAGAACTCACAAGAGAGAATAGAGAACAGAGATCAGAGAATAAAGAAAAAAGAGGACGGAGAACACAGAATGAAGAATAGAGAATTGAGAACTCACAAGAGAGAGTAGATATAAAAGAGATCAGAGAATAGAGAAAAAAGAGGACGGAGAACACAGAATGAAGAATAGAGAATTGAGAACTCACAAGAGAGAATAGAGAAGAGAGATCAGAGAATAGAGAAAAAAGAGGACGGAGAACGCAGAATCGAGAATAGAGAATTGAGAATTCACAAGAGAGAATATAGAATAGAGATCAGAGAATAGAGGAAAAAGAGGACGGAGAACACAGAATAGAGAATTGAGAACTCACAAGAGAGAAT
>VSDK01012935.1:2738-23243 GCA_009767595.1 Symbiodinium kawagutii | reverse complement strand
GACACAACGTACCAAGACACAACGTACCAAGACACAACGTACCAAGACGAAACGTACCAAGACACAACGTACCAAGACGAAACGTACCCAGACCAAACATACCAAGACGAAACGTACCAAGACGAAACGTACCAAGACGAAACGTACCAAGACGAAACGTACCAAGACAAAACGTACCAAGACACGACGTACCAAGACACAACGTACCAAAACGAAATGTACCAAGACACGCCTGCCAAAGAAACACACGGCGACCACCGGCGCCCGCAACGCAGGAAGCCTTTGCTGAGCCCCTACAGGCGGACACAAAGTCACACGCCTGCCACAGAAACAGACGGGCGACCACCGGCGCCCGCAACGCAGGAAGCCTTTGCTGAGCCCCTACAGGCGGACACAAAGTCACACGCCTGCCACAGAAACAGACGAGCGACCACCGGCGGCCGCAACGTGGAAAACCGCTGCTGAGCCCCTACAAGTGCACACAAAATCGCCTGCCTGCCACAGAAACAGACGGGCGACCACCGGCGGCCGCAACGTGGGAAGCCCCTGCTGAGCCCCTACAGGGGGACAAAAAGGAACAACGACACGTGGGAAGCCCCTGCTGAGCCCCTACAGGTGCACACAAAATCGCACGCCTGCCACAGAAACAGACGGGCGACCACCGGCGCCCGCAACGTGGAAAACCGCTGCTGAGCCCCTACAGGCGCACACAAAATCACACGCCTGCCACAGAAACAGACGGGCGACCACCGGCGGCCGCAACGTGGGAAGCCCCTGCTGAGCCTCTACAGGTGCATAGAAAGTGATGATGATGATGATGATGAGGATGATGAGGACGCGGGAGGCGAAGGAGGAGGAGGAGGAGGAGAGAATGAGGAGTACCGGGACACGCCTAAAAATAAAAACCCCACAACTAGATGTGGGGAACACAGAATCGAAATAGAGAATTGAGAACTCACAAGAGAGGATAGAGAAGAGAGATCAGAGAATAGAGAAAAAAGAGGACGGAGAACACAGAATAGAGAATAGAGAATTGAGAACTCACAAGAGAGAATAGAGAAGAGAGATCAGAGAATAGAGCAAAAAGAGGACGGAGAACACAGAATAGAGAATAGAGAATTCAAAAGAGAGAATAGAGAAGAAAGATCAGAGAATAGAGAAAAAAGAGGACGGAGAACACAGAATAGAGAATAGAGAATTGAGAACTCACAAGAGAGAATAGAGAAGAGAGATCAGAGAATAAAGAAAAAAGAGGACGGAGAACACAGGATAGAGAATTGAGAATTCACAAGAGAGAATATAAAAGAGAGATCGGAGAATAGAGAAAAAAGAGGACGGAGAACACAGAATAGAGAATAGAGAATTGAGAACCCACAAGAGAGAATAGAGAAGAGAGATCAGAGAATAAAGAAAAAAGGAGGACGGAGAACACAGAATAGAGAATAGAGATCAGAGAATAGAGGAAAAAGAGGACGGAGAGCACATAATAGAGAATAGAGAACTCAAAAGAGAGAGAGAGAGAGAGAATAGCGAAGAAAGATCAGAGAATGGAGAAAAAGAGGACGGAGAACACAGAATAGAGAATAGAGAATTGAGAACTCACAAGAGAGAATAGAGAAGAGAGATCAGAGAATAGAGAAAAAAGAGGACGGAGAGCACAGAATAGAGAATAGAGAACTCAAAAGAGAGATAGAATAGAGAAGAAAGAACAGAGAATGGAGAAAAAAAACGGTGAACACAGAATCGAGAATAGAGAATTGAGAACTCACAAGAGAGAATAGAGAAGAGAGATCAGAGAATAGAGAAAAATGAGGACGGACAACACAGAATAGAGAATAGAGATCAGAGAATAGAGGAAAAAGAGGACGGAGAGAACAGAATAGAGAACAGAGAACTCAAAAGAGGGAGAGAATAGAAGAGAGATCAGAGAATGAAGAAAAAGAGGATGGGGAACACAGAATCGAGAATAGAGATCAGAGAATAGAGGAAAAAGAGGACGGAGAACACAGAATAGAGAATAGAGATCAGAGAATAGAGGGAAAAGAGGACGGAGAACACAGAATAGAGAATAGAGAACTCAAAAGAGAGAGAGAGAGAGAGAGAATAGAGAAGAAAGAACAGAGAATGGAGAAAAAGGGGACGGGGAACACAGAATGGAGAATAGAGAATTGAGGACTGAGAAGAGAGAATAGAGAAGAGAGATCAGAGAATAAAGAAAAAGGAGGACGGAGAACACAGAATAGAGAATAGAGGAAAATAGGAACAGACAACAGAAAATAGAGAAAAGAGAACAGAGAACGGATCTCACAATCAAATGAACAGCCAGTATTTCGGGGAATCCACATTTTTGGGGGCACACCATGTAATAGGGGACAATGACCAACAGTTCAAAAGGGGACTTACGAACTATACCTGGTAAACATCCCAACAGCTTGATGTGTTTGATCATTTGAAAGATGTGAACAGCTGGGGTTTTGGCCCATGGCCATACTGCAATCCCAACAGGTAGGGAACTGACCCCATCAAGGATGGTTCGTGTAGCAGGTGGTTTCAAACTGTTTCTGGCCTAGTTTGCAAGCATACTTGAGGATGATGGCTTCAACGTGACAAGCAGATTTGTGAGATTCTTGTGAGCCGCCAGTCAGATATGACATGACCTGATATGACCAGCAAGACCAGTATGTCAGACATCAATCTGGTCACAGGACCAGTAATATTATGACCAACAAAACGGCTAGCATGATATTGGATTCCCGAAACATTTTTCTTCGATGATATAACCAACTTTGGACTTAAACGCAACTGAATCAAGTTAGAAAGTACAAACTACATCAAATCACAAGCTTGAGAAGCATAAAACAAACTTTGGGCCAGGAGAACTAAAGCTATTCCTGGCAACACGCAAGTGGAATCCTTATGTTCTGGATGAACGATCATGATAAGATGGTTGCTTGATTTTGTGTTGCTACTGCGGTTGGTTACGCTTTTGTCGGTGCTGCTGCTTATTGCTGCTTGTGTTGAAGAACCAAAATAGCTCAAAACATCTCTCAACCATCCAAGTAAGGGTGTACCATTGCATGGCTGACGATGATTCACCATGTTCAAGTACTATGAGCCAATTTTCGCCAATTGGATATCGTCAAGAGTTGATTGACCAGGTCAACCATGGTTTGTTAATGACTATATAGTATTGATTAGTCATGTTCTTGGACAATGTTGCCAAGCATTCAGCATGATTGCCATCATCAACGCGTTTAACTCAGCAACCCCGAACCATCCACGAATCATCCTGCAACCTATCCGCTGGAGGTCTGATTTCACCAACCTGTGCAGAGTCAGGAGCCAAGTTGGGAGCTGTTGACTCTGCCAAATCATGAAGTTCAGCCAGGTAATGACAAATCACGAGGGAGCCAGTTGGGAGCAGTTTCCCTGGTGAGTTTCGGGTGCCGCCAACGGCTCGGGTGTGCGGAGTCACCAACCACGAGGGCGTGCAGTAAATATCAGCAGTTGCAGCCTGTTGGGGATGGCACCAGAGGCTTCATGGTCGATGTCATATGCTTGGTGATGACTTCATGTGAAACTGTTTGAGTTTAAAGTTCCTTGGTTCCATCGTTAAGGAGTTGAGGAAGTAGCTACAGGTGCTGTTGAATCCTCACTGTGGGAATATCAACCAGCAGAGCCACTTCGGAGGTGGCTGACTTGGCTTCTACCGGTGTTGAATTTTCCATGTCTGAGAGTGACCTTGGCAAGGACGAGCCATTAGAAAACCACTTAACTACCAATTGGCCATGGCCAACCCTCGATTGACCATTATCGGCAAGCATCCAGAGGACTTTCTCGCGGCAAAATTTGCCAAAACATCTAACCTTCTGAGTGGTGCTACCTATGGATACCTCCACTTGTCTCTTCCCGAATTGGCAGTTGCCAATTTACCAACTAAGATAGTTGATGATATTTGATGATTATTGGTCAGACCCTGAAATCCATTGGTATCCTCCCGAAGTATCAACCATTACTTAGTCAGGTTGTTTTAACTCGGCTAACTTCCAGTTGTTGTAAATGTAACCAGTTTGTTCATTGGCGAATCAAATCACAAGCTCATAGCTAGGATGCCCCGGTTGCGGTCAGGATCCCCTGGCAGAATCTTACCACCATGTCATGCCTTTCTTTCACTGCCGCCAGGTGAAAAATCACATCAAACTGATTAAATCCAGGGTTGGCGTTATTTGAATCAGTAATAGGTTCCACCGTATGAGGCCTCTGCATCTAACAGATCTTCCGATTTCTTCCTATTCATATCTTTTTCTTTCTTTTCTTTCTCCTTTCTTTTCTTCTCTTTAACCTTTGCATCTTAAATCTTCAGATTTCTTTTCTTCACATTTTTGTCCCTAAGCACCGTATGAGGCCTCTGCACCTTAAATCTTCCAATTTCTTTTTATTCACTAATCTTTTTTCCTTTCTTTTCTTCTCTTTGACTCTCACCCTATGAGGCCTCTGCACTTTAAATCTTCCTATTCACATCTTTCTTTTTCTCCTTTCTTTCTCTTCTCTTTCTTTTTGGGATTCTCACCGCATGAGCCCTCTGCATCTTAGAGATCTTCCTTTTTCTCCTTTTCTTTCTCCTTTCTTTCTTCTCTTCAGGGATTCTCACCGTATGAGGCCTCTGCACCTTAAATCTTCCGATTCACATCTTTTTCTCTTTTTCTTTCTCTCTCTAGATTCTCACCGTATGAGGCTTCTGCACCTTAAATCTTCCTATTCACATCTTTTTCTCTTTTTCTTTCTCTCTCTAGATTCTCACCGTATGAGGCCTCTGCGCCTAAAATCTTCCTATTCACACCTTTTTCTCTTTTTCTTTCTCTCTCTTTAGCCTTTGTATACCATATACAGTTGTGTTCAGGAGTTGTTTTGAAGCTGCATAGAAACTTGGAACACCAAACATCACTACAAGCTGTGCCTTTACAGACGCAGTTTCTGGACTGGACTTTCCGTTGTTGTGGCTTACTGGGCTTACCAAATATCAGGAAAGTCTCAAAATGTTTGACGCAGATTCCAAGTTCTTCTGTAACATAAGCATTCTCTTGTCCTATCTCCTCAGCCATGGCTCGCCTGTTGTGCGGCTGGCGCATGGTTCTTGCGCTGTTTCTTGCAGCGTGTGCTCCAGAAGCATCTGCCTATGATTGCGTTACCAATAAGGAGTACCGGCTACAAAAATTCGAGCCTCCTGTTATCGGTCATTATGATCGGCCTGAGAAACAAGTACTAGGTTACCCGCGAACCCATGCCTCTGACCAAGCTCACGAATTCTGCTGGAGTCAAGGTTTTGATGGCGCCCTATTTTGGACGCATTCAGACAAGCCCGAGGGACCCTGTTGGTTCATGAATGCCACAAAGTGTCGTGAGACCGTGTTTTGGTGGTTTTGGGAAGTTCCGGGCGATTGCCGCAGGTTTGAAAGCCTTTGTTGCAGAAAAAGTCGAAGATAAACTGCGGAACTGCAGAGGAAAAGTTTCAAGACGGCAAAGAGGCCGCGTTGACCTAATCGTCTCGTTGTGAGCTGAGAAAAACCATGCGCATCTCCGGGCATTGACAATTAAGGAATTTCCTTTCATTCAGGGATGATTTCATAATGATCAGGCTAGGGAAGGTATCAAACTTAGTGTGGGCTTACCATTTCACACGTGTCTCAGCGAGGCACCTTTTCTAAAACCCTGCGGTCAATGCTGCCGTCTTGATTTGCGCAATCCAAGCATCCAACAGGTGGTGGCCCTGAAGATATATCATTCTTCATCAGTATATGCACCCTCATGGCCATTCTAAACCTGATACTCCACTACCGTGAGGTGAGGCCACTGTTTCCCGCATAATTTCCAGGTTTGAGTTTGAAACGGTAGTCATAAATTGGACCTTGATGGTGACCCAGCTTTCGGGCATCTCAACATCGTTTTCCTTAGCTTTCAATATGAAGCCACTGTGCAATAACTTGAAAGAAAACACTTGAAATTGCTAGGCTAAAGAGAGAAATGTGAAGAATTGAAATCTGAAGATCTAATCGTGGTCAATCATGGTAAATAGTGATCGCTAATAGTTCATATCAGGATATTGGTTGGTAGTCTGATGATGAAGGATGGCTAACAGCGGTTGATGGGAATTGCTAGGTCGTATTGCTGAATCTCTGATGCTCAACAATGGTTCACAAGCTTCACTAGATGGTACGATGGGTCAGGATGATTAACATGCTTGGGTGCTGAATAGTGGCTATCAATACTGGCGAGAAATATTGTGAAGACTGCCTTCAACCATTTCGTAACCAGTATTGAACATTAAGTATCAAGCATTGAAATTAACTATCAACCATCAACTAACCAACCAACTAATTCACCGCTCCTCCCTGGCAGACGCAGCTGATTTCACCATAGAAGCTGGTTGCCTATGGATGACCCTGATTTCACTTGTGTCTCCAGGCCACTGAGAGTGGCCCTACGACGGCGGCTCAGCACAGCGGCGGCCAGCATGGAGGCTCAGGTGGGTGATTTCAATGGTTGCCAGCTGGTGGGTTCTTAAAAAAGGAGAGTTGGCCCCCCGAAATGGATAAAATGCAAAATGGATAAAATGGATTTGTTTACCAGCAAGTCATGGTGAATTTGTTGGTTTGTTGGTCAAGAGTGGATGGATAATCACTTTACTGGCATAAGACTGATTGCAAAAGGATGCTTTGGGGGTCCCCTGTTTTGAGAATCATCCATTTGGAAATTAGCCTTAAAATCAAGAATCATCATGGTCAATAAGTAAAACAGCTATTTCTATGATGGAATTCAGCTCAGTTTTATTAGACAGAAATGGTGAATTAGTTGGTTTATTGGTCAATAGCTCATGGATGTTCATGGTCTATGGTAAAATCAACGGCTACTGGCTGATTCGAATGTTTCATAGTCAGTGTCCACGGGTGGTTGCTTAACGTCGGTTAGCACTGGTCAACCAGCTGTCCAGCAAAAGGGTAGATTTTTTGAGATGCTTCATCTAAGACTGTTGCGCTCTTTACTTCGAAATTCCTTCCGACAGCGCTGATTCTGTAGTTGATGGGGGGGGGTGACTTTCAAACCATTGGGTTTGAAGGTCGCTGAACGAGGCCCAAAGGCTCTTTCTACAAGGGCGCTTGGCACCTTCCCATGTTGGTTGACCATGGCGATGAAGCACCACCGATTCCATCCATGGATCAACCAGTGATATGTTGAAGCCATACCGAGGTCGCAATGATGGGTTCCTCTCTCGTTTGGAAGAGGAGCAGATGGAACTGGCAGCTGGTGTGGCCATAGATGGGGGCCCCATGATTGGTATAGATGATGTGTAGTGAGCTGATGCCATTTTTCATAGGGGATGTCAACCACCAATCGCCTATATTTGGCTGACCATGTTGTAGTTAACGCATGGGTCATTGTCAACCAATATTGTGATGCAAACCTATATTGTTCGCGGGTGTTTCTGGAAATCGGGGACTCCCAAATCATCCCATCTGAACCACTTGTGATAATAACCAACCATAACTTGGGGGTCCCCCATGGCTTAAAAAGACCACCATGCGTGTTCACTATTTGCCAATGTTGTTAAGACATGGCCATCGACACATTGCTCGTTGGTTTGTGAATAGCTGAGTGGCTCGACCATGGTTCCATGATGAACCCATGCTATAGCCATTCATCACTATGTCAAACCATATACTACTGATCATATAGTTGATATACCACATTTTAAGTGATTGATGATACTATGTTGAGTGTTGATATAGCTGTTATCATCAATCACTCAACCATATACCACTTGGCAACTATGTTTGTACCTCATATACCACTGTAGCTGATGGATTGGATTTCCCTACGTTCTGAGAGCATAGAACCCTTGAACTGCTTGGTTGTTGGTCCCTATCCTATTGGTTTCGTGTCCGACTTTCACATCCAACAACTTACTGACCAAATCCTGACACGACCTACTTTCTGTTTGTCTCCTGTTGCTTGGCTGTTGCTGTGATCAGCTACTGATTGCTCGTGGGTCCTTATCCTGCGAACCAACCGTCATTCATCACTCCAAACTCTGGTTGTAGTTGGCAATTGCGATGGCTTTGTACTTTCCATCATCATCCTAATTTATTTACCATTTTTGTTTCCAAAGACCCTTCGGTAGATCGACCTGGCAACAGAAAATCAGTCAAAGAAATAGATGGTTTCCAAGGTTTCCTTGCAAAATATGGTGACTTCCCATTTCCTGATCAATCACCAGGGGGTAGTACAGCAACCAAAATTGGTCCTCAACTGATCAACACTGTGGTTGGTTTGTCATCGACGTGTTGGTTTCCAGGAGCTACAGGGCATGCGAGCAGCCGGTACCTTCAAGGCCTGAGTTGTGCCGTTCCATGCTTGGATCCCTGGTTGTACCCGTGACGAGCAGCCGGAAACCTGGTCTGTTCATTGGGCTTCCCTGCCGACCGCGGATTAGAACCATGGCCTACAGCACGTCCCTGCAAAGCTTGACATGCTGATGGAGTATTCCTAGCCGCTTGAACTTTTGGCGACCTCGGTGGTTGTGCAATTCTGAATGGTTCTGTTGGGTCACATTGAATTCTGAGCTCGAGCCCTAGCCATCAGCTGAGTAGCATCATGGCTCTCATGGTGGGGGCCTATCTCTTACCATGGGTGCCAAGAAACAGTTTGACTATGAGACCCCGAAGCTGAAGGAGCCTAAGCAGTACCCCAAGCAGTACCCAGTGGGACCCAGTAAGCCATTTTGGATGTGATACTTTTGGGCCAAAACCAGGTTTCACTGAATATTCCGCCATTGCTACCGCCGAAATTCATATCATTCCGGATTGCAATGATCATGTCCGGATTGTTGCGTGGTACCCGTCATGGACAACCACCATGGCTGTTCCGATGGCTGAAGTACCAACCAGAAACCTGGAAAGCCAGGTATAGATGAGAGATTTTCCAGCCAGGTAAGCCTCTGAGGCTAGCCCCCCAAGCTGATCAGCAGATGAGTCACCACCAGTTGCGCAGGTGGAACGAGTGTTGGAGTCTCCACAGAGCGGTGCTGTCACCGTGGCTGGTGGGTGGGGAGCCCAGGTGCCACGTTGCAGGGTGGGGAGTTGGTTAAGAATTTCTGCTGCAAAAGAGCGTGAGGACATGAGGAGAATAAGTGTTTGGTAATTGAGGTTGGTTGATTTGTTGGTTGGTTAGGAGCCATGACTAACTCGTAATAGCTGGTTGGAACAAAGAATACCGGGGATATACCAAACCAACCAACCAGTTACTGACAATAATGATGATAATTACTCAGAAGAATAGCTGTTTGCTGGGTTTGTTGATTGATGTTGGTTGGTTAGTTCCTGGGCTTCTGGGTTGCTCAGCCTGCTAGTGAAGACTGCCAGTTTCCCACTGGAGACGGCGCCCTCCAGAGAAATCCATGAGGAGAGCAGCTTCCAGTTGACCTCTCCAGCTACAGATGTGTTGACCCAGCGAAGCATCCACCATCTCAGCCAGATTTTCAAGAGGACCCGGGCAAGAATCCAGCCAAGGTTGACAGCAATCATCCAAGTTCCAAAACCATCCCAAAACCATGACCTCTCACCTGAGTCAGAGGGGAAGTGGCCGAGGTCCAAGCCGGTGCTGAACTTTTGTGCGAACAACTACCTGGGCCTCTCAAGCCCATCTTTAGTGAAGGCAGGGAGCAAATCTTCGGGTTGGCCACTGGGAAGTCATCCCGGTGAAAAACGAAGAGGATCCTACCGAAGGGGCAGAATAGGAAACTGGTTTCTGGACCTGGAGCCTAGCAAAACACTTCGTTTCGTATGGAACAGCGTGATTTAGTTGTGTTGTTGATGATGGTGGTGCCAAGACTTTTCTCCATGTTATTCTGAATGTTGCCCTGTATTTTTGTTGCTGCTTTCTTGCTGGCACTATCGATAGTAAAGCGTTTCAATGTGTTGCAAGATTTGACAACGTGTCCACTTATATCTTTTTCAAGAACTCTATTGAAAAATGCCAAAGCCTCATCTACAAATCTGGTTGATTTTAGATATTCGTTGATTTTAGTTGAATGTAGTTGTTTTTCTAGTTGTGATCCGTAGTTGCAAGTGTGAAGCTAGTTGCTGGAACTCCAAAACAGGCACCTTCCTGATATGGACACCGCAGATGCTTTGAGGAGGATGAGATCCATTGCATGGGACTGACAATCTTCATCCGCCTTGTGAGACGGCTGTAGAATGCCCCAGAGCATCCAAAGTGGCCATGATGTGCCAGGCTTGCCCATGCCAATACTCATGAATCATGAAAGCTATTTTTTCCTGCAATTCTTGAACATAGTGAAGAAAGATAAATTCAATGGCATCTCTGTGGTTGCAACATTTTGACCCTGATCATGATGAACCAAACATGTTTCATGGTGTCCATCATTATTGACCAGTGGTTACCATGGACCATCTTCAATTGTTAGCCACATACCACTGGTAAGCATTGATGGTCATTCCATTCTACCAAATCAGCCAATATCCACCATCATTCACCATCCATCCATCCTCATGCTACCAACATCAATCATCGTCAACTCTAAGGAACCAATCTCAACCATCATTGCCCAACTCTGATCCTCAAACAGCTAGCCACCAACGCCACGAACCCCGACTCCTGCAGGCTGCCCAAGAAACGTTGAGTTCCCATGGCTTTGGGCTCTCGTCAGTTCGCTTCATTTGTGGCACTCAGGACCGGTTTTTCCACCAATGAAATTGCTCTCACATTGGGGAACCCCCTGGTCCCCAGTTATGGTTTGTTTTAGATGATCAAGCAGGATGATGGCTAGGCCCCAAGTGAGAACCCAAAGGCCCGTTGATCATGGCTCGGGATGGAGCTTTGCTGCTAGCAGTTTGCAATCATTGGTGAATTTAATGTTTAACCATTAAACAATGGCCAATTACACCGTCATTAACGGCTGCTGTAGTCACACACTCAGTGGTTTGTGATTCATTAATGGCAATCCATGGTAACTTAATGATGGTGTTTCATTGATTCATGCAGGCTTCATAAGTCTGACTCCGAATCATGCACCGGCTTCTGGTATACTGGTGGCCTGCTATGGGCTCACACTTGGGGTCTTGATTGTCAGCATGATTGGCTTTCATTGTTGCTTACACAATTCATTGTTATTTCCATTTGTTCGATACTGCCAATGATTAACAATATTTGATGGCATTGTTAATAATTACCTGCCATCACTAAAGATTTGTTCGGAGCATGTAATAAGTGCCATCGATTGCCAGTGTTTCTATGTCCCTTGTCAGTTTTGTGAGCTTCCACAATGGTTGAGGGTTGGTTTCGCAACCCCAAACTGATTGTAGAATGATGGTCCAGTGATAGACAACCCCAAACATTCCAACTTTTAGAACGATAGACTTTTCGTAACCCCAAACTTGGATACTATTCCGGTGAGACTTCCCAGGATCCACAGGTGATAATCCGCCTCCGATGATTCAGCCCGTTGCGGCTGGTTTCTTCAGCCTACGACCTGAGGGTGGCACCAAGCACCCGATGACTTAAAGATGCCGTAGCACCTCCAGAGGGTGCAATCAAGTCCTTGAGTCCATGGTGAACATCATCGGACATGTTTTTTTGCATGCTAAATAGCCTGACAAATAAAATAGTTTTATCACCATGAATCCACCTCGACCGTGTCTAAATAGCTCAAGGTTCCAAAAGCACCAGAACAGCTGCCGCCGCCAGGACGTCCACAAGCAATTAGAGGCGCTCTGAACGGTACCAGGGCTGGGTGTCCAGACCTGTGGCTGAAGCTGCAGAAGTTGATGCTTAAGCGTTGGAAGCATTGATGTTCATGGTTCATCTTAACCAGACTATCAGGGTCAATGGTTTAGAAAATGGGTGGAGTGCTAGAGCTTCCTTGGTTCAAGATCTTGTTGTAAAGGTTCTTTGGTTCAAGATCTTTTTGTACAGCAATGATATCCAGCTGTAAGTAACCATAAACCATAAATCAAGTAATTAAGAATGGTAGAACAATCTTTCGCTGGTATTTGCCAGAGTACCTTCTGCAGAAAGTTCGAGCAATACGTAACCAGAACCTGAAGGATGATGGTCAACCCTTTTGATGTTTCGTTCTTTTAAACCACTGTGATCCTGAATGCTAAAGAATATCAATCACCAACAAATTATTCCCATTATTGCCAGGATAGTCAGAGACCGAGCTGCCGGTTTTACATCCTGCCACATGTCCAACGCGAGCTGAGAATTCCGATTTGGTGACTCATCATTTAACCGAACATGATTGTTTGTGACTGGTGCCAATGATTTAGCTACATTCCATATCACTAGGATGCCGGTCATCGAGGATGGATCAACTGGTCATTGTACTTGGCAATGAATCGCTATCTTTACCATCTGCCGGTTGTGATGGTGGGTCAATCAGCAATCACCACCATCCAACGTCCACCACAGGCTGCCATCAGTTCCACGGCACCGAAGACACGATCCTCTTCCCATGCTTCGATGCGAACGCGGGGCTCTTTGAGGCGCTCCTTCGTGGGACCCAACCAGCTGAGTTGAGGGATGTGGATTTGAATGGATCCAAAATCTGTAGATCCAACGGTTTATTTGCCTAGGTCTTAGGGTACATCTGCTGATCATCGACTCCAATTTGAATGACTTACCAACTTACATGGTGGGCTAGGTAGCGACGATACATGTGGTGTTTGGAAGGAAGGGATTATTGTTATTGTGTTTTCTATATCGTATTCTATATGCTATATTTTGATGACTCCTTACTTCCCGTATCCATTTGCACAAACAGTACGTGGGCACCATGTTGTGAGAGCGTGCTTTCTGCTGTATGCTGTGTTGAATCCATAAATTTTGATTGAGCTGTGTTCACCAGTGGTGAATCATCAGCCGGACTTAACAACTCGCTCGGTGAATCTATAGTTGCAAAGAATGAGCAACCTATGATCTTGTTCCACTCCTGCTAATATTCGGCACCTGGACCTACCCCTAAAGTGTTTTGATTCGATTCTTGCCCAGTATTTCCAGGGGCAGTCTGACAGCAGAAGGGATTGTGGGGAAACCAGCCGTAACTTTAGAGTTGACCACTGCCAAGCATCATCATCAGTCAGTCAGGTGATTAGGTGATTCACCACAAGCATGGTGAACCATTATCATGATGAAATCAACCCTTAGTGTCAACTCTCTCCCCCAAGTTCAGCCTGTTAGGCTTGCCTTGGTCCCGAAGATGCCGTCATTTCGGATGCGTCCCATGGCTCGCGTTGTGGTTTTCTGGGTGCCATGTGGAGTGGCCTGGGTCCTCTGAACCTATGTGTTGGTCAGTGGGGAAATCCACTGATGGTGAAGCAGTAAGTAGGCATGTCCCAAAGAAGCTTCATAAGGAAACCGAGGGCTGTGGAGCTCAGTCACTAGAAGTCGTATGGCTGCATTTGATAGTTGATGGAAACTGTAGCTAATGGAATGGTGAATAGTTCATGGTCAATGACTGTTACTGGAAACTATTCAACAATTCTGGGAGGCTGAGTGGCCTCATTGGGGAGTTGATCGCTGGGGCGAACCCCGGCCATCATTTGGATCCAGCCATGGCCCACCGTCCAACAGCCCACCCCACAAGATCACCTTTCTAGTGTTGGTAATTTCAGATCAGTCACCTGCCATTATCAAAATAAAATGACTACCATGATTTCTCACTTATTCATTGGCCACCTTGCCAACCACTGTTCAACCCAGTAGCCAATCAAGATCAACCAAGCAACCCATAAACCAATCACCCTACCTACCAACCACCCATCATCAGCCAAGCGCTTCAGCCCTCAGAGGTTGAACCATGCCTCCATCATCGATGGCATCCGACTTTGCAAAGCTCAGCGACATAAAGCTTCCATAACTAAGGGAATCCTGGGTGATATTTTTTCAGAATAGCGACCTGGGTTACACTGTCGACGTTCCATAACCAAGGGAATCCTGGGTTATTTTTTTTCAGAATACCGACCTGGGTTGCACATGCTGGGAATTTCGAGGTGAGGTGCCATAACCGAGGGAATCCTGGGTTCTATTTATTTACTGGGTTACACCTGAGAGATCCGATTTCCCGAAATTTACTCCTGGAGCTAAATTTACTCCAAAATAGTGATTTACACTTTACTCCCGGACTAAATTTAGTCCTGACTGTTCGTGTAAATTTAGTCCATGGACTAAATTTACTCCACGGACTAAATTGACATTTACTCCTTGAACTAAATGAATTTACTCCATGGACTAAATGAATTTACTCCATGAATTACATGAAATTTATGTGTTAGAATACATCAAAATTTTTGAAAAAATCAATTATTTTTTGAATTTTTGGGTAGGGTTTCCACATATTCACATTGAAATTTTTGGGATGAAAAACACAAATGTTCTTTGTTTGAATAGTTCTTGCTGAACAATCGCTGTTGTTGATGTTTCACACATCTTGAAATCTTTCGTCAACTGGTGAAAAGATTTAGCCACACACACTGCCTACATCAAAACTTTTGTTTCTAGTCTATGTTCTTGCTTGTTGTGTTCTTGCTTCACATGTGTGGCTTATCCTCCTGCTCTTGCCTTCAGAAGGGCTTGAGGTCTTGGCAATTTTCTTGCAATGCCTTTGTTTTTTTTGGGTCAAGAACAAAAGTGTGTAGATTTTTTTCTTCTGTTTCACCCAAACTGTGAATACCATCGCAAATACATGTGAATATCTTTTTATACATATACCAGCATACACGATAAAACACAAGATCACGCATGAACGAAGAACAGAACCACAAGAACACATCAAGCAAGACCACGTGCAAAGCAAGATCACATGTGAAGCAAGAACCGAACTACAAGAACACATGAAGCAAGACCAACAGAACTACAACAACACATGAAGCAAGATCACACATGAAAGCAAGATCACATAGGAAAGCAAGATCATACGCAGTGCAAAAGATCACCAGGTCTAGCGCACAATACCTCAGTTCAACGCTGGCAGATACACCCCCACACCCACAACACAGAAAGTGTGCGCATTGAGCCTCACATTTGAATATCAATGTCGGGCCGAGCCACATGTGTGAAAGCCGAAGTCCCCAGAAGCGCAGACCATAAAACCTCACAGAGTAGAACATGAACATTTCTCAACATGTGGTCAACTGAGATTTGCCTTCTTTTGAGCTGGAGGTGGTTGCGTTGTCTTGAACCAAAAAAAATTCAAATACGAAAACACAAACTCATCTTGGCGAACCAAATCCAGAAGCAAAACTACAACTGCATTTTGTGGATTTGCAAAGGCAAGAAATCAAAGTCATCAACTTGTATCTTACGTTTTCTGTGACTCAAGCAAGATATCATGCAAAGTGCCAAGCAAGACCCCATACAGCCATGATTTTTTGGTCGCAAGAACGTATCGAATACCACACAATGGTGATCGCAGAACTGTACAGCTCATGACCAGGCATGTTTCATCCATATTTCCAAAGTAGATGCATTCCGTATCTGTACTTGTCCAGCGCTTTAACTGTGGCAGATATGTCATGTCTGCCACGGAGTGATGAAGCCAAAAGCACGCTCGTTGTTTGCAGAAAATCTTCGCCTTTCCAACACCAACTAGCGAACGGATGCAAAGTGTTGGCATTCTCTTTGGCGTGGCTTGCATAGTGGAGCTTTGAAACAACGTTGAACAGTGGTCGTGCTTCGTCTCTGTAAAAATCTTCCAGCATGATCACCAATTGAGCCTGTTGGTTGAATTTTTGTCGAAGTTGGTTCGCTTCAGCTTGTGGTACTGCGTAATAGCCATCGACTGGCTGGTAGTCATTCAAATTTTTTTCGATCTCACGATCCAGCTTGAACACAAGACCAATCCGACGGTGCTGTACATTTTCACGCGATGACAAACGCTGCCAAACAAGAGCAATTGTAGGAACCAATGCCTTGATCTGCCCAGCTTTCCCTTTGATTTTTGGGAATCCACTTTTGCGTGTAAATTGAATCAACTTGGAAAACCAAGAAAGAGGCACTGAGGATGACAAACCCAATCGTTTGATTCGGTTCACCATCAAGCCGACGCGCTTGAAGTTGGATAGGGGGTCTTGCGGCATGATGATGTAGCACAAAAGGTAGAGCACGCTCCCCAGAAAAAACTGCATATAGCCCAGGTATTTGATGTGCATGAGATCGGGCTGAACATTCAACCCTGTTATGCTCGGCATGGCGAACAAAGGGCAAGTATTGTCACTATGTTCATGCTGCCAGTCATTCGTGGAAAGCACGTTGTTTCGCCAAGCTGCATTTGGCCTAAAGTCTTTCCACGAAAGATCGCCGTCCCTGGTGCATCGGCAAAGGCCACATGGGCGACCAGCAGATGACCAGTGTGGCATTTGAAGAAACTTATTCTGATAATCTAAGTCCCCACAGATTGCGAAAAGCAAACAGTACCAGCCACCAGCTATATGTTTGCCTGCTTTTAGATGTTCAGGTGAACCTCTTGCATATGCCACACCACGATGATCACGATGTGGCCATCGACCCGATCTCAAAATACCAAATGACCAAGCAAGAGCTTTCCAAAATGAGTCCAGAGTACCCCCAATTCCTTCAGTGAACTGCTGCGGATTGCACGCCCAAATCAATAACAAACTCTCTTTTGTTGGTAGCATGGGACATAGCAATGAGAACCATGAGAAAACTACTGCCATTTTACACCACACTTTTCCTCGTCCACTCATGGGCACTTCGTCGCCGTGCATGCCTATTGGGATCGCGCGATTCGGCAAGAGATTCTTGCCTGCAGTGGAATCCCTCAGGATCGGAGAATTCTTGCATTGATCCCAAAACGATACGACGTCGGCTTCACCACTGGGGAAGAACTGCTTCTCAAATTTGTCACGATGATGGGCATAGAGATGGGCAAAAATCTCATGTGGCAAGACCAAGGCAGCATCAGTTTCACCTCGTTTGCTAGGAATGTGTATCGTAGTAGCAGGTGGGAGACCAGACATAGCATTGATTCGTCTCATCAGGTCACGATGCATGTTGTTTGGATGTCGTCCTTCATTTCCTATTTTGGACAGAAACTCAAGATCAGGGAAAGTTGACCCACCTTTCGCTTTCACAACATCTTGCATAGCGCATGAAGCTATGTGTTGGATCTGCTGAGGTGACATGCGGCCCCATGCGAATTCCTGATGGAGGTATCGACACAGGACCGACTCAGAAACGTTGCTGTCAGCCTCCAGTCGTTGGCGAACACCGCCTCTTCGGATATCCATCATTGCTGATTTCAAAACTAAGAAGCAAGATATACAGTGTATGGGTTCAACTAGAAAGCAAGATCTTTACATGGATTTAGCTGCGATGTGTTTGAAGGCTCGCCTGGTGTCCCATGTTTGGCTGAATCAGAGCTCTTGCTGAAACCATGCTCATATATAGAGCTCGACATGCTCTTGAATAATGAGTTCTGGCTGAAAGGTTTTGCGATCGTTCTGCATGTTCTTGGAGAATTAGTTCTTGCTTAAACCATGCTCATGCCTCAACATATGCTCTTGAAGAATGAGTTCTTGCTGACAAGTTTCCTCATGGGTTAACTCGCTCTTGGAGAATTAGTTCTTGCTGAACAGCTGTGGTGTTACAACTGTGCCCTTCCACACTCTGTTCTTGCTAGAAGCTCTGTGTGGCTTGAAGCCTGTTCTTGCCAAATCACACTATCATTGTTGACAAAACCAAAGTGCATAGTTTGCCAACTATTGTGTAGTTCACCTTTGATGTGGCGAGCTGCGGCAAGACGCATATATATGATTAGAAGTGTCAAGAGCCATGGAAGACATGCGGCTAACCAAGCGCAAGACATGTTGCAAGGACCAGGATTCACTCAGCGACAACAAGCATGCATCTGAAACTAGACTAGTCGAGTTGCAACCTTGATCCAGATAAAAAGTGAACATACTAAATGGCGGCACATTGTTCGTGCAGCTGCTTCTTTTTCGTCGCAGGATCTGTCCGAGCACGATCAATGTGCTGTGGAGAGAACTGATAGCAAGAACATGGAAAAGTGGTGGCAACTCTTGCACGGCGCTGACTTATGCAGTACACACGAACAACAATGATAATAAACAAACATTTGAATCATTGATTGTGACCATATAATTTTGAGATTCGCAACAAGAACACAGTATTCACACGCATGATCAACGTTCTAACAGTAGAGTTGCAAGGCCAAAGAACTCTTGGAGAAAGTTCGCAAGTGGCTCAAGACTCAAGATCGCTGCTTGAAACGAGCTTGACAGCCAGCCAACCTTTCTTGGGCAGCCACTGCAGCGGTCTTATGCTTCTCCAAAAACCCTCTCAGTGAACTGCGGGTGTATGGCTTGCCATCAATTTCACCCCACAAGATAGCAAGATCCAAAGCTGCGCGCGATCCGTTCAGGTCGTTCATGATGCATCGCCTCGATTTGGGGCGCGTGGAAGTGGCAATTGCAACATCGAAGCGGATAAATTTACTTGGCATGGGGCAAACGCAAGTAAGCACAAGCACAGCAAGAACACCTTTTTGTTGTTTTCTTATATCTTGAAAAATGATTTCGTTATTTCAGGAAGTATGATGTATCTTGAAATATGTGAAACCTTTGAAACGATCCATTCTCGTATGCAATTATTTGTTGAACGGAACGCAAGAGCCAAGCAGCAGACTCTCCCACAGGTCATCAGTCTTATCCTTGATCTTCCCGATCATGACCTTGCCATCCTTCACCAATTTGTCGATAGCTGGTGGCCTTGGGGGTGGCCTTGGGGGTGCCCTTGGCCTTTCCTATTCTTTAAGTTTTGCATTGTTTTGAAAACAGATTGCAAATTTTGGCTTGGAATCTTTATGATTGTTTTCGTCATCTCTCAATTAAAAATTCCTGCGATATGCGTGCCCAAAAATTCATGGTGAACCCCACGGTAATGATCAATCATTTATTTGGACAGCATATGCTGATCACCTCTTGATCCATGAGCCTGAAATCCTGCATTGAAAGTTGATGCCAACGAAGTCCTGTTTTCGACTGTCAATCGCACGGAATGCAGTCTGATCAATGGCTCACCTTGACTTGCAGCAGTTTTTTTCCACTGGCAAACTTCTTAAGTCCCCAAGTGCCAGTTGATTTGTTTGTCATGGATCATTCCATGACGGGTTCAAAGATTTGTCGCAGCCTGGAAAGCCAGCGCAACCAAGTGGTCCCTAAGTGTGCATCCATTGGCAGTGCAGCTGGCATTTGCCATGGAATTGCACAGACTGACCACTAAAATCTGCATTGTCAATCGAATTGTCATGGCTTACATCGTATCATTCAATGGCCAATTGCATAAGAGTTAAGGTCATCAGTCAGAGTGTGTAAAAATAACGAGGCAAAAAGATTACATTCATTGACTTGGAGAAAGTTGAGCAGCAGTAGAAATGACTTGTGCATTCTAGTGTTTGGCCATGTTACTGTACGCGCAAGCCAACCTTGGTAGATAATGACAAAGTCAGTCAATCACTACACAGTGTCAGTCAGCAACGGACAAACGCAGCTTTTAGCTGCAGTGGAACTTCGTATTCACCTCATTGTACTACTGCACTGGAGCCGGTACATCATACCATAAAGGCAATCAAAACACTGGCAAGGTCACAGTGGGGCGCTGCCGGGTCACATTCCAGACAAATCAGTACTGACAAGGAATGCAATGTGTAACTTAGTTTTAGTGCGCTGTGTCAAATGTATTTCACAATGCCTATGAAGAATCAACATCAATCACTTGATTAAGTCAGTACAGTTGTCTATCCACACCGTGTTATTTATTGAGGACTCATTTTCACGGCCACAGGGGTCCAATGTCAGTACATCAATTGTCTTTAGATCATCGGATAATTCGAAGAATCATCCTCGTTGGCTTCCGCATTGGCGGCAGTGTCACTCGTGTCCTGCGGCATGTCCTGGGCATCATCATCGTCTATTTCTTCTACATTCAAAGCCTCTTGGCACTTGTATGGACACCAGCCGCTTGGCTTGCGCAGAGACTGCCAGCATTTCATGATGCAATCATCATGGAACACATGACTGCACGTCAAAGCTAGCAGTCTCTCACTCTGGTGGTTCATTCCCTTTTGGCAAATGCAACACAATGGCAAATGATCGTCTGCCGCAGGTCCTGGTCCATCTCCAGGAATGTTTTCCTGACCTGCTCCTGCTTCTGCTCCTTCTGCAGCATGCTCCTGTTGCTGGCTCGTTGTCATGTGCAATACAAAAATTAGAATGATATGAAGAATTGCATATCAATGTTATGTTTGTGATGGATTGAACCAAATTGCTTTTCTCAATATGATATAATACTAGTCCTCCTCACTCGGTCGCTCTGCTGGCGCTGCAGGGGATTCCTCACGGCGAACAGGCTCAGGCTCAACTGGATCACCAGCAGCACCGCCAAGGTCGTCAT
>VSDK01012929.1:328582-347545 GCA_009767595.1 Symbiodinium kawagutii | reverse complement strand
TGTTGATGATGCTGATGTGATGATGTACAGGTGTTGATGATGCTGATGTGATGATGTACAGATGTTGATGATGCTGATGTGATGATGTACAGATGTTGATGATGCTGATGTGATGATATACAGATGTTGATATACAGCTGATTTTTTACGAAGAACCCTTCGCAGGCGCTCTCGGGAAAAAAACATAGCTCTCAAGATGATGTCTGCCGTGGCTTCCTTTTGAGTATGGATTGGCACTTGGATGCAGGAATAAAGATCAGCTCTTTTTTTCCAGGAAGTGCCTATTGACAGGAATAAAGATCAGCTCTATTATGTCAAGCCAGAGAGTGCGCAGCCATGTGACGATGAGGATGATGACATGCGAGTCAACACGTGAGCCGAGTGAGAGCGGACGTTTCACTTTGCAAATAACTCAGTGCTTCGACCTTTGGTTTTGGGTTGGCTGGTTTCTTGGGTGGTTTCTTGTTGTTTTCTGGTCTTGGTTCTTGCTTCCTTGGTTGGCTGGTTGGTTTGGTTTGTTGGTCATTTGCACTGTCTTTCTCACTTCGCGAGATGTGTATGTGACCGAGGCGTCGCGCCACAACGGCACAACCACAAGTGAAAAAATGTCTGGGATCCGTTTTGGACGACAGAGCACATGACATTTCTGACAAAGAGTGTTCGAAATGGAGCGCAATCTGAGACTCACGGGACATCGAGGCATCATCGCATTCCAATTCTGTTCAAGTGTCAAAAAAAAACAATCAATTCCGCGGATCCAATGGCGACCGCAAATTGCCTTTAGGTTTTTTTTTCTACAGCGCCGTCCAAGTACGTGTCTTCAGTCACTTTTGCGTTGAGTGGTGAAAAATTCAAGAGCTGGTCATCATGAAAATTGCGCTTCGCAAATTTTTGTTCAAATGCAAAATCTCTGGAAGGTTGAAACACACCAAAAGTTTTAACTTGCTTGTTTACGCAAGCTCAGGAATTGATTTTTTGTACGTTTCGAAATAAAGGTTAAGAATGCGAAGATTGAAATTTGTTCCCAGAAGAAAAAACTTAGATTTTGCTTGTTCTGTGCTCACAAACTTCGAAGTTTGTTTGCGTCTGTCTTCATCAAATTCGGCCTGCAGAAAGCACAAAAAAAGACCCAACATGGATTCAAATTCTGTATGAAAGTGGATTCTGGAATGAAGAGTGTCCAGTGGCTGGTAGATCACTGCGAGGTCCATTTCCAAATTCAAATATAGTGAAAGTCTGGCTGGTCGCCATCATCATTATCATTTTTCATTCTCATCCATCATCATCCACTGTCATCATCTCCAGCGTTTCACCAATTGTAATGATGATCATCAACGTCACCATCATTGTCATTCTCGTGTTCGTCATCATCATTATTACAATCGTTCCGTTGTCCATCATTTTTTTTGAATTGTAATATTTTTTGTCATCGCCTGTTTGCCTAGCTTGTGATCCTGCCTGATCATCATGATGGTACCATCGTCATTGGCAGCTTCATCATCATCATCATCATCATCATCATCATCATCATCATCGTCATCACCATCATCATCACCATCAGGATCAACTTCATTATCATCATCATCCTCATCCTCATCATGAACATCATCATCATCATCATCATCATCATCATCGTTATCATCATCATCCTCATCCTCATCCTCATCCTCTTTCTCATCATCATCATCATCATCACCATCATCACCATCATCATCATCATCATCATCATCTTTGTCATCATCATCATCATCATCATCATCATCATCATCATTGCAATCATCACAATCATCATGATTATCATCATCATCATCATCATCATCATCATCATCATCATCCGCCTCTTTTTTCATCATCATCATCATCATCAACAGCATTATCGTCATCATCCTTCTCCTCCTCCTCCTCATCATTATCATCACCATCATCATCATGTTCAACATCATCCATCATCACCATCATCATCATCATCGTCATCACCATCATCATCATCATCAGGATCAACTTCATTATCATCATCATCCTCATCATGAACATCATCATCATCATCACCATCATCATCATCATCAACATCATCATCATCATTGTTTTCATCATCATCCTCATTCTCATCCTCAAATTCATCCTCTTTCTCATCATCATCATCACCATCATCACCATCATCATCATCATCATCATCATCTTCGTCATCATCATCATCATCATTGCAATCATCACAACCTTCATGGTTAACATCATCATCATCATCATCATCTGCCCTTTTTTCATCATCATCATCATCAACAGCATCATCGTCATCATCCTTCTCCTCCTCCTCCTGCTCATCATCATCATCACCATCATCATCATCACCATCATCACCATTATCATGATCAATATCATCATCATCATGAACTGCATCATCATCATCATCATCATCATCATCGTCAACAGCATCATGATCATCAGCATCATCATCATCATCATGATCATCCTCATTTTCGTCCTCCATTTCATGCTCATCATCATCTCATCATCATCATCATCACCATCTTCCTCCTCATCATCATCATCACATCATCATCATCATCATCATCATCATCATCGCAATCATCACAATCATCGTGATCATCATCATCATCAGCATTTTTATCGGCATCGACATCATCATCATCATCATCATCACCATTAACATTTTTTCATCATCATCATCATTATCATCATAGACATCGTCTTCATCATCATCATCATCATCATCATTGTCATCATTATCATCATCTCATCATCATCATCATCACCATCATCATCATGATCAACATCATCCATCATCATCATCATCATCACCATCATCACCATCATCATCCGTCATCATCATCACCATCATCACCATAATCATCATCATCTTCGTCATCATTATCATCATCATCCTCAACAACATCATGATCATCAGCATCATCATCATCATCATGATCATCCTCATTTCTGTCCTCCATTTCATCCTCATCATTATCTTATCATCATCATCACCATTTTCGTCATCATCATCATCATCATCATCACATCATCATCATCATCATGACCATCATCATCATCATCATCTTCGTCATCATTATCATCATCGTCGTCAACAACATCATGATCATCAGCATCATCATCATCATCATCATCATCATCATGATCATCCTCATTTTCGTCCTCCATTTCATCCTCATCATTATCTTATCATCATCATCATCACCATCTTCGTCATCATCATCATCATCATCATCACATCATCATCATCATCATCATTATCATCATCATCTTCGCAATCATCACAATCATCGTGATCATCATGATCATTAACATTTTCATCGGCATCAACATCATCATCATCATCATCATCATAACCATTATCATCATTTTTCATCATCATTTTTCATCATCATCATTTTTCATCATCATCATCATCATCATCGTTGTCATCATCGTCATCATCATCATCATTATCATCATCGACATCGTCATCATCATCATCATCATTATCATCATTTTTATCATCCACAGCATCATCATCATCATCACCATCATCATCATCATGGTCAACATCATCATTATCATCATCATCATCACCATCATCACCATCATCATCCATCATCATCATCATCACCATCATCTTCGTCATCATCATGGTCATCATCATCATTTTTATCATCATCAGCATCATCATCATCATCATCATCATCATTGTTATCATCATCATCATCATCATCATCATCATCCTCATCATCATCCTCATCCTCCTCCTCCTCATCATCATCACCATCATCATCATCATCACCATCATCATCATCATCATCATTCTTGTCCTCATCCTCGTCACCATCATCACCATCATCATCATCATCATCATCTTTATTATCATCATGTTCTCATTTCCCTGACCGTTGTTGGATTCACTAGCTGCTGTTCTTGTGCCAATGTGTCTATTTTGTGTGTTTTCCTCATCTTCGCGTTTTAAATTTGATGTTTTTTGGTCAGTCAACAAGGCATGGTGATGGTGAAAATAATTTTGCTAAGCACTCGCAAAATTGGTGGTGATTTCATTACGTTGCCCATAAACCATCATGGCTACCAACCAAGAAAGAACAAAATCGTGTGAAATTCGATGGATTATATAATTGCAACTGCATTGGAAAATACCTTGGTAATAGGATGATATACATGTGTGGTTCACGATGGTCAAACAACTTGACCACCAAACAAAACAACATTTTTTTAAAATGATCCCTGTATTTCGTGCACTGTGTTTGTGCTTGTCGCGCTGTTCGGCTGAAGCGAAAATCAAGAACACAATGTCCAACATTCTGCATTCATGTATGGAACTGCTCATAATCCATGCAAGAATTGTTTTATTTCGATTTCTTAGATAAGCAAATCACTTTGTTTTCAAAACACGTCAACTCATCAAGGCAACTTCATGATAGCTGGCCCTGCTCGGCTAACGTTCACTGCGTCGAGTGGATGTGATATTGTCCATGAAAGGCGGAAATGCTCTACGGTGCCCTCTCTGGACAATTGTGTTTTGCGGGAACCGTTCCAAAATGCAATGCTTTGTGCAATGCCAGAAAATTATGTCATATATATATATATATATCTCTAAATATTTATATCAATGCAAAATACCGCAAACGCATACAAATGCAACACATTTTCTGTCGACATTTTTGGTGATGTGCCATATTTCAGGTACACTGGCAGCAACTTTTTGCGGCAACGCTTGGTCTTGTCCACGGTGAGTGGTCGACCAGTTGTCATCACTGACATTCGTGTGAAGGACGTGTGGTTACATTGTCGCAACTTTATTTGAGGCATGAACTGACTGATTGTTATGGTAGGATGCTCGGAGTATGAGGATTACTACAGTCCATTGATCCCACGTATTCAGCAGCTATGGATTGGAGAATTGCGTCCGCCAATGTCTCAGCCTTGCAGGACGAAGAACCTGGTTTGCGAGACTACGAGGTCGCCCCGGAAGGGAGAGGGTGAAGACATGCCACAACTTTGCAAAATGTGGATGTTTTACCTTACCTACAGGTTGCGAAGTCAGAAAACAACCATGTTTGAAGCCTGATTTTATCAGAAAAAACAAACAAAAACAATGATTCCATGTGTTTCCTCAGTTGCTGAGGCATCTTTTGTGAGACTCCTGGACAAGTTGTGTGATGGTCACAGCCTCGGGAGTCGAGCTGCTTTGAACTGACCTAATCTCTACCATGGTTTTCCATGTGGGGGGAACCGTTCAGCAATAGGAAGGTAGGGATTACTCATCATACGCAATGGACTTGCAGAATACAAGAATATATTGGTCCACTCGGTCCACTAATCTTATAATCTAGATGCTTTGTGGACCTGAGCGGATTTCAACTCCGGTTATGCAGACAGAGATCAATCATTTGTCGGTGAAAAAGTGCTGTTGGTGCAGCAAGCCATTGTCCTCTTTAACAGCAGTCAGTGTCAAGGGCAAGGCACGTCTCGTGCCTCGGGATGTCACGTAATCCTTGTAAGCTACATGGATTGCGAAGCTACAACGTTTATGATTTAAATTGGAGTAATCCATAGTAATCCAGGGTCTCCAGGGTCTCCATTCGTGCAAACACAGTCTCCATGGGTGCAAAAACCGTGGTGCAAACGTACTTTCAATCAATGAACAACTGCACACTTTCAGAGCAATGGAGTTTTACATTTTTTTGGTGCAAATTTGAAAGACAGACTGATCCACGCAATCTTTGCGTCCATATTTTGACAGCTCGGGCTCTTGAGTGACACTGGTGCCAAGGCTCTGACATAAACATCGATGAGACAGGTACGGTTGGGTTTGACACCTATGATCTGTTGGAAAGGGTTCCCTGGCGCACGGTCATGTCGAAGGTTTGAACAGCGCTTGTGCTACAACCGTTTGACAATCGCTTTGCTTGCATACTTATGCCTTTTCAACAGAGAATATGTATAGATCTGTTGATATCTGTGCTGGCTGTACTTGTATCTATACAGATATAAATATACGGGTCTACATTGTATTTGTATCTATACAGCCTATATATCCACCTATCTGTAGATGTCTATACCTCTATCCACCTATCTGCCTGTCTACCTGGCTGTCCGTCGATCTATCTATCTAGGCGTCTTTCTACGCTGCATGGAGCATGTGTACAGTGAACGAAAGGACATACATATGAGGACAGCATATCTTTGTACTTGTTCAAGCATAAATGAGGACAAATGTGGATACAGATGCACACATGAAGTCATGTTGCCCTGAGCTAAAATATGAACAGATTCGTTTTTTGTTGTTTACCTATCCAGTGTTTGGGAGACTGGTCATGCCAGTTCGTACACGCAGAATTCGTTGATCTCTGACGCATGGAAAACACACAGTTTCTGCCGCCAGGCACAACTTTGAAGTATCGACCAGGGCAGATCGTGGGCGGTAGCGGCTTAGTGGGACTTCCCAAGGAGGATGGGTCCAGTGCCGGGTTCAGATGAAGGCAGAAGTGCGATGGTGGCAGAACTTGTCTGTGTGACCAAGCTAGGGCAGCTCTCAGGAAAAGCTTCACGTATGGAAGTAGCTGCTACTCCTTGTGTAACGTCACAGCATAAGATGTTCGGAATATTCCAACTACGAGAGTTGACAGCCGAGATAGCCCTTTGTATTCTTCTGGTTCTCCCAAGATGCAGGTGCTGTCCGGGTGTCTCACAAGGTCCATGTCCTGTTTGATGTGAGGTCCACACATGTCCACCGAGTCGGTGTGTCACATACTTCCTGGAGGCTCTGGCCTGATCAGGGTTTTCCAGTTTCAAGTTTGGCTTTCCGGGCACAGAGGCTTCTCGGGCATCGTGCTTGCCACAGAAAAGTACCAGGGAAAGAGCTCGGAGCGACTAAAGAGCTCGGAGCGACTGTGACCGTGTCACATTTTTCGGGAATGACTTGCCAGTTCTTTACTCTGCACTTCCCCACGGATGCCCTTTCTTATGTCGCATTTCAACTCGGAGCGAAGAACAAGCGATTCAAAAAGGTGCCACCGCTGCACCGCCAGGGTCTCCTCCTCTTGGCTCCGTTGGCAAAGCAGCCGTTGACGGCAGCTTTCTCAGAGCGCTCCATTGGTCTAGCTACAGATTTCATGGAGTCAGTGGGATAAGTCTCCCACTTTTGATCATTTCAAATTGATTCTCTTTGACTTGAGCCCGTATTGGCTTGGATCTGAGATTGTGCCTCTTGAAACTAATCACCACGGCATTCTATTTCCGAACAGAAGCCAGGTGAATTTCTGACGCTTGTAGACTACAAACCACAGGGCCAATCATTCAATCCTTTTTCGGTAGGGTTGTGACTGGGCACCCGCTGAAGGTTCGGTTGAAGGGCGCAGGGGCCTCAGTGGAGAACGTGTCAGGGGAGTTGGTCGTGGCTTGGAAGCTTCCGAGAATTTGTGAAGTAGAATGTCATGCCGGGATATTGCTGGGAAGTAGAATGATGTTGTGGGAAGGTTACAGGTTATTGATTCTTGTCACTGGTAGACTTTTTCGTAGCGCCAAGGTGACCAATGGCATGGACGATGTGGTGCGATCCCACTGATTTTCAGTCACGGGTTTGGCCGCGACAGATGAAGCTGGTGTAGAGTAACGCACGCCGTCGAAGCCGCAAAGGCATATGATGAGGTCCAAACATCAGAGACAAACCTACTTGCATTGTCTTGAAGATCATGAGCACAAAACATGTGACACATCTTACCAACATGCATGCATTATCTTCTTTGGTCAATTTCCGCACATGCGTATCAGTAAACCAAACATATACACATATCCCTATGACATCTTCGGTTAGTGACTGGTTAGTGCTTGCTGGTGCAAATATGTCGTATTGGATGGGGATATCTTGTGTTGCTCAAACCTTGGGCAGACTTTTTTTTTGTGGATTGGGTTAGATTGTTGAAGACTGAGCTGAGACCATTCTAGAGCGCTGTGCCTGGGTATCAAAACACCCAGATGATTTGCTTTAAATTCATTGCCTTTTGAGTGCTGTTGGCATAGCATGAAGTCAACTATCTTTGTTTGGCTCATCCCACTTCAAAGGAATTTCCGAGCATACTTATGGAGGCGGGTAATGACGGAAGGGATTCTGCCATTACGATTGTGGAAGATATCTCCGAAGGACTCCAATGATCTTGGGAGTCAGAAAGTCACGCCCTGACAACAACTGGGTACATCATGGCTCCAGCACTGGACGAAATTTCGGCGTCCTGGGCAGCCGTTGCCCATCATGGAGGCTGGCCAACGTTGTTTCACGGCACATGCTTCGGACACATCCTGCTTCAAAGCAAGGATGGCTATCACCTCTCGGAATTCCAAATATTTTGTTCAAGGTAAATAGATACAGAAATACAGCTGCTTGAAACACCAACTGATTCTTCCGGCAGCCAACAGAGTGGGGATATCAAGCTCTGCACCAGTATCCTTTCATGGCTTTCTCGGCAGGCTCGAAATGTGTCTGCAGAGCAGGAGCTCCAGTTTATATGTATATGTGCCATGGTGGGGATTGCTCGAAGCAAAATAGCGTTTTTCGTCCTCGAACCCAAGCTTGCTCGTGCATCAATTCCGTGACCGAGATACTTCCATCAGGTGAAGCAAACATGAAATTCCGCATTGCCATGTTCAATGAGTAGATAATTCTCGGGACCCAATATTTTCAGGTGCCATCAGTGCTATATTCCATTTCTTGCTCCTGTGCCCGTTGCAGGAGCACCTGCTTCTGTTCATGCACGAGCGCTTTCTCTCCATGCAAGAGGCAGGGCCTTGCTGCAAGGGCAACACAAACGCCGATCTTTCAAAAAATGGGGCTTTCTCAAGTCATAGGGGACCCCTAAATCATCCAATGTTAGTCATTTACAGTAATAAACAAAGTATCTTTGGTACCCCTATTTCGAACCACCGCATCTTTCCACCTTTGCAGGCCGCTGCCTTCTTCGGTGGTGAGGATGGAATCGAGGCTGGTGACAGTTCCTGAATGTCCGTGGCAGGATACGAATTGCTGATTGCCCCGTGTAAAGTGGGACCCATCTAAGAACTCAGCAAAGGTCCAAGAGGATCAATGGGATTCAACAATCTGATAAAGACAAAGGCATTGCTTTGCGAAGCCCAAGCTCTTGCAGGACATCGGTTGACTTTCTCAAACCATGGATTTGATTCACAGAGAGGAGATGAGACGTGTTCAAATTTGGGGAAAAATGGTGGCTTCCAACAGTAATTACCCACTATGTCTACGCCATGCGCTGCTGGCGAGAACCTGTTGGTTTGCTACCCGTGTTCTTCGGACCCACGGGCAACTGCCATGTTCAAACTTTCAACGCTGCTCTTCTGGAGTGATGACCCGCTAGGCAGTTCTGAGTGCTGACGAATTCAGCTTTGCCTTACGACAGAGTGCCTGGGCAAAGAGGAAGTCCTTCGGGGATACCAACAACATTGGCGTGACCAGTCGTGGGGATGGGAGACCACACCGATCGGATGGCAAGGCACAGGGGAATGCTGTTCGGCTGAAAACAGTAGTGGAAATACGTACGTTACAACACTTAGATGTTCAAGCAACCATTGAAAGCACAGTGACCGGCCTTGATGGGTACATGGGGTCGGTTCTAAACAGTAGCGGATAGTTGATTCGATACCATCCGTGTGATTCACAGGTAGTTCCAATGAATTCAACATCTCCAGACTTGTTGACTTCAACTCTTTCAGACTTGTGTCAGTGGGTCAAAACCCTGTACCCCTGGTTCCCCTATCATTAAGCATTGTTTTCCCTATAGCTTGTTGGTGAACTTATCCCCCATGACATTGGTTGGTCAACTGCTTGACCCATAGCCTGGTGGTTCGTGCTCGAACTTGTTACGTTGGGACCTGCGCCCTGCTCCTCCCAACGTTTCGCTGCCCCACCATGGCCCCGCCCCAGGCGGATATGGCCGTCCCTCGGAGCAGCTTTTCCATTCGTTCTCCGGAGGGCAAAACAGGAGCTCCAGGGCGAGTCACGACACGACGGCTTGGAGGTTTGATCGTCCATTTTGGCCACCTGTATTGAATCCACCAGTTTCTTATTCTGATGAGCTTTTTGATATATATATATATATACATATATACATATACATATACATATACATATACATATACATATACATATACATATGATATATATATATATATACATTTATATTGTGTGTGTATATATATATAGGAATCCACGTTTGAGTGTGGTTTCCCACGGACAAAGCACCGGTTTGAGACAGTTTCTTTTTGGATTCGGCACAGATGGTTGGTCCTACACAGAAGAGACACCAATGCAGCAAAGTGGATTTGTCAGGAATACATCTATTTTACTCATTCCGGAGTCGAAGGGATGTCTTGGGGGAAACACCTTTTATACATGATTGAGCGTAAGAGCTTCCTGTAGTCTTGACCGCAGAGCTTGAAGCACAAGTCAAAAACTGCAATAAGCTTGCCTTAGGGCTGAGCAACATCATGTCTCAACACTGCATTGAATGCTTTTGGTTACATGTTGAGATAAACAAGATTCAAACGATACGTTTTGTAGTTCAACTTCGCCTAGCCTGGCTATTTGTTGGGAGGTAATGTTACTGTGACACCTACTGTATCCACTGAGGTTCCAGATATGTCCATAACACAATTGTGTTTGAGCGCAACTAAACTGCCACATGCGCAGCGATGACGAATTTGTTTGGCATGTGCCAGAATCAGTGCAGGAACCCTGGATGCCTTGGAACCCAGGGGCAGCTGACTTTAAACCTGGACAACAAGAACATGATTTTTCAGGTGCTTCCACGACTTGTTCTGAAACGTCCTCGTTGGAGTCATCTCCAAGAGCCGTTGATACAACGCCTCGAAGCGATTCGAGAAAGGATGCAATGAAGGGCCAAATCAGTTCCCTGATGAAAGCCCTGGACAGTCATGTGGCAAGAGAGAGGCAGTTGAAGGCGAGATTGGCCTTGGAAAGGGAAGCATTTCAGGCGCTTCACGCCCGGCTGGAGGCGAAAGCCAGAAGCGAATTGGAGGATAGTGCTGCGTTTGGGAAAGATGAAGCAGCTTGGGAGCTGTTGCTCACGGGCGACTGTAAAGCAGAACATGAGGTGATTCCAGAAGCTGCAAAGCCGGAAGTCTTCGACATGGGCACAGATTCGGAGGATCTCCTCCGAATCTGTGCCAATGTCGAACACCTCCCGCAGTCTTTGGAATCACCTCATCTCCGATTTGAAGAGCTTGGACAAAGGCAGTTCTCTGACCAAACCATCAGTGAGTATGCTAAAGGGCTCAGAAAAGTGGAGATGCGGCACGAAGTCTGACAAGCTGCTTGTCAGACTTCGTGCCGCAATCTCCAATGACAAGCAGATCTATGTGGATGACTGTGGCCGCAGCCAGGCTTCGACCTTTCACCCGGCGCCTCAAAGAGTCTCATAGAGGTGGATAGTGCTGAGCCATTTTCAGCTTCATCTACCTCTATGAGACTCTTTGGGAAAGATGAAGCAGCTTGCGAGCGCTCACGAGCGACTGGAAAGCAGAACGGTGATTCCAGAGGCACATGACATTTTTACAACTCTCCTTGAGTTGTGCAAGCAGGACTTGTTGGAGCGTACGCTCCACCAACATCTGGGACAAAGAGCCCAACTGTCGACAAAAAGCTTGAAAGGCACCTCGTGTCGAACGCTTCAACAAGACTGTCTATGGAGTTGGAGGATAACCTTGAGGAACAGGATGCAAGCAATGCAAGCAATGCAAGCAATGCAAGCAATGGAAGCAGTCCTGAAGAGACAGACTTCCTCTGCGAAGTTGCAGACGAGATGATGGAGGTCCAGGAGCAGGATGGTTTTCTTCCATAAGAGCTTTGGCCTTGTCTGCTGGCGTTCCTTCCAGTAGATCAAGTGATGAAAAAGCAGATGCGTGCTGTATCACGTTTCTCTTCAGATTCAAAGACATTGGTGGGCCATTTGGTCGAGCTGATGGAACTTGATGCATTGCCGACAGACCGGCCAACTCATTCGAAAGACCCTGCGTGGAAACACCCTGTGTTTGAATGGCTGAAATATGCCAGCTCATTGGGGAAGGGTGATTTTGAACTTGTCACGAAAACGAAACGTGATGCGTCTGAAGGTTTCTAAGGGGATTGCATCTGCACGTGACATAAACTTTGTCCTGAGATCATTCTTGATTCTGTGGAGGTCATCATGCAGCACTATGGCTCCACAGCTAGGAAAGTACCAAGAAACTTATTTTGGAGTCTGATGGCATCTGGCGTCCAACAAATAAGACTCCCGATGACAAAGGGCCTTTTGCCCGAGTTTTGTTCAAAAGACTTGGAGCTTGATGCTTACAAAGACGCCATACGGGCCCTTGACACCTGCCGGGCAGTCTTCCATCATCTCACCCCGAAGTTTGCGGCAGAACTCTTGGAGAGTGTGACAAGCTGGACAGACAAGAAGTTGCGGTTCTCTGGTGTAGAACAGATCATTTACCTCATGTATGTGAGGTTGGATGATAGAGACCTGTGCAGTGCAAATCACTACCTGGAGGCCATGGCACTTGCCAGCAAGTGCGGGAGAGTGGACGCAACAGCAGCGAGCAAGCAGAAAGTGCTTGATTTGCTGATGAAGAGCAAGGAATGCAGCTGAGACAAGACGTTTGACGCTCAGGGTTTTCAGACACGAGTCATGAAGGTGGGCGTCCTTGACCGCAACGATCCAGCCAAAGTAGAGCCAAGCCCGCGATGGACAGGAGGATTTGAGTACTCTCCCATGTGAGAATGCATTGATGAAAAGAAAACAATTGTGTTTGAGTGCCGCTTGACTTTTTGGAATATCTTGATAGACCGGTGAAAGATTCAATGATTTTGAAAAAATGAAATCAGAGTCCTCATGGCTGAAGCTTCTGAACATAGCTTTTCTTGAATTGGATTTGTGGATCTTGATTTATGGATGGGCGATCAAATTTTCCCTCCCCTGGTTAGAAATGTATTCCCTGTATCATGTTTTATTTTGGCTGTTGTGCAAAAACCTGCTAAGCTCATATATCGGGGGTGGAACCTGCTGCCAAACACATAAACAAATGTAGTCGTGTCCATCCCAACCAATGCAACTCTTCTGCAGTCATTTCTTCGGTCTTTATAAGTTTAGCATATGGATTTTGAGCCATGGAGATCCTATTGATAGAAACACATATCTTGTATAGAACCTGTTCTTGACCAGCTTGTTTTTGCCCCCATGCTAGACTTGTTTTCTTGGAGCTTCTGTCACACATCCTGTTCTCCTACTGTCTCCTGCTTAGCACTGCTCATAGATGGCTGCGGAAAGGGCACTGTGGTAGTTACTAGGCGTTGTATCCCAAAAAGTATCAGCAACATGGATACAACATTGGATGCTTTTTGGAATTACTGGTGGTAAATGCTGATATCCCAAATTGGATACCTTTGTTGGGAATCCTACTGTTCACAACTTTCAGAGTCTCCTTTCGACACAAAGTTTCCACAAGGCAAATCCTGCGCCACACTTTGGGATTTTCATTGGGTCCATGTATGGGGGGGGATACTACAATGGCTACGGTCAAAGAATGCTAGAGCTGCATTAATCCTAGATAGTTCATCAGCAGTAACGATCATGAGCCAGTGTTAACCATGAATCGCCATCAATCCCCGTTCATCATTGACCCTTCACCATTGACCAAGCGACCACTACCAACCACCCTGGCCTATTCACCACCATAGCCCAGGATCAAAGTACGCGACCTGCTGCAATTCATCGTGCGCCCTGAGCCTATGGAGCCCGATGTAGCTGAGGCTGGGCATGTTCCAGTCCTTGCCATGGGGCTCAGTTTTGCCAGCAAACAATGATTGGTTGGTTATTGGGTAGGTTGGTTTGTTGGTGGGCCGGTTGGTGGGCCGGTTGGTGGGCTGGTTGTTCACGGACGCCCAGGCTACGGCAAACTTATTTAGGGATATAGCCTATTAGCCAAGACGTGACAGTGATACTGGTTAGTGGCTGGTATCAGCTTGTCACCACTACCTAGATTGTAGTCGTGTCCACCCCAAGGTGCATAGGCCATCAGCTGTTTTTCGGGAACAGCTGGGCTACAGGATTGTCACGTAACTTGAAATACCACAGAATTGAATGGCTGTGGATAAATTCCAGCCACATCTAAACCGCATAAATATTTTTCGAAATTTTGATTAGTCTTCTTGGGTGCTTAGCTTTATTTACTTCAAACATTGGATGTCAACTTGCCAATGAAGTTGAGCCATCCCTCTTGGCCGACTCCCCCAACAAGATGCGGGTAGAAATGTCCACAATCATGTTTGGTAAACCAACAACCAGGCACCATTGCTTGGGGTCCAACCATCATACATTGGCGGGTCACCATACACCTAGTGGTTGAGTTCAGAGGTTTACGCTATCAAGGGTTGGGCCCAACAGCATGACCAGTAACCCGGGGTCAGTGTTTTGCACGCGTTCAGGAGGAATCCTCGGCCCAAGGAAAGGGCAGAAGCAGCAGAGTGTTCGGAACTCAGGCGGTGGTTGAGCATTGTTGAGCTGTGTTTCTGCAGAAAAAGTATCACTGAAGTATCCACGTGAGAAACTGACAAAATACTTCAACATTAGCCCAAGTAAGTGGACCAAATGTAGGCTCAGCAGCAGAGCCTCTCTGAGCCTTTCTAGACGAAGTCTGAGTCATGACGCCCAAAAACCCTGCAATACAAAGGAGGGACTTTATAATCATGCAGGAGGATTGCTATTAATGAAGAGTTTGCTGCTCGCCTATGTCTATCAGAACATGCACGGTATGACACGCAGGTTGTGGCATTTTGATACTTATTCATATTTGTTCAGTGCAATTGTTTAGACTAGGGGAGATTTTCAACGGCCTGGATCATGGTTCTTAGCCAACATGGACCAACAGTAATAAACCATCATTATGAATCAATGTTGGTTAATGAATCTCGCTATTGTTATTCAACTTCAAAACATGAATCACCCTTAATCATCATCAGTCAACGTTAATCAACCGGTGACCGTGCTCAGGCAGCTACCTGGTCAAGCCCTTGAAAGTCAAAGCTCCATGAATAGCATGCGCCAGGCGGGCCCGCCTCTCCAAGTTGTTGCAGGCTTTGGGTCGCTGTGTAATCTTTTTCACAGTCTTAGCAAAATCACAGTATTCCTAGGGAATCCTGGGTACCTCTGTTGGTCCCGATCTTGATGTTACCCTGTTGATTTAGTGATGTGCTTCGATGGCTGCAGCGTTTGCGCTCGGAACGATGCACTCTGGAGTGTTCCGCTGTAGCCGTGCACAAACTGTACCTCCAAGCAAGCTTTTCCAGTGGCCCAAATCAAAATTTTGGATGGTGTTCTTGGGCTGAGTGCACAATGGGCCAACCCATCACTGGAGTTGGAGTCAGATCTTTCAGTGCTCAATCGGATAAAGATGGGATCATGTCGTACCAATCCAAAAAATTGCATGCCAGTACCAAAGACGACCCAAATCCCAAAAGCTGTGAGTTATAGCTGGAGTTTGGTGTTGATTTGATTGGTTTTGATATTCTACATGCGAGGACTTAGAAGGCCACTGGTTCCGTCCACTTGCTTTGCTACTTGATTTATTTCTCATTGCATTGGTGGAAGAAATGCGTTTGCTTTCCTCTCCACGATGTATTTTTTGGCACTCCTACTGCAAGAAAACCCGTGGTAGATAAGCGACAAGAGAGCAGCAGTTTCCAGGTTGCAAACACACTGGCAATTGATCGGCAAAAACTTCCACCATTGACCATGCAACTGTGCTACTCCATGTCCAACAGTGTTTGTTGACTTTCCTAGACCTCCCTAAGAACCTGGTGCTTTGTAAATAATAGCAGATCCATGATGATCCATGGTCCATGTCTGACATTTTCGTTAACCCCACGTGTGTGACTCAAGTTCGGACTGCGCACAGGTCAAATCCACTGAAGACTTCCCGCCTTCTGAGAAGATGGAGAAGTCAGGGTGGCCCAGCTGAAAGCTTGCTGGTCGACTTAGCCGCTCAGCCAAATTGGGGAATTAGATTTTCACAGCCATGCCAAGCTCAGCCAAGACAATAGATTTGACTTTGTCCCAGTGGAAATCCGAGAAAGGTCCGACTTTGAGTCGCTTGGAAGATGAAGCTACAAGCTGCATATCTTCAATCACATGGACTCGCATTCAATACATGGTCATGCTGTTGGGCCGATGGTTCGGAGAGGCCAGTCAACAAGTTGGGCATGCGTTTGGTCTCATCAATTACTGTATACAATATTAGCCGTTGCCACTCAATATTAAGCAGTGAGCATGCTTGCTTGATTGCAAACCATCACCAATCATTGTTTACCAATGCCTTCTTGGGCACCTTTGCAATCATTTGGCCTGAAAGTGGCAAGAATCAAAGCTGATATGGCTGAAGATCAAAATCTATGGGCCTGATCCATGGGTACACACACGATCCATACGACCGATCCATACCAAAACGCAGGTGATCCAGACCAATCCATACCTCCGGATAGGCACTCTGTTCAGGCTTTAGCGACTGAATGTTCGAAGAGCAACCCCACCTGAGAATTCTGAATAGCTTCTCATGTCAGGTTTTTCTTGTTTTTCACCTACCCTGTTCCGAAGTCAATGATCTAATCTCACGCATGGCACCTCCAAAATTGCCAGGGCGCGCAAAATAGACATCCTGTCAACAGAGGCAAAGTGGCAATTTTCAACAAGTCTGTTCTATGCCATTTCTGGCATCAGACCTGCGGTTGGGCCGGTTGGGTGGGTCCTTGTCATAGCTCCCGGTGGTTCTGGATTGGTACACCCCCATGGCGGTCCTGGTGGTGTGTGAGGCAGCCAGCCAGACGTCAGGCCGGGGCCTCAGCCAGTTATGGTCCTTGCTATTTCTCTAGGTCCGCTGTTTCCCTCAGAGTCCATTTTCCAAATTTTTCCAAAATCTATTGATTGGATTGTCCAGGCTCAGAGGCATCGATGCAGTTTGATGAACTGATAGAGTCCATAGCCTTGAAGACCATCATGCCTTTCACCTTACCTGTTCTTAGTTGATTTTGCACTTGAGGCAAGCCACACGTCGTTTGGGACACCCGGAGGAATTTATGTTGGGATATCGGCGGCAACTGCCGGTGACAACGAGGATGAATCGCGGTTTGATTCGTTTGATTGGGCCGGTGGAACCGCAACTGTTAAAGTAGTTGTTTTCGTCCTATCATACCATACCGTACCACTATGACGATGAAGATTATGGGCAGACCGGATCCATGCCTTTCAGTACTGTAATTTGTGTATGCTACCTAGAACAGGACCATCTAGGAGTGTGAGGAGGGGTGGCCGTCACCCAACAGAGCTTGACTTGGAACATCTGCCAGATTCACAGTGTTCATGGAGAATCTCGCAGGGGTAAATCTGGCAGGGCTCGAATATCTTGGACCAGCAGAGTGGAGCTGTGGACCGTGAATCTGGGTGATTTTTTGATTGGACAATTTGGATACATTTCGATTATATTCAATCCATGACCATTTGTTTATTATATTCAATCGATTATATTCAATCCATGACCATTTGTTTACAGGCATATGCAAGAATGATACCGCTTCAAAGACGACCAGACTTTTGAGGGACTTGGGTGCCAGGATGTGTACTCAAGGGCGGGCTTCACAAATTTCGACTTATCCCTTTCAACACTTTCTAGCACTTAGAAGCATCTCGGAATTGCCTTTCTTCTCCACCATCTACCTCGGATTGGGAATCACTATCTCTTTGATAGAAGCGCAAACGTGTCACTTTGCATGTGGGATTCTTAATGTGGTTGATCAGATTCCAAGTAAGCAGGCATTTTTGTCCTCGGCACAGCACCCCTTTCTTCCACACCAAGCCTTCACTTTGCAGCTTCTTTTGCGGCCGAGGTCTGTTCACTTTTCGGACGCGGATGATCAGGCGTCCTCTGGGCGCTGCACAACAGCATACCTCAACCACACAATAACAACATCGACAGCAGTAATCAGTAAACCGCCACCACCACGGCCAGCAGCAGCAGCAGCAGCACCACCACCAGCACCAGCACAGCTTGGTGGACACAAGCACTACCAGTAACACACACCCACACAACACAGTCGATGAGATCTGCACAGCATCCCATCCTTCGCAGGAGGTGGCCTGGCTCCGAGAGACTGAGTTGAAGGAGGCTCTGGCAGAGGTCGGCACTGTGCTTCAGCCTGGCGCGTCAAGCGATTGTGTATCAATATCTGTCAATGTCTGGAAGATTCTGCAAGTTCTAGAAGAAGAAGATTCTAGATGTTGATGGAAGTGGAGTGGCAACTATTGTCTCTCCAACATCAGTCACAAGTTATGATGTGGGATGAGCCAATCTCGAAGAACACGTACTGGTGAACTTGTGACGGGCCAACACTGTGATGACAAGTGGCAAAAAAGGTGCAAGTTTTTATGTAAGACACTTCAGTGCAAGTTTGATATTGCCCATGTCGGGAATCATGGAACTACGCGATTGTTGATTACATCCCCAACGTCGCTGGGCTTCCGTACCATGACCGGGTTTTATCCCGATCCTTCAATTGGTCCTACCGCTTCCACCCGGTGTAGCACATTTCTGTAGCGCTGTCCAATGCTATGAAGGTATGTTGCTTGAAGGTGACATGTTTTTCAACACACTGATGACTGATGGCAATAAGTTTGCAGTCAATACCATGACCAACAGTTTGAGTTTGTTTATATTCGAAAGATTATGTAATATTACATGCAATAAATCTATTTAGATCCTTCATGTGTTTGTCAATAGATCTATTTTTGATGAGGTCATACTATGACCAGCAGTTGGCCGTCTGCTTGTGTTCGCGCTGCAACAGGACCGGCGCCATCACTGCCAGGCTCTACGGCTGTTATCGGAAGA
>VSDK01012929.1:273407-320669 GCA_009767595.1 Symbiodinium kawagutii | reverse complement strand
CCTTCAATACGCAGGGACGGCTGCAGCGCTCAGGGGCCCCAAGTGCTGTACCACGCTGGGTAGTCCCGGTGTATCAAGGTTTATTACTTCTGCGTGAGGTGGATGATGGCTTGGAGCCAGTGCTGGTGAAGCAACAGGATTTAGAGATGGAGTTGGAGGAGCCCGTGTGGCTTGGAAGTTGCGAGGCTGGAGCGTTGCAAGATTTGCAGGAGAAGTTTGGCATCAGTTCGACGGATGGAGTCTTGGTGGCAGGCCGTGAGGTTCGGTGGACCAGGTGGACCTGGTGTTTCTGGAAGCTGTAGGCATGACACCCAGCTAAGAGACATTGGTGGGATGCACAACTGAGATTCACCCGAATGACGAAGTTGCAGGTCCAAATCCCCTCGCGTACCCTCATTTGTTGGCCCTTTGTGTGGAAAGCATAGTAAAGCATGGCATGTTGGACATGAGGTTCTGTTCACTGGTTTCCTTGCTGCTTCATTTCACTTGCTTAGCTTCTCTTAGCTGTTGCTTCTCTTAGCTTCTCTTAGCCTATGCCCCTCTTGGCTTAGCTTCTCTTCTCTTCTCTTGTCTTCTCTTCTCTTCTCTTCTCTTCTCTTAGTTTCTCTTAGTTTCTCTTCGTCTCTTAGGTTTCTGGATGTTGGACCTGTCGCATCTCCCAGCAGCTCCCAGTGCCTCAGCTCTGGGGTGTCGTGGCAACGTGCGCTGGAATAAGCTGCGGGATCGGCGTGTGGTGCCGTCGCCCTGCGACCTGCTTGCGCCCGACCACGCGGCTCTGTTGGCGCTGGCCGCGGGGATGTCCAACTGGCACCAATCCGTGCGCTTCTGTGCCAAGTGTGGAGGCGTTGATGCTCATATTTTTTGGGAAGTTTGGAGTTTGGATGAATTTTCGAGTTCCCTTGATCCATCTTGATCCCTGTAGTTGATAGGTAAGATTGGATCAGATTGGATAAGTATCTATGTCTGACTTCTAGATGCTCGGATTGGATGGTAAACCAAGGATATTTGAGTTAACCAGAGGATCACCTGTCGCTCAAAGTCAGCTGAGACTTTCTACTCTTATCGGATGTCTGAAGGTTATACTCGACTTGATTTGGACTTTGTTCAGCAGCCATCTCTAGCAATTTCCCCTATTTTCGGGCCACCATTTCTTCGGATGAATTGCCTCCAAACATGAGAATGGGCTGTAAACGAACGAGGGCACGCCTAACTTGGATTAAACGGATGGTTTCCTCATCCTCACCGCAGCTTATCCTTTTCGCATGCTTGATGTGAACATGGCTCAGGCCCCACAGAGTCCCACCGCAGCGGTGCCAATCGCCGGTGCACGAACTGTGGCAGTCGCTTCCGGCCGCGTGTGGACCCTGCCATGATCGTCCTGGTGACTGCGGGGGAGCGCTGCTTGTTGGGCCGAGACTTGGCACACTGAGTAGCCTGAAAAGGAGTGGTGAATGATCTCGATGATGATGATGATGATGATGGTGATGGTGATGGTGATGGTGATGATGATGGTGATGGTGATGATGATGATGATGATGATGATGATGATGATGATGATGATGATGGTGATGGTGATGATGATGATGATGATGATGATGATGATGATGATGATGATGATGGTGATGGTGATGGTGATGGTGATGGTGATGGTGATGATGATGATGATGATGATGGTGATGGTGATGGTGATGGTGATGATGATGATGATGATGATGATGATGGTGATGGTGATGGTGATGGTGATGGTGATGGTGATGATGATGATGATCATGATGATGATGATGATGATGATGATGGTGATGGTGATGGTGATGGTGATGATGATGATGATGATGATCATAATAATAGTAATAATTGGTGACCATGGTGAATAATAAATGATGACAAATGATCATGCTGACGTTGATGTTGATGTTGTTGATGATGATGATGATGGTGCTGCTGGTGGTGGTGGTGGTGCTGCTGCTGCTGCTGTTTGGTCTTTGTCGATTGACCGCTAAATCCTGAAAAGCTATCCTGGAGTTTTGCTGTAGGTGCCAAGCCCCCTCTCAAAGTGCAGCTTACGAAGTTGTTTCATGTTTTTTCCCTTCATCTTTTGGTGGAACGGTCGATCTCCTTAGCACATGCCAAGGTAAGGCCGTGTGGCCTGAGGGTCGATTTTCTGCTCTCTCGGGCTTTGTCGAGTTTGGCGAAACGCTGGAGGAGTGCGTGGTGCGCGAAGTTCGCGAGGAGTCAGGCAGCGCCCCAGGATAGTCCATGCAGGTGTAGAATTTCAGAGGCTAACGATCTAACAGCTTTGCAAAAGCAATGTGAATTGGCTGGTTTGGATTTTGCTTCTCTTGGAGTTGCCAACAGGTTGCTGACCTCCGGGACCATACCATCCATATTTCGAGCAACAAACGCTTCGTAAGGTTGATAGAGTGTTCAAATCCTGCTCGACGAACCCGACGCATTGAAATCTTTCCCCGGTGTGTTAGCATATGTTGGCATTTGATTTATTGGTCCCATTGGTTGGCCACAACTCAGTGTAGTGTATCCTTTGGTTTTTCCTGAGTTCTTTTCATCTCTTTTTTACATCTCTTTTTATTATACATCTATAATATTCTATATTGTAATTATAATTATATATATAATATATATAATATATATATATATACACACACATAATATCGTTTGAGAACCCACGTTGCCACATGAGTTGATCCTGGCAGGTGTGGATGTGGATGCAAGTTCCATTCGTTTCGTGGCATCTCAGCCGTGGCTCTTCCCGCGCTCCTTACTGCTGGGTTTCACCGCCCAAGCGACCGATGAGCGCATCGACTTTGATGCCGAAGAGCTGGAGGCCATGGGACCTGGGTGCCTTGGAAGGGCAGCCCCGGAGGGGCTGGGTGTTGCCGAGTGTTTGAAGTTGTTTCGGGAGACCAAGCATGTATGAAAATGTTCATATTGGCAGGTTTGACTTGTACCATGATGTTGTAGATTTCTCAAGTGAAGCAACGGACTTTACCTTATGGTGGTCATGCGAAATTATTAAGCATTCAAGATTTTGTAGCATCCACTACACTGAGTGATCCAGGTGATGGCCAGGATTGTAAGGGTGAACAGCGGTCTGATCAGGTGGCCTGCTGTTGGTGTGAGGGTTTCGGGTCACCGTGACTGGTGTACAAGGAGTCTTAGTTTCAATAGGAGTGCAGCTCGGACAGTTTCGCCAATCAGAGGGTTGGAATTCAAGAGCTTGTGGATTCAGTAGACCACTAATGTCTGCTTGGAAACATTTGTTTCCCTTCTTGATTTGGTCTACCTGGATGATGCAACCGGTTGCCACTCCCCCAATTCAGGGCCTCGAAATCACGGTTCCTCTTGTTGGAAGCTAAATGGTTTTCTTAGGATGCCTTACATGCGCAGTCATTGTCTTCTTCAACCCTTCCTAAAATGTCTTGTGGGTGAAATTTGATACGTCGATACCCCTGTGCAGGATGTGAAATGGTTTGAAGCCAGCTACCTTCGAAGAGCTCTTTCAGCCGACAAAGCTGCGGCTGATAAGTTTAATATCCCTTCGGAGACATCCTTGGCACACTGCCTAATCAAAGGATGGCTCAAGGACGTGGAAAAGAACCGCTAAAACAACTGTTGCTGCTTTGCTTTGAGGGTTTCAGTTGGTACAAATTGCTCTGCACATTGAAGTGTACCATCTTTGGGCCAGTGGTCCCATTCTTTTTTGTAAGTCAGTGTGTCCTCCTTTGCGTTGTGAAAGTGATTGATTTCAAGACCGACGACCGGCCTCTCTTTGTGCCTGGATCCTTTGCTCCATTTTTTGTGGTTAAAGCCACTTCCTCATGGTGAAATCCTGACCTGTAGACAGCTGGCTGAGGACGAGACCGGTGCAGCTCGCTCCATTGAAGGATGGGTCATCATTGCCAGGGAGCCCAGACATTGAATCCTCAGAGCCTAAGCGCCAGGGAGGAGCGTCCTGTGGTTCACCGGTTGATTTTGACTGATACCATCATGAGACTACAGTTGGCTACTCAACAACCATCGCTTTTGATAGTCCGTCATACATATCGGACATCCCGGATTCGTCACGTTGCTGGGTTTTAGTTCCTTAGGTGTTCTGCATAGCCATGGTGGGTTTGCGTGGACCTGATGCAAAACTGCAGGTTTTCAGGAAGACTTCTCACTGGCCACTTTCAGAACTTTGATCTTTTTGCAGTATATCTACCAAAGTTTCCTCCAAAAACCATATCTCCATGTTTTGTTCTCAGTCAGAGCCGTAGCATAGCCACAGTCAGTACTTGTGAATGCATGAATGTATGCACATGCAGACATACATACAGACATGATTATACAGACTTGTGCTGTGGGTAATTGCATGGATGTTCCTACCCATGTATGTGCATAGACATGTATGTGCATAGAAACATACACAAAAAATATCAAGTCTGATCAACTTTAACGAACTCAATCGAAACAAACTAGAACTTACTTCCCTAAAGGTACAATACATATGATGCAAAGGTACACAGTGTAAATCTGACATATCCCACATAAAACATGTCATCGGATATCAAAGATATCATGCTGCATCTAGCGGCCTGACCACCACCAAACATACTGCAAACATTGTATAAATTCTGCCTTTCTGAATTTCGACAGCGGTTGAGGCATGAACCCTCCTTGGCGCCACCTAGGTGTCCGGCGTCCACGAAGAAGCCCAGGAGGACCTGGTCGAGTGGTGCGAGGGAAGAACCATCCAGCGGTGTATCCCAGGTGCAGGTCCTGCAGATATCTGAGATTCTCCATCAACTGGGAGCCACGGGTTCTCTACCTGGGACTTACAGAGAGTTTATGTGGGCTGAACATATCCCAACTGAGTTACCTGTGCTTGGTCACACAGGAGGCCCCAAGAACCTGCCTACACCCTCCAGTTCACATCGGCCCCCCGAGTTCAGAACACTGAACCAAACTGAGGGAATTCTGTGCCGATGTTTGCCAAAATGGATTACTGTACCACTAGCAGTGATCCAAGGTGCTGGTATGGGGTACCTGTTGAACACAATGTACGATTGGGCCAGAGTGCAGATGCCTTACCCGGACCTATTTACTAAATTTCAGGATTACTTTCTGGGACAGGGCTGGACGGTGAGCCTCAACCGTGACGACAGCAACAGGATGATATCTTTGAGGCCTTCTCGGAATATGGCGACATCAAGAACTTGTACCATGCTGAAGTGGGTGGTGGACAAGTCGTGGATTCTGGACAAATGCTTACGCAGATGTACACGCAAACGCAGTCACACACAAACACGCATTTGAACAATCTGTTTACAAATGAGTATATTCATGATACACATTCCACACGGAATTTTGTCAATCGTTGAACCTGGTAGAGACACACAGCTTGTTTTAGGAGACATTCAAAGGTAATTCCGCTGAAATCAGCATTTTTTGCTGAATCGGTGCCAAAACGATCCACTTTTGCCATCGTTTTGGCTACCGAACATGGCCAGCCTTCCACGGATGAGCCCCCGTGGGTTCGACCTCGCAACTCAGCGCTGTCGCCAGCGAGGCATCTGAACCTGGACCGCCGTACCGGCTTCGTGAAGGGCTATGCCTTCATCGAGTACGAGAACAAGCAGGAGGCCAGTTGCGATGCGGCTACGCCGGGCCGGGCCCCTTCCCCTGGGGCAGTTGCAGTTCACCAACCAAGTAATGGTTAATAATACCTGATTAATGGTTAATAATAGGGGATAATAAGTAACAATAGTATGGGATATACCAGCTATATAGGGCTATGGGTCAAGCAGTTCACCAACATGGCTATGGCTTATAACTTATAAGAACCAACCAAATAATAGAGAAAACAACCTGGTGAATTATAGGCTTTTGACTGCCCCCGCCCTGTGAAGTCTTGGGGGCCTGGGGTGGGAACTGGTGGGAACCTGTAGATCTTGGAAGAGGGGGAACCGTCGCGATCTATCACCAGCCACCAACAAAGTTTCATCAGAAAGCTTCATGTTTGTCAGGTGAGGCAGTCTGAGGGTATCATCATTCGATGAAACAAATGGATCCACAGCTATGAAATTGTATGTGTCAACGAACAATGGGTGACATGACTCGCAATGTGGCCAACCCATCAACTTCAACGTAGATGGCACATCCAGTTTAACAAACCAGCCGCATCGGACTTGGTAAATCACCGGCTATGGTCAAATTGGTGCCGGGCATTGCCAGCAGAATCTCACATTGCTGTAAGTGGCCGGTCTACCGAGTCGTAAATTCTGGCATCAGAAACGGCTCCCCAGGCACAGGGTGCCACTATCATCCTTACCAATGGGCATGTCATTTGTGGGGTTCTCAACAAGCAATCGATTGCAATCATCATTTTCGGTGATGATTTGTTGATTTCCAGGAGGTACTGGAATGATTGGTTCATGGCTGGTTAGATGATGGGCTAATGATTGGTTGAATGATGGGCCAATGATTGGTTAAATGATGGGCCAATAATTGGTTGAATGATGGGCTAATGATTGGTTAAATGATGGGCCAATGATTGGTTGAATGATGGGCTAATGATTGGTTAAATGATGGGCCAATGATTGGTTGAATGATGGGCTAATGATTGGTTAAATGATGGGCCAATGATTGGTTGAATGATGGGCTAATGATTGGTTAAATGATGGGCCAATGATTGGTTGAATGGTGGGCTAGTGATTGGTTGAATGGTGGGCTAATGATTGGTTGAATGATGGGCCAATGATTGGTTGAACGGTGGGCTAATGATTGGTTGAATGGTGGGCTAATGATTGGTTGAATGGTGGGCTAATGATTGGTTGAATGATGGGCTAATGATTGGTTGAATGATGGGCTAATGCTTGGTTGAATGGTGGGCTAATGATTGGTTGAATGGTGGGCTAATGATTGGTTGAATGGTGGGCTAATGATTGATTGAATGATGGGCTAATGATTGGTTGAATGATTAGTTGAATGATTGGTTGAATGATTGGTCAATGGTTACCTTTCTCCCATTTTCGCTTCAAAAGATCCATGGCGCAGGCTGATGTGGCCATCAAGTCCATGGATGGCAACACTCTGCTGGACAGCCGGCGGAGTGAACAACGCTGGCAGAGTTTTTGGTTCATCAGAGTTGGCAACCAACTGACTGATCTCAACATCTAAGTGATTTGATCTTGGAGTAGATAGATGTCACCTGGATGATCCGAGCTATCCCTAGCTGGGCTGAAATCGCTAGTCTTGTCAGGTGCGCTGACTGAGGCAGCAGTTGAGTACCCAATGTTTGCTCATCCAAATACTGGGGCACCCCGTTGCACACTTCACAGCAGTCAGCGCAGGATCACAAGTTGGACGTGAGCTGGGCCTTCGCAAATTCCGGGAGCAAGTGGAGAGCTCAGTGGGTCACCGTGGCGCCGTTGATGCGAAGCATTCTCTCCAATATTTGGACACCGTAACTGGAATCATTTCTGCTGGGGTGGAAGCTTGAGATTTTGAGAGGGTCAGTTCTCTCAACAGCACCCTTTGGTCTTGACATAGGCAGACAGGTCTGTTGGGATCTTGATGCTTCCAGGGTGTGACAAGGAGGTTCTGTGAACATAATTGCTGAGTAGATTCCTGATGGCTGTGCTCTCGGGAGTGATTTTCACATATTTTTTCAGTAGGGTGTGAAGTGATTGGAGCCAAATGGTTTATTGTGTGGTAGTGTTGGATAGTCCTGGAAGAAGGTAATTTGCACAAACTCCACTTGTGTATAGTATACATACACAGGCAGACATACAGATACACGCAGACACATCCAAGTTCAAATAGGTACAGATACAGAGACATATGGATACAGGTAAATACTGATACATAGAGGTCAAAGGGGTACCTAGCGGTACATGCAGATACATACAGATGCCTGATGCTCAGCTACGTACAGATACATACAGATGCATGCAGATACTCAGATACATATATTAGATCCATACAGATACAAACATAGACATGCAGATACGTACGAACACATCCATACGTACAGGCACAGACTCATATACGTACTATCACAGATAGAAAAGCCCAAGTAGATACGCAGAATCACAGAAACAGACACACAACACTGTTCATATCTATCTATCTACCTATGTACCTACATACCTACCTACCTACTTATCTACCTACCTACTTATCTACTACCTACCTACCTACCTACCTACCTACCTACCTACCTATGGATCCAATCCGATCCGATCCGATCCGATCCGATCCGATCCGATCCGATCCGATCCAATCCAATCCAATCCATCCATCCACCTATCTATCTACCAATCAAACGCTTGATCGATCAATCGATCGATCGATCTATATATCTATCTGCCTGCCTGCCTGCCTGTCTGTCTGTTTGTCTATCTGTCTATCTATCTATATAGCTATCTATCTATCTATCGATCCATCTATCTAGATACTTTCTGTCTGTCTATATATATATATATATCTACCTACCTAGCTATCTATCTGTCTATCTGTCTATCTGTCTGTCTATCTGTCTGTTTGTCTTTCTTTCTGTCTGTCTGCCTGCCTGCCTGTCTGTCCGTCTGTCCGTCCGTCTGCCAATCAACATACTCCAGAAATAAATACAAAGATGCAAGGAAAACTCATGCAAACCTGCAAATGTGAGTGTGAAAATCATTCAGAAACATGCAAGGATACTTACATGCTACATACGTAGAGACATACGAATATATGAACATCCATATAGATACATATATGTATGTATAGATATGTGTATATGTTTATACAGATGTATGATTCTTTGCTCTCTCTCTCTCTATATGTACCTATCATCACAAAATGGAATTGGTGTTTTCGCTTGTGCTCACATGGTCAGGAAGAAGGGCCGCCGATGATCACTGAGGGAGGTCGACCCTCAGCATGGGACCAGAGGCTGGTAATTTGGTGGCGACTCCAACTCTTTCGGAAGAGTCTATGTGACAAACCATTTTTTAAGGTACGAAGTATCAAGATTGCTATTTTGCATGGCTTGTACTTTCCAAGTTTTGAGGGCCCATGCTAGTGGTCAGTGATATCTTGGCCAGAACAGTCCGGAAAAGGGCTTGTCACGTTCAGGCAGATCTGTGCAGTATGGAACGCGAGACCCACAGAGCGTTCCCTTTGGGATATAAGCTGACGGCTCACAGTTGCACCCCACATTTTGGCTGCTTGAAGACCGAAACAGAACAGGCTGGAGCATAACCGATCACCCTGTGACCCCCCAAAGCCGAATTTCAATGAAATTTGTATCACAAGGCAAGGGCAACCCGACACAACTTTGCTGATGCTGGCATGTTCCATTGCCAAGAGTGTGGGGACACCAGGCTTTCGCAGACATTTCCCGCTGTGAAAGTGAGAGCAAATATGGGGCGGCATGGCGCTGGAGAGTGGGGGATACAGTAGCAGGAAGCCTATCTTCGCGTCATGTTGCACTACAGTCACACGCACAGGGACACCCCCAAAAACAAGGAGGCTTTGTCCCCCGCAGCGATCAAGTCGGAGATTTGGGTACTTGATTGGCCTTGCGGAATTGCAACAGTATTCTTCAACCAGGTGAAAGACTAAATGGTTCTTATTGTGATCGTCACAAGGGTACTACAAGCGGCTTTGCATAGGTCAAAAGTTCCGGAGATTGGGATATGAACGAAATTCTGTCAAAACACAACGTTTGATTGATCAGGGGGTGATAGTGCGAGGTAATGGATTGTTATCATCCTCTTCAGGGTGCAGCTCCATTAAGCAATGAGTGCTATATATTTTGGAATGACACCAGCACCCTTTACCAAATGATGTGATGATGTGGAAACATAGTCATCAATGGCAGTACTTGACAGCTGTCACAGTGAATTGGTGGACCCTCTAAGGTTCATCTTTTTGAAACAGCCATTCGTATGTGACCATTGCATTTCTTCACCTCGGATACATTGCATCTATTTTGGATTTGGTTCTATCCAGGATGTGATCTATAATCCCCTCAGGATGCCATTATCAAGGCATTTGAAGCATGTGCAAGGAATGCCTTGGTTGGTTCCCAAGGAAATGACCAAGGGCTCCCCATGTGAGTGACCCTTCCCCGAGCCCCAATATGGTGAGACAAATTTGCATAGAAATCTCTCCGAGAATTGGGTACCCTACTACAACTGCAAGTTTGCCTAAACAGCATCAGCATTTCTTGTTGGAAACCCGGCCTGCCACAACTTGTGCACAGCACCTCTTGCATTCACTCAATTCAGGTTTGTTTTTTTGGAAAAGAACACCCTGAATGGATAGAGCTTGAGTCATCATGACTCATCCCAGTGTGGTCGTTGTTTTTCCCACAAAATGGTTCTGTATTGTTTTATCAAACCCTTAGCTGCAAAGCCTTCTATTTTCCTATCCAGAAGTGCTCCAGCTGTTCTTTCAACGGTCTCCATGCATGAAGCCCAAATCCATCCTTGCTCGTTATACTAGATAACATGACTATCGTTGCTCATACATTTTTGTCTTATCACCCATCTTGTTCCATCACCAATGGGTTTATCGGTCAACCCATCCACCCACCCACCCACCAACCAACCAACTGCCACCCACTGTTGATTCAAGACACCGGGCTGTGTTCAGCCAGATGAGCGCCTCTGAGCTCGAGACGCGCTTTCGGAAGCTGCTGAGTGACGAGAGGGTGGGCTGATGCGACATGCAGACCTCCCTTCATACACGGTAGCAAGATCAGGTAGAGTGGGAGGCAGCTCCTTCAAAAGGTCAAGAACTGATGTGGCTGTGGGTCAAAACCCCGTACCCCTGGTTCCCCATCATTAACCATTGTTTTCCCTATTATTGTTGGTGGAAATCATCCACTAGTTGGTTGATTAATATTGACCCATAGCCATGTGTTACCGGTTCCGTGCTTGTGCAACTTTCATCAATGATAAAAACCGTCCCTGGTGCCCTGATTCTGACTGGCGGCTGGGCGAGGCCTCTCGGTATCAGGAAAGCGGCATGCTTCAAGAGCAACTGGGCAAAATGGAGGCACGATCCCCCGAAAATGCGCAGATGTTGTTTTATCATTATTGTGAAAGATGGTGAACTATGGTTAATAAGGGTTAGCTGCATGGTGAACTATCCGGTTCATGATGGTGAATGCTGGTGGATCGGGCGGCTGACATTTCTATCTAAAGACGGTGATATTTGTTATTGCAGTTCATGGTGATGTTACGACGGTTGGTGATGATGGTGGTTCTGGTTGCTGGATTGATGTACAATGTTTTAATGTGCCAAGAATTGTATGGAGTTTCAAATATGGACATTCAGAATCAAAAGGTTCCCCACCAAGTCTTTTTCTTCGGTGATTGTGCGCACTTATTTCACGGTTGTTCCCACGAATGTGGAAATTGTGGCGCCCTCTTCTGACAGATGAATCATCCAATTTTGCGTGCTGCGTGGTGCCGCATCAAACCTCAAGCAACCATGATCACCAGCATAATGAATCATTCAAGGTTCCCGTAACCATCATGAAAACCTTATCTATGGACACTTATGATGATAACCAGCATGATATAACCATCAAGCCTTAAACATCACCAAAGGTTTCAACACGTTGTAAAACCACGACCAACCGGTGGAGTTTCTCTTCCGCCAGGAGACCATGGCCACTGAACGTGAGCTGCAGGCCGATCCGGGGTCGACAAGTGGACAAATGTGAGGATGGACTGACATGGCTGGTTGGCTTCTTCACCCCACGGATGACTTGATGATACCTGAGGATACTTCATGTGGTTCTCGGCATCATGGCTTATTCACATCATTTGATCATGACGTATTCACATCATGGTTTTCGGCATTTCATGGATGTTTTCTTGGCCTCCTCTGGTCTCAACGACACGTTTCTCACGACGACTCCGCCAGGGCAAACGTATGGCTGAAGTGGTTGGCAAGTTGGACAAGGCGTGGATACGACCAAGACCTAGCCATGGAGACCAGCGATAGCAATGGTGCTATTTGGGGATGGGTCAATATTAACCAACCAATTTTCTAGGGATAATGACCAACAATAATAGGGAAAACAATGCTTAATGATATGGGAACCATGGGTACAGGGTTTTGACCCGCAGCCATTTATTCAATGGTTCGAGAGACCATTGGCATAGGATGACCCATGAGATATCCCCTTGTTGTTTGGTGACCTGCTACTTGGGATTTGGATGAATCATCAACCTCAGTTCCAGCAGAGATTTGGAATGGTTTCTTCTCCACAATCGAAGATCGAATTCAGCACGATGCTTCTCAGATGCTTTCAGAATCTGTAGGTGTCATCAATCCCATGAACCATGTGGAAGTTCCCTTCCCATGGAATGCATTGAGGGCCTGGGTCCCCGTACTTACAAGGTCTTACTTAGTTTGGGGAGATGTCACTGAGGTTTGGAAGGAACTGGAAGCTGAAAAGGACACTCGGCAGGCCACCATCGGTTGAGCCTTGGCAACTTTCAATCTCCTTGAAGCCTCGAGTCATGTTGAGTCACATGTTCAGTCCTGTCAACCTCTTCTGCAAGCAGAGCTGCATATGTTTGCACATAGATTCACACCAGCAAGGCCGAGGAAGTGAACAAACTTCTTTGGTAGCTTAGTTTGGCTTACCCCTTGAGAGTCTTAGGGTTCACATGGGTTTGCAATGCCAACAGACCTTCCAACTGCGGTAGGTGCAAATGAAGGAGTTGACGGGTCGTGGGGAGCCTAAGGGTAGTGTTGGGCGCTGGTACCTTCCTCCATTTGCTGAAAACAGTGGTGCCCTAAATTAGAAGTCAGTAGGATCCAATAGGATCAAAGCTGTACAAGCACGAACACCTTGGCTAGTCGGCAGGGTTCACAGGGCCGGGCCCCAAACAACTACGGTATTGTCGGCCAGTCGAATCCTTTTGACAATGAAGCTGTTAAGATGTTCAGATTCAGGTTTAGTTTGATGTTTTCTATTGTGCATGCAGTGATGAGTACCCATGTTGGGTGTCTTTTTTTAAATGTTGAACAATATTCAGGGAAGCCTGGAGGTCACGGCTTGGTTGCAGAAATGGTTTGTTCTTCATTCTAAAATTGGACACCGTTCCCGGAAAATGACTGACATGAGCATCAAAGAATCAAGTCCGGTCAGCGTGTACGTCTTGCTCATACGCTCGCAAGACCCCAGAATTGTCATCCAACTTCAGTAGGACACGGGATTTTGACGAAGATCAGATCAACCTCCAGCATTTGCCTCAAAGATTTGCTTCGAATCCACCGGAGCAGCACCCACCGGTGTGGTCCTGCGGTCGAAAGACCCCCACGTCATGTGCAAGGCCAAGACAGCTTGAGAACCAGCTTCCTGGACGGCACAAGGGAGATCCGTGAGATGGAGGACGACCAAACGAGGCACCGGATGCAGCTTCCAACTTGCTACCCTGGTATCAGCTTCATGTGCTGGTAAATATAGTACTAACCAGCTTTACACTTTTAGTATGCGCTATACTTTTCTTTGTCTTCTTTTGGCAGTGGACAGACTCTGATACACAACCTGCTGCTCCCTCTAAGAGGGGCTCGGGGGGGGACCCCTGGAAGCAGAGAGAAGAAGAAGAAGAACTCTGATACAGTTCACCCTCGTTCTATCGCAACAAATGCATGTGTGTGTGTGATTCATGTAGATACTCCAGAATGATTTGCCTTTGGAGTCGTGGGTAAGTCAGGCGTGGCATCAAAGCTGAGTATCCTCAGAAAAGATGAAGCTGAGTATCCATGGAAGATTTCAATCACCAACCATGAGCTTTCAGTTCACTTGCATATGCTTGCATTTGTACCCTATAAAGTGGTAGGTTGAGACTTGACACTCAGATGTACGCATTCATCTTGAGGCATGTTGGTGAGATTGAAGTTTCTGCCGCGAACTCAGCGCTGGCAGCGGATCCTCTGGTGACTTTGGGTTTCACCATTGGATCTGCTGCTCATCACCATACATGACCGATTTTCCATGGGCTCCGATGGAAGACCCTGAAATCGCTGGTGGTTGGCATGGCTCAGATCCACCATGCAACACCCCTGGCTATGGCTTCACAACGCCGGGTGAGCCTTGACATTCGTCCGAAGGTGGATGGCCTGTCGGAACGGATGGAGCAAGAAGTGAAGCAGCACTGGGACTCAGCTTGGGTAGGGTGATTGTCGAGCATGACCATGGTGGAGGGCCTGATACACCATTGGCGTACACAAAATGATGAGAGACACGACCAGATCATTTTAGGGGACTTTGATTGCCTTTGATGAGTGAGGTATTTTATGATGATGATCAATGATTGTGATGGTGTGCTGATCCTTGTCAACCACTTTTCCTAGAAATGATGGGAAAATCCGTTGGAAATCCCTCGTAGCTTTGGGGTTAAAGGTTAGGTCATCGTTTGTACACGCGAAAAACGGATCGTCTGTCAACGCGCAAAGCAGATCGTCTGTACACGCGAAATTTGCTCAGATCTACGTACATACATACCATACCATACCACACCACACCACACAACACCAGACCAGACCAGACCAGACCATACCATACCATACGCTAACATGGCCACCCCGACCCTGTCCACCCCATCCCCACTCACCCAGCTTGCTCTCGATGGAAATAACATGGTGTGCGCGTGCCCATGCACGCTAACATGACCACCCCACCCCAACCCTGGCCACCTCATTCCCACACACCTTTTCGCGATTGAAATAACATGGTGTGCGAGTGCCCATGCATGCTAACATGCCCACCACACCCCAACCCTGTCCACCCCATCCCCACACATTTTTTCGGTGATTTCGATTGAAATAACATGGTGCGCGCGTGCCATTGCACGCTAACATGCCCACCCCACCCCACCCCAACCCCTGCCCACCCCGACTACACCCCATCCCCACACACCCAGCTTGCTCTTGATTGAAATAGCATGGTGTGCGCTTGCCCATGCGTGCTAACATGCCCACCCCACCCCACCCTAACCCATCTGTGTGCGCAGATGATCCAATTTTGTGTGCGCAGATGATCCAAAAATTGTTGCTTTTTGTGTGCGCAGATGATCCAATTTTGTGTGCGCAGATGATCCCCTAAAAGGGGTTAAAACATGTTAAAACCAGGTTTCTTAGGTCGATTTTCTCATGAACCAACGCAATAGACTATTGTTGACCTTCAATATCCTCATTAACCACTACAAAACCCCCAAATAAAGGGCTGATTAGGCACTAAATTCGCTGGTAGCCAGTCCCTCACCGCAGTCACCGCTCAGGTTGCGGCAAGGCATCTTGGACCTTCGACAACAGCTGCACGCAGAGATTTCATCCAGGGAATCTGTGGCTGCACTAGACTCCTGAGGGAATGGGCAGGGTTCTAGGTTCAGGATGAGACGCTCTAGTTGGACTTACAGCAAATCATTTGGCCAAAATTACTCTAACTATTCTTGACCACTTTTCATCATTCATAAGTGCTTGGAAGGGGTTTGATTTCGATTATATAAGCCATGGAAAAGCGACCCACAGTTCGGTTTGTTGCGTTGGTTCCAGAACTGAGGCATCTAGATCTGTTCGGGGCAGATTGCTTGCTTTTTGGAAGATTTGTTGGTCACACAAGCACTTCATGCCGCTATTGGCCAAGCATAGCTGTTGAGAAACCCGAGCGAGGTGAGCAGAGTCAGTGTGATACTTTGATTCGCTCATAGCCAGCAATAGATTTTCAACTCCTCAAGTGGATTTTGAAGGGACCTGCGTTCGCTCAAGGTGGCCTGTGACTTTACTCGATGTCGACAGATCATGCAGCCAACACCACTGGGCAGCATGAATCCACTACGAAGTCCTGAGAATCGCACCCTCACCGCACAGCAATGCAGCCCAGGAAGACAGTTGCAGCGTGATGCGGAATAGCTTGGACATTGAGACCAAGACCCGCATGCAGGTGCCTGGGATGGCATCCGTTGGGGGGCTTCAAAAAGACGTTCAGAGGTGCTAGGCTAAGCAGTCATGGCATGGAATCCCAAGGCAATCGCGAGAATTCTTCCATTTTCAGTGAATTGGTAATGACCTACCTACCTGTTCCCAGAGGTAACACGCAAAAGCAGCTCCATCACTCTTCCAAAAACACTAGACGCTTTCATTCTGCTGGCCTTTATGCCGGATTCACGCGAAAATGCTGCACCAAATTAAATTCAGCTGGGAGCCGAACTGCCATAGCTCAAGTTGGGGTCCACCTCTCCGCCCCTCAGCTGAGCCCCTCGAGGCAGTGGACAAGAACTTGCAGCTTCACGAAGATTTGGAGATTCGTGACTGGGACATGGCTGCGGGCAACGCCAGGAATTTCCCTTGGCCAGGTGCATACGAGCAACTGAGGCAACCGTTGATGATTTGCTGATCATTTGCAATAGTTTTCCAAGGCTTTGCAAAGCACAACCATTGACAGAAGTGAACCAATCCAGAATAGGCTGCTTCTTAGTAGCGAATAGATATTGTTTAAGGATGTTTAAGGTTACCCACAGCATCAAGCAACAGCTGTTGTTCTTTTCAGTGTACATCTTCTTAGTATACATCAACGCGGACAATTGCAATACCATCGCGGACAATTGCAATACCATCACGAATCATTCTGAATCATGACACAACACCATCTCTCTCACATCCACATGAATGGCATCGCAACTGTACTCGTTAAACGGCTGGGGTTATACAAGGTGGGCCCCCTTAGTCAGCTAAGTTGGTCCATAACTAGGGTAACTACCAGTTCTGGTGGATATAGCCATGATATGACCGTAGTCAAATGGCTGATTAATCAACTCATAGCTAGGGTGGGCCCCTCCCCCCGGGTACATCATTGGTGATGCCACATCTGCCCCCCCCGAGGCTTGGAACGTGCCTTCCGAGCCATGCTCCATGATGAGCGTGCCGAGCTGCCGGGCGGATAGAACACTGCGATTCATTACTAGAACTGGTTGGTTTAGCTACTCAAAATGCTGTTTCTCAAAAAAGGGGGTACAACAGTAGGATTTTCAAGCATTTTTCGGGGCTCCTTTTATTGAGAACTCCCAAAGGGAACCTGTGGATGAATGGCTTTTGCGCTGAGCGGAATCTACGTACAGCTGATTAGAATCGCATCTATGTACCTGATTGTCAGTTTTTTTGTTGGTTGTTGGTTGTTGCTCATTGCTTCTTCTTGTTGTTGTTGTTGTTGCTTGCTTGTTGCTTGTTGTTTTTTTGTTGTTGTAGTCATCGCTGTTCTTGTAGTCGTTGCCGTCATCCTGGCCATCATGGTGTCGGTGGTTCTTGCTCCAGGCGTTGCACGCGAAGACGCTTACACTCTGCTGGACGAACGCTTGTCCAGCCTGGTCCAGGAGTGTTCGCTGCAAGTTGCGCTGTCAAAAACTGGTCCAACTTCGGTAGGTGCACCGGGGTCACCTGGGGCTGATATAGGTACCGCCAATCATCCTCCAAGCGCAGGCTGTCTATTTCTGGCACCTGATCTGTGGAAACACCAACATCTCGGGGAGGGGTCCTTTCTCTTTGAAACTGATCAGACCAGTGGTGCAGACCCTTGATGAACTTGTCTCCGGGCCTCTGAACCTCATCGTTATGCCAGGCCTCGTCATGATCACGAAGTGCCAATCAAAAGTTGATCCCCACGTGTTTAACCCTTGTTTCATGATACAAGATGCCCATGTTTGGTTCAGTATGGTCAGCATGTGTTGACCGCTTCGGCTGTCCAGGAGCTCAACTTTGAGAAGGCGAAGATCGCTTCCCAAGGCGCGGCAACGATGCCGTAGAAACAAACAGCACATGGGAGTTGCGTTTCTTCAATGGTTGAACTCACAGTATTCGCAATCATGGTGGAACTGGATGTTTGACATGGTGGAGATCATGCTGAGGGCATAGTGGTGTTGCTTTGAAGATATTTAGCCACCCCAGCGTGTGCCTGCTAGTGACATCATTTCAACTTTACATGATGCAGTATCATCCCTTTGGTTCCGCAGTTAATTTTCCCACCAGTTCTGCAGCTTGCACCCTCGGTATCCAACCATCACGGGGTTGGTGAATGGCAAAATCTACAAGAACTCCTTATCGTTGATGCTTAAAACAAGGCTTGTCCTGTAGATTTTCCCATGAAGTAACACCAATGAAACCACCATGGGTGGGATGGGCCCGGATGGCGGGGCCTGGCTGCACCGTCCTTGCCACAGGTCGGGATCACTCCCAAAGCATCGTGCAGTTGAAAGACGCCATCCTGGCAGAGAGCACCGCCCGGCGGGATGAGGCACGACCGAGGGGGTGGGATGGGTGGCTGTTCGAAAGGCTTAACCCCGAGGGGTTTCCATGCCTAAACGACCAGGGGTTAAGCCTTTCTAAAGGCTACCATGGTAGTTTACCATGCTTAACCATGCTTTTCATGGGTTCTTGGTACACCTTCTGGAATGAATGACCATGGTGTTGAAGAGAATGGAATAGCTGGTGATGGTGTAGCTGGCGAGTAAGTATTTGGTATACAAGGTGGTGCCTGCACAGATAGACTAGACTAAAAAAAAGTAAATCTCATTTGATATTGCACATGTATACCCACTTTTGCATTTCTATACATACGTACACACACACACACACACACGCACGCATGCACCTACTCACGCGCACACGTCATTCGTACAATTTGACATGTTGCGCCGCGCCTTTTATCTCTTTTTGGGAATGTCAGAGATTTCGTGCCAACTTGACATGAACCAAGTCCGTTGGTCAGTCTGACGTATCTCACTGTAGTTTGGAAGGTAGATTGTCTTTGTGCTTGCTTGGTCTCCCATGAACTCGTTGCAAAGTAAGAGTAGGACAACGTGAGGGTCTTCCTGCAATGTTGGTTGGTGTATAGTGTATGGCAGTAACCCTGATTCACTAGTTCACTTACTTCGACATCTCAAATTTCAATTAGTTTCTTTCAGGTTTTCGCGGTATTGTTTGCGTGTGAACCTATCCTTTTCTTGATTTCTCTCTGGCTTTGTGATGCTTTGCGTCTACCATTCGACTTTCCTGCTCTGGACTGGCAGTCTTTGGTGCGCTTTGTCACTGGGGCTTTATCCAACACGTGGGATGCGAAACCCAAACATTCACACAACGTTGGGAAACTCAGCTTGTTCGCAAACCTCCCAGGATGGCTGTGAACATCCGCCCAGCAGGTACCTGGTGTGTTCATTTGGTGGTTTCTTCAAACGGGGGTACCGGTACTCCCGGCAAGACTAACAAAGAACCGGAAACAACAATTTGAATTATTCAACGTAGCAGTCGCTATCTACCCTTTTCCACACCATTTTCCACGGGGAAAAGGAGAAACGGGCTTTTGAGCCACCTTGATTCCTGCAATCCTTGTGATGATGAACCAGCCATTTGGAATTTCCCAGTTTTGAAAAATCCCTGTTTGGTCCGCCATAACTTGAGAAATCATCCATATATCTGGTATATCCCCTATTCTTGTTGCTTATCATCCCCTAGTCTGAAACAATTATGTTTCGGGGGTACCCCTATGGGCCTATGGCTTAAGAAACCTCCATTTCTTGGTATCGCAGCCATGTGGCTTGACCCAACAACCGTTGCAGTTGGATGTTGCATTGAAGAGCTTCCAGCAGTTGGCCAACACGGTGCAGCAAGGCATGACCTGGAATTCCCGCAACCGATCTCAGTGATTGGACACACATATATGCTGTACACATATGTATATATATATATGGATATATATATATATGCGTATATACACTGATAGATGTGTCATATGTATTACATATATGTACAATGTATATGCATATATACATAAATGCAAATAAATAAGTATACACTCGTGCATACTATGGTGTACATTTCCATATGATATGCATACATGCCTAGGCATTTGCGCAGAGAGACCTGCGCGTGTATGTTCGTTGACATGAGCAGGGTATTTGTATGCACTCGCAGTACTTTGAATATATCTCTCTCTCTTTTTTTTTTTTTCTCTCTCTCTCTCTCTCTTGCACGTCTAATTTTTGGGATGTTCATTGGGGGCAAAGGGTTGTCCACAGATGACGAACCCCCCAAGGGCTTGTTCTTTCTCCACAAAGGCAGTTTTTGTTTTGTTCCACGTGTTTAGGATAGGCAGGTTGAGGTGCACGGAGCAACACTGCACTTCAGGATGGCAGTTGTTCAGAGCTTTGCGGAGTCACAGTGTTGGAATTTTCGCTTGGTGATGATTTTGGTGCAACAGATATTGCTTCATCTATCAATGGCAGAGATACGCAGAACCATGCAGGACATCAGTTGGATTAGGGTGCGACGACATGGCAGTAGCAATGGACTGTAAGCTACACGAGCCTCGAAAAGTTCTCTTCCCCGTCGAAGACTGGGATCATCAGCCCTGCCGCCTTCCAGAATCGGAGCGAAACAAAGAAGAGAAGCTGCCAGGGGGCCTTGTCTGATTTTGTTTTGACTTTAAGACCTAGACTTGTTCAATGGCACGTTGGATCATGGGTTTGAAGACAAGAATCTGGACGCTCTGACAATGGTACAGTTTTCTTGTCGGAGGAAACTCAGATGAGTATTGGCCAAGCCTCACAGACATGATATGTGGATACATAGATATGTATATGTATATAGATAGATACAAAGATAGATAGATAGATAGATAGATAGATAGATAGATAGATAGATAAATAGATATGGATAAAAAATAGATAGATAAGTAAATCAAACAAAAACACATATGAAAGCTTAGCCTTATCTCAAAGAAATCCCGAAGCAAAAGATTCAGTCCGCCACTCATACTGCTACAGCTCAGATTGCAGGTGGCCCGAGCCACTGACCAAGGCTGCAAGCAATCTCCACTCTTGAGTCATCTCTTCAAGAAGAGGCGGCAGCCAATCTTCCAGGAGCCTGGATCATATAGCAGAACAACAACAGGGGATTATATCTGGATACATAACTACAATGATTCAATGATCTATATTTGTTTTTCAAATCAACATATTTTCTTACAAAAACGCATATGGCAGTTTGATTAGCCAACAAAACGGGGATTCGACCCGTCATCAACAGAACAAATCCATCCGTCAGCAGTCGGGATATGCTCGCTCTCAGGCGGAATCAGGGAGGTTTTGGGCTTAGCCAGGAGAGGTATTTGGACACCAACGTAACGGGCCCTTCCGTTACGTGACCTCGCTTGACAAAGTTGTGGAGTCTGTCACCACCTTCTCAATTCAAAAATCCACCCACCAAACCACGGTTGGATGCTCAACTTTTCCATTCGGATTTCCTACGGTTGGGTTGGCAATTGGCAATAAGGAAAAGTTTCCAGCTCTGTTTCCGGAAGCCGCACTGGGAGGCCTCCACGCGTGATTTGGGCTTGAAGATGTGCCAAGAAGAAGTGATGGAGGTGTCTGCTTGGTGTTCCGGAGGTTTCAGGGCTGTTGAACAGGGCTGGTCCCAGGCTTGCATGAATATGGGGGTTTCTTGAAATAGGAGACCCCCAAATCACCTCATACTAATCAGTGTTTGTTAATGAACCAGCCCTTTTTCTTGGGTGCCCCATTTTGAGAAGCAGCGCATGAATATCATTGAATATCATGAATCTGTCCCAGCACAGATCGGGATCCAGGAATGGTAATGGCCAACAAGATATTTGTATAGACGTAGCAAAGGTGTATGTGCACATTTAATGTTTTATCTATACAGTTCCATATGTATAGATGTTCTCATGCAGATACATAAATAGATATATATTTAAATAGATAAATAAATAAACAAATAAATATATAAATAAATAAATAAATATATATATCTATATATACATATAACTATCTATCTATATATATATATATACATGCATTCATACAAATGTATACACTCCGTTCCTTTTCCACCAGATCAGATAGCTCCTCAACGGTATCGCCACGTCATCATGGCCAGCCGCCTGTGTCAGGCACGTCTATTGCTGTCTAGGGAAACAGGTCTTCGGGAAGAGATGGAGGTGCCACCTGTGGCTGGAGCTCAGGTACCCCAGCAAAGCCCAAGAAGCTGCTCCTTGAAAACCCTCTAAACATATCCAAACCAATATTTTTTTTCGTAGTTTATAGTGTTTCTAAAGAGATCATAATGTGAAAAGCGGAGTCAGAATCCAAATCCGAGGAACGATTTGAAGAAATGAAAGTGCTGCAACAACGTGCTTGCAGTGCTGCAACAAGAACTGCGCGAGCGTTTCCAGCATCCACCTCAAAGATTCTCCAGCAATGACCTTTTTGCGTCGACAGGCCAAACTGCTTCGCCGGGCCGACGAAGACAGATCAGCAGTGGAGGACTCGTTTCGGTAAACAGATGGTTGCAATGGGAGATGCAGCTATTTTTAAACTTGTGCCATATTTGATGATAAATTGCATGCCGTTTTTATGGTGAAAGTGGTGGTAATTTGTCTACATTGGGATGCAACATTTGAGAGGATACAACCACCAACTCACGTTGTGGAGTCGGGGGGGCAGATTCAGGAAGCTCGGGGTTGAAAGGATAGATTGAAACCCAAAGGGTCCACAATCATGGGGATATGATTATTCAACATTATGGGTGCCTCTGCTTGGAGGACATGATGTTTGTGATGGCAGATCTTTTGGGTCCTTGTTGCTGGGACTCGCCTAAACGTCAGTCCCCACAACTTTGGTTTGTGGAGCACAGGGCTGTGCCATCTTTGCAGAAACTCGGGGGGCAGAATTTGTCCAAATTGCCTCCTTGGTCTCAACCAAAAATGACCAAACAGCCGTCATACCCTGGCAGTTGCGCCAGGACTCTTTGCTGAAGTTGCAGAGCGCTGTGACAGCTGCAGAGGTGCTGTGCTCGGTGAAGGGGTGAAACCTTGCGAGTTAACAACGTCAAGCTGTTCCAGTTGCAGTTGCTTCTGTGGCTTTTGTTGCTGTGCTGTCGCTGCCGCTGTTCTTCTTATTGTTGTTGTTGCTGCTGCTGTTAATACTTAGATTGGCAGCGATAATCCGTTTGAAACAGATATTTTTCCGCGTCAGGATCGGCTCACATCTCGAAGAACTCACTGGTTAGACATTGATTGTTACCTATCCCATTGTTGATTCTCCCGCTATTCGCAGCTGCCCTTCCTCTTTGCGACATCACCGTCATTGTGACGGGCATACCGCATACTCCCTTGTGGCTTGCTAAATTTGCGATTGGGCCATCATTCGTATAGATGAAGACACGGAAGCCCCAGATGCTCTATCTTCAGGTCCGCTAAGGCATTTGTATTCGTTTCTATAAATATTTGTCTAATGAGTCTAGTGAGTAGATCTCAACTGGGAAATTCATGTTAATAGCCTCTATGTTTGGTAGTAATTCACCATCTATTTATGGTGAGCAACTGAGGGTTTAGTAACATGGATCAAAGACTATATATTGATATAGTATTCAATACAAGATCTTTAGTCACTATTCACTAGCGGAAATCATTGTTGATCACCATGAACCGTCGATTAACCCACATTGTATGTATATATGCATATTTGTTTAATGGTAGATCCACACAAAAAAACAAGTTAAGCTTAAACAGCCGGTGATTTCCTAAAACAATTGGTTGTTTAATATCGTGAATCCAACATCAAAATAGTGCGGTGAAAGGTTGATCCAACAGTGAGTGATTGTGAAAGGTTGGTTACTAAACCCCATTAGTCTTGAATAACTAACTGGTGATTCACCTAAGAAATTGGTGGTTTGCCAATGTGGATCCAACGTTTCCCCAGTAATGGTGGATTGTTTACCAACCAACTATTAACCATCATTGTTCCTAGTGACCAACTATTAACCAACTATTGACAAACTATTGACCAACTATTAACCAACAATTTACCAACTATTTACCGACTAAGCAACCATTACCCACCTATTTCCAGTTCTTCTGTTCCCTTCTCGCAGGCTTCGGGTCTCACAGCGCAAAAGATGCGTGCCATGTTCGAGGAGGAGCGTCAAGGCAGTGAACTGAAAGCAGCAGTAACTAAGGGGCATGGGTAGATAGGTCGGTAGGGAGGTGGGTAGGTAGGCAGGTAGGTAGGTAGGTCGGTAGATAGGTGGGTAGGCAGGTAGGTGGGTAGGTGAGAGATTTCGAACAAAGGTGGTGATATCACTCACAAAAACATGATATTTCAGTCAAGAAAAATGAAGATATGCAGCATAAACATGGTGGTATCAGTGACAAGCATGAAACAATCTACCAATAAGCATGACGATATTTGCAACAATACCAGGACAGAACCAACAAGACTAGTGATATGCACAGCACGTATAGCAAGATTGGAGTAGTACTACAGCAACAGCTCTATCAGCACCTATGATATCCACTTCCTGCCATCAGCAACAACGAACAGGCACACTAGTGCAGTTATACAAACCGTAGCCATTGCAGGGTGTGTTTTTGGTCTCACTGAGCTGGAGATCCCCTGGTAGGTCGTCAGCAAGGCTTACAGCAACTGGAGGTGCGGTGCTGATGGAACTGCGGCCGCGGTTTGTGATTGTTGGTGTTGTTATCCTCGCAAATTTGTGGTATGAACTGTGTGGTATTGTTGGTGTCCCTCTGGTTTCTTGGTTGAGTCAGAGATAGTCACGGGGACTTTCTCGGGGATGTTCTGCACATTTGTGACGATTGACTTGCCAATGAAGCGCCGCAGTAAAGGGACAAGGTCGAGTTGACATGCCGCTGCAAGGCCTTGATCCAGAAGACTGAAGGCTTTGTTGGTGAAGAAAGGCCGCGGCCCCAACAGTGTGTTGATCAACTGTTACTGGAGATACTTTGAAGATTTTGGGCCAGTTTCTTGAGGTTTGGTGCTTTGGCTTGGCACCTGTTGTTTGTTGTGGCTTGACTAAATTTCTGTTGGTCGTCTATGGTAGATACTTTCGTTGGTTGGTGCTTGTTTGCTGAGCTGAACACAAGCTTTCTAAGGTCCTTGAGGGAGGAACAATACCAGTTGCTGAGCGGACGGCTGTCTCAAGTGCATGGAGAAGTAGAAGATGTGAGGCCAGAGATTCAATCCACAGGTTGATTGTTTGGTTAGGTATGGGATGGTACTAGCCGGTGTAGTGAAGGTAGGGGAGGGTTCATATTTGAAGCCACCATGGAATTGCTGGCTGCAGGAACATGGCAATGGGATGGAATAAGGGCACTGTTTATTGGCAGATTCCAAACGAGGACCATATCTATGCTGATCAGTTTGGGGACGTTGGCGCACTACTCCGGGAGCCATAGGTGTTGCCAATGCCAAGAACATGGCATCCAAACCGAACATACAAGTTTGGAACAGCTATACTCCATGAATATGTCAAGAACATGGCGAAGAATATTCAAAAAATGAATTTCTATCCAAAACTGTAGTTTTGGAACAGCTCTCCATGACTAAAACTGGCTGTATCAACAGATTTGCAGTTTTGGTTGTCCAGTTTCATCTCCACATTGGGCTTGCAGGCAGCGTTCGCGCGAAGCCCTGGGCCGATGCGAGGAGATCCTGGGAATTCCCAGCATTATCTTTCCAGATGTGAACTAACTGGTTGTGGAATTTTTGAAGGGGTTTTGATCATCGTTCAGTATCAAACAGCATGACTGGTCATGGAATTCTTTCATGGTTCAGTATCAACCAACTGGTAAACATAAAAAAATCCAACAGGTTTCGGTCATAGTTCAGTACGAGCCTGTGAGAGTCATATTGGGAATGGATGAAGGCAGCAATGTTTTTTTTTGCAGAGTTTGCATGGTCCGAATGCTATCAGCAACCACTGCATGTTCTGAACTCTTCTTGGCACCCTGAGCTTCTCGTGCATTCATACTAGAGCGACAGCAAGGAATCACTACTGCGACCCCAATGCTGTTTTGGACAAACCAAACTGAATGCTCGAAACGCAGGCTGTTTTTGGCCAACAACATAAAGTCATATACCTGCAAAAGTCCCACGGAAACCGGCTATCAATGGTTCTTCAAGGCCAGTCATTTTGAAGACATTATTTGGAGTGTTTGTGTCCGTTTTGTGGCGTGTACATCGAGAATGCAGTACACGAAAACCAGCAAGAGTACTCCAGCAGCCTGTGGCCGACAGTTTTCGTAAGGGGTTCCCAAAACCTACGAACCTCCACATGGAGAGTGTCACGTAGCAAACGTGATTTCTTGGAGATGACTTACGGGTATCCCAATGTTTGGAAACACTCATCTATGTAAATAGATGTACATACATTTATGCACCTTTGTATTTGCAGTGCATGTGTGTGTGTGTGTGTGTGTGAGTCAACTCCTGTTTCAAAGGAATTTTATAGCAGGGGAACTGGGCACTCTGTGACTGACCCAGTTCAACGAAGCTAGGTCACAGAGTGGGATACAAGGGCTGATCACCCTTGCGTACCTGCAGAGTTTTCCGATTGCCAAGTCAAAGATTCCGATGTTCACTGATGGTTTCGCCTTTTGTTGCATCGCTGTTTGCTTTGGCGACATACGGCCTTACTGACTATCTGAAAGGATACCAGATAGACAGCGTCCATCACGGACCAAACCAAAGAACACTCTGAAACGTTGGCATGTCCAACTCATGAATCAGGTCTTTCAAGTGTGTTATCGGCAGCGTTTCCGTCATGGTCCTGTCGTGATCCGGGTTGGTGCCTGGCGAAATGAATCAGATCTGAATACAGGTAGTAACAGCTGGTGATTGACAAGTGGGTTTACTCCCACCAGAATGCACCTGGGTCGTCGGACAGCTGGTGGTTCTGAGAGCATTGTTCGCTCATCACGTCAAGGCACCTGGGTTGACTGCCGTGAAAGCTTGAGTTTCGTGAATCTATGCCAATCTGGTTGGGCTAAAAAACCAGCAACACTCTGTCTTAAGTCAGAAGTGTAAAACACTTCCTCAAGACAGTTTCATGCACCTCAAGATTCTGAATGATATTTGTGAGTTACGCCAAGTGAGTTCACGGGTACCCACTCCCAGGATCGGTCTATGTGCCTTCCTGAAATCTTCTCTGAGTTAAGAAGGACATGATATACAGCGACCACTTTCGATTTTCAGTGCACCTGACCCACTAAGGATCCTCCCTCCCTCTCTCTTCTCTTCTCTTTCTCTCTCTTTCTTCTCTCTTCCTCTTCTTTGCGTAGCCCTGGATGCGTGTGTCATAGCTGGGTACGCTCTCTCTTTCTTCCTCTCTCTCTCTTCCTCACTTCTGCAGCCCTGGATGCGGCGTCATAGCTGGGTGCAGTTACTCTTCCTTTCCTTTCCTTCTTCTTCTTCTGCTCCTTCCTCTCCTCCTTCTTCTTCTTCCTCTCTTCCTCTTTTCCTTTTCCTTTTCCTCCTTCCCATGGTCCGGGGCCCTAGTTGTTGTGCCTTGGTCTGCACCACGGAGTCTGGACTGATGTTGTGTGGGGATTGTTCATTTGCGACACACGGCCTCCGTGTGTGAGTCAACTCCTGTTTCAAAGGAATTTTATAGCAGGGGAACTGGGCACTCTGTGACTGACCCAGTTCAACGAAGCTAGGTCACAGAGTGGGATACAAGGGCTGATCACCCTTGCGTACCTGCAGAGTTTTCCGATTGCCAAGTCAAAGATTCCGATGTTCACTGATGGTTTCGCCTTTTGTTGCATCGCTGTTTGCTTTGGCGACATACGGCCTTACTGACTATCTGAAAGGATACCAGATAGACAGCGTCCATCACGGACCAAACCAAAGAACACTCTGAAACGTTGGCATGTCCAACTCATGAATCAGGTCTTTCAAGTGTGTGTGTGTGTGTGTGTCTGCGAATATAGATAAAAGATAATTCCTGTACATGTATAGATGTATGTATACATATACATACACATACGCATGTACGTACACATACGTGTACATGTGTATGTGCGTACATATTTAAGCAAGGTATAGATGCACATGTGTGGTTCGTGCCACCAGGAGCTGCGGAACTTGCAAGAGTCCATCAGCCAACAAAAGGCCGAGCGACAAGCGGAGGCGTGGCAACAGCGACCGTGGTCATTGTCCGAGATGCACTGGCTGAACTACCTGGACTAGAGCTGATAGTAGCATTTTTGTTCCAAATTGATGTCTTGTTGAGAGTCCAAACATTAGATGTATTGGGGACATATCATTCATGTCATTCAAGGCTGATCTTTTGTGGTGATTTAGTTTGCCTTCAAGAGGAGTTGCGGAACTGAACCGGAATGACGTGTTTCCAGCGCATGGTCCCCTGTGCGGAAATGGGCCTTTCAAGAGCCCAGCGATCATTGTTGGTTGGTAGAGGTGAAACCCGTCTGTCTACCGCAAGAAGTTCTGGAATGACAGGTCATGCTTGGTGATTGCTCAATAGATGTTTGCAGCTGGAGGAACAACTTCTTGATGTCAGTACAGGTATAACCATTCACACTGTGACTTTTGACGGATCATTCATGCGAGTACAGGCCAGTAGTCACGGTGAGCATATGCCGACTGTGTAGTCTATGCCAACAATTCTTACTCAATCCCGAGACCATGCTAACCCCAGCTCCCTGAAAGGCGACAGGCCACGATAGTGAAGCTTCAGTGTGAGAATATGTAGGTTGTCAGCAATCCTGGCTTTACAAGAGGGGACAACATGATTGGGATACCCACAACATGTACAGATCTATATACCAAACTAGCTTCACAAAGCCAATTATCAAGAGGGAACAACATGAATCGGACACTCACAACATTTACAGATCTACCGATCGGCAGTCACGACGTAGACATCCCGAGGCTACCTTTGTGTTGCCTTGATGTCAGGCCAGCAGTGTTCAGCTGAGCCTCAACGAAGTTTCTCTGCGCATCGAGCAGTTGCAACAGGCCGGGGTGACCTGGACTTCTCATGTTCGATTTTTTTCCACGTTGGGTAGATGCATGTCCCAGCATGTCCCTACAATTGTTGGGTACCATTGCTACGTGCTGGGGATAGTGGGCCCAGTCACCAGGCTACTTCACGCCAGGCAGCCGAAGCGACCAGCCGCACTGCGCAACAGAAGTTTTCGGACTTGCATCAGTTGGTAGAGGACGAGGTGCGTCGTTTGCAGGGCCTTGGGGGTCGCCCTGAATCCGGTAGGGTCGGGCGGATTTCAAGGACGGACTCCCAAGAAAGCTTCACCAGTTGACATGTTCAGCTGTTCATGTACAAGCTTGTTTAGAAGTGGATCTGGAGATGTCGGCAACAGCTTGGTGCCAAAAAACTATCTTTTGGGCCCCAGTGGGGTTGGGGTAGCTTCCTACCAGGCACAGCAGCGACGAGCTGCTGATGAAGAGCTAGGGAGGAAGCAAACTGCTAACTTGGAGGCTGAGGGCATGGGCAGGTTCTCTGAGGAGAGGAGCTGGGAACGGTTGCTGTTGATGGTGTGGTTGCTGTAGATGTCGCATCTTTGGGCAGAAACTCTGTGCTTTTGCTCCTTGAGGATCTGATGTCCAAACACAATATAGATGCACATGTCGATGCAATTATATAAGCAGAAAAGAGCATTTATACACATATGTGGATGTAAGCACACATATACACATCCACAACTGTTATTGACAATCCACTGTGGGACTAACTATTGTCTACCATTTTGTTAACATGATTGTGGGACCCTTGTCAACCATCGTTCACTACTGTCATTCACTACGATTTGCCATGAACTATGAATAGTAAAACCTTACGATTCATCAGCCAGTAACCATCGTATTGTGAAAAATTAAAGACACGGCTGTGTGGGTCAATACCCTGGTACCCTTGTGAACATCGCCCAAAATGATTTGTTTGGAAGTTCATGTACCCATTTGTTGTTTCGTTAACCTATGTTGATATTGACCTACAACCATGAACCATCATGAGCCAATGTTGAACTATGAACAATATTTGTTCACTGCCACTGAACTGAGATTGGGTAAATAGTTGAAGATGGCATATGGTTTATGATTCGTCATTAACCATGATTAGGAATCATGAACTACCATTATCCATCATGAACCACCATTTACAGCCAGTAACTATCATGAACCACCATTAACAACCAGTAACCATCATGAACCAACCGTGAACCATCATTAACCATCATAAACCAACCATTAACCATAACTAACCATCATAAACCAACCATTAACTAATCACTTGTCATTTCACCGGGTCCGGTGGTGCGCGTTGGTCACTGATCTCCAGGCGATCCCCAAAGCCATCAGCGCGGAGCGCGCCAGCCGAGAGGAAGCCGTGGCCAAGTTGGAGGCGACGATGCTGAAGCATCGCCCTTCTTCAGCGATGCTAGTGATGGTTGATGGGTTAGTCATGCTAGTGCTACTGCAGGACATGTAGAAATATACAGATAATTTACATGTTAAGAATGGTCTACATGTCCTGTCATGCATGCACACATCTCTAGCTCGACAGTTGAATGCAAGTTTGAGTTTTTAGGTGTACGCACTGTGTGTAGGGTTTGGATTCAGAGGTGAATTGGCATTCCTGAAACAGGAAGTACTAAACAGGTGGTCTCAGTTCACCAAAACTTCTCACATTCGTCCTTTGAGTGGAGTGAGTGGATATCTTTTTCCAATGAGGGATCTGGGCAGCTGGTTTCTGGAACGCTGGTGGAGCTTACTGAATTCGTTGTTCGTCAAAACTCTTTGTGACAATTGGACAATTGGATCGTTTGCGACATTCCACAGTGGGACCTGTGCCTTATTTTGTGAACCAAAGGATGCAGTTCGACAAGAGCAAGCGGAAGAGAGGTTGGGAATGCCCAGAGGTCGGGGAACGGATTGGTTGGTTTTTGTTGGTTCTGGTGGTTGTTCACCTTATCAAGCTGTGTTGTTGGTTGATAGCTCGTTGAGTTGCTGGGATTGTCCGGTGCATGGCAACGTCGAAGTCCGCGATTTCCCTTTTTGCTTCGCGCGAAGTAGGCATGGCCAAGAAAGGGGTGAGTGGTTAGGGGGCCATATGAGGGCAATGTGATATTCTACAATTCCCATGCTTCCACATATCTGCACAAGTCAGTACGTCCACATGCGCATAGACAAACGTATATATGTAATACATACACGCATGTGTACACATTTATCATGTATGCTTGATATCAAGTGATAAACATTTGAAGATATCTAGACATGTGCATATGAACGTGGATAGATTTGCACATGTACACACAGGTTTCTTTAATTTTAGAGGACAGGAAATAAGGAGGTTTTATTTATGGAAAGCTTCGAGCAGAAGAGCTCAAGGTAGGTTCTGGTGGTGGTGGTGGTAGTGGTGGTGCTCGTTGCGTTGAGGTGACCATATATGATAATATGAATAAATAGTTATATACACATTATATATCTCTCTCTCTATATATATATATATCTCTCTCTCTCTCTCCCTCTATATATATATATTTATATATATAGCCCCTCCTACAATATACATTGATGCATGTGGGTCTGTACGTCAATGTCCTTGCGATATCCGTGGCGAGGCAACGACAGGCTTCGCTCTTTGAGGCCTCAGAGTTGCGGTGGCAGCAGCTGAGGGAGGTGCGCGGCGGTGCGCCAAGCCTGTGGGGGCTGAAACGATTGGAAGATGTTGTCATTTCAACGACAAACCTAACAACAACAACAACAACAACAACAACAACATCATCATCAACAACAACAACAACGGCAGCAACAGCGACAGCCGGGGCAGCGGGCAGCAATAGCATCAGCAACAGCAACAACAGCAGCAACAGGGACAGCAGGGGTAGCAACAGCATCAGAACAGCAACAACAGCAATAGCAATAGCAACTCAAACAAAAAAGGCATGATATGGCCAGAAAGACCAGAAAGATATTAGGAGTTTCAGCCAAGAAGCAAGGGAGCAATGGAAGTCCCCAGGGCAACACAGTTTGGTTGATGAAAGACTGAATTCGAATCACAATTGGTCCACAAAGGCAGCGCAGTCTTGCTGTCAAGCTTTCATATAGTTCATGGAAGAGTTCCCCACCACCTGGAGTGGTCCCCCCGGCGAATCATCAAAGAAACTACCCATCCACTGGTGTTCCATCAACAGCAGGGCGTGGCATTTTGAGCTTGAATTCGAAGCCACATGCACCGTGACCGGGCAGAACCAAAGTTTCTTTGTAGATTGTCTGACCACCGGAAGCAATCCGCAAGCAACTGCAGTTGGATATTGCTATGGCCCAAACAAGGGGTACCAGGTGAACACAAAAGCAATACCGGTTTAGTGGTCTTTGACTTTGAACCAGAGCCATGTCCATGATGATGATCACGGCGGTTTCTAGTTTCAGAGTGTTGACTGCTGCCCTTTTCGCAAGGAGGAAGAGGGAAAATAGGATTTTGTTTTCGTCTCTTGAATTTCAAAGCTGGTGATTGTTTGAATTCTCCTGTTTCTTGCTGTTGTGGTTTTAACCATGCTTGTTGGGTATTAGCATTGGCGTTGTTGTTGTTGTTGTTGTTGTTGTTGTTGTTGTTGTTCCTGTTGTTCCTGTTGTTCTTGTTGTTGTAGTTGTTCTTGTTGTTGTAGTTGTTGTAATTGTTGTAGCTGGTATAGTTGGTGTAGTAGTACTAGTAGTAGTAGTAGTAGTAGTAGTAGTAGTAGTAGTAGTAGTAGTAGTAGTAGTAGTAGTAGTAGTAGTAGTAGTAGTAGTAGTAGTAGTGGTAGTAGTAGTAGTAGTAGTAGTCGTCGTAGTCGTCGTAGTAGTCGTAGTAGTCGTAGTAGTCGTAGTAGTCGTAGTAGTAGTAGTAGTTGTTGTTGTTGTTGTTGGTGGTGGTGGTGGTGGTGTTGGTGGTGGCGGTGGTGAAATGTCGGCGGTGGTGGGTTGTGGTTGCTTTTGTTTTCATCGTTGTTGACATTGATCATCTAGTAGTTGTTGGGTGCCGCAAGAGATTGTTCCTCAACTTGCAACTTTTTAAGCAGATCTCAAGATCAGTTTTCCATCCAGAATCCATGTAACTTTGCCCTTGTCACCATGTTGTCACTTTTTTTGATGACATATCAATGTTCCAAGTGCGAAGCTTTAGTGGATACGTCACCACTCTTGGGGCGCTGGGTCACAGATATCCTTGGGCGTTTGCAGGCAACAGAAGATGCCATCAAACACCGCCGGATGACCCAGTTGAGCAATGGCGAAAATAACGGAGCGTTTGGTGATGCGATAATCTCTTGGTCGATGATTTACTTGAGAATTGCACGTGCTTGATGGTTGTTTTGTGTTGTCTTCATACATGATAGCGACAATATGGTGAAGATATGATTTTAAGCAACAACTGAGACGTACAGCGGACAGTGGTTATTTGTTGAACGCAGGGCAAGAGGGTAGTCCATTTGCAGCGTCATGATCTTTGGATGAAATTTCCACCAAGATACAAATGCAAAATGGGAATGCAGTGAGGATTGCTGCAGTTTTGCCATGACTGATGTATCACCGTCACCACCTTCATCATGACTATTATTATGGTCATAATATCTGTAACAGGTTGTCTCAACTGTTTCTCTCTCTCTCTCTCAAAACATATATATATATATTATATGTATACAGTATACACATATCAATGAACGTAAGCCTATGTAAATGAAAGTAAACTAACAAGTTGATATAGATACTTCAATTCCTATGCATACTCATATATACATATATATGGCGCGCATGTTTTGTCAAAGGAGTTGCTGACAGCCTTTCTGGATCAAGGGTGTATGGAAAGACAAGTTGCTGTTGGGGGTGCATCAGGTGTGACATCTAGTCTCCTAGTTAGTCTACTTCGAGGCTTGCTGATCGATACCCCATTAGCTCCTTTAGATCCTGTCATCTCCAGTGCTGTGCTTGAGTGCCCTGCTACCATCGACCTCCAGGACTTTCCAGTTGGGATCTTTCTCGCAGGGGTTCTGACAGGATTGCTGTGTGGTCCATTTTTGGACCTGTGCTGGCTGATTCGTCAGCGCTGGCGGCGCTTTGTGCTCCGTCAGTTCGCCCTTGAATCCAACCCTCGTGCATTGCATCGTGTCCTTGAATGAGTGATAGGGTCGGTGATCTTGCATCCGAGGTTCAAAGGTTGACAGAGCAGGTTGAACGACTCAGTATTCGAGTCGACAGGCAGGAAACAGAGATCCGAGTGCTACGTGAACACTTGCAAGCAATTGAGGCGACTGAGCCAGCAGCCGAAGCATCTGAGCCCTCTGCAATTCTGCAGCGTTCAGATTCCTTTGATTTGCCTGCAAGTTGGGAAGGATTGATTAGACCATCAGGGCCAACTCCGTATCCTTGGAGTCAGAGGGAGGAAGTTGCTCGCGGCATCGGTCTTTTCATCAAGAGGTCATTGACAGGTGACAACCAGCTGACATCCGGTCGAAGCCAATTGCATCGTCTGCAGAGCGTGATTTACATCGTTGCTCGAGATTTTGATCAACAGGTGTACCGTAACCCAGTTCGAGTGTGCCGCCAGTTCACCGAGGTTCGTACCCTTTGTCAGAGGTCAGGTTCCTTTGGATCAAGCATCTTCGTAGGATTCCCCAGTGAGTACGAAGCACGCATCGCAGTGCAGGTCGCCGGCCTGCACTGGCCCCGACCATCAGCATAATGGCAGAAGAGGCAAACGAGGAGGCCCTTTCCGGTGGGACCCCCGAACCAAGTTTGCTCGAAGAACCGGAAGATCAGCAGCCGTCGTTAGGACCCAGAGATTTTGTCATCGTGTCTGGGCCGGAACTCATCGACACCGAGTACAGGATTGGATCATTCACCACTGCCGTAGGACAAACAATCGCCGTCATTGCCATTGCCTTAGTTGAAGATAAGCTAGTTGTTGCTGTGCCCGAAGCTGCGTGGAACCGCAGCATTTCCAAGAGACTCCTGCCCCAGAGGGCTCTCAGCAAAGCTGTGTTGTGTGCGGTTGCAGGCTGCACCCAGTCTTCTCGTGCCTGACATCCGTCAGCCTTTGAAGGTATGGGTAGGGCTATGGAACTACGAGCTGGAACCCCAGGTCGATTTCGTGGCAGGAACCCCAGACCACCATTTTGGTCAACTGGAAGACTATCTGGTTCCTTATGCACATGCCCTAGTAGAAGTAGCGAACGAGCATTTTGCATTCGTCACAGCAGCTTCAGAGAACACTCCCCAGATCGCAGACCAAAGTGCCAAGATAGCAGAACTGGAGAAGATGATGCTCCGAATGCAGGCAAGCATAGATCGTTTGGTCGCAAGCCCAGAAAAGCATCCGAAGGTGGTGGCCCCAGAGCGTCCTGCTCCCAAAAGAGCCCCGGCCGTGAAAGCAAGCAAAGCAGCCGGTTCAAGGCAGGTGCCCCCGCCACATGCCAAAGGGCAGGGGATTGCAGGTCTCGATCAAGGGACCGTTCAGGCAGCTCTTGCTGCTGGCATTCCCAAGGAGCATCTAGCAGAGATCGGAAATATCATGGCCCAGAAACCCCGAGCATTGAGCGAGATCCCCAGAGGAACACAGCCAGTGATTCGAGGGCCTTTGGACGAGTCCGAAGAAGAGCTCGAGGAGCACGTGGAGGACCCCCTTGGACCATCAGACGATCATGGTTCGGTCGCCCCAAGCGGAGTGGAGGAAGCTATCAAGCAGTTGACCTTGATTGCATCAAAGCTGACGGAAAACAAAGCGAAGAAGGATTCCCTCGAAGCCATCTTAGACGGAGGGTCTGGATTAGTAGGGGGTGGCGAGAATCAAGGAGTTCCATCCTCTCGGAAGAACTCAGCCGCCTTGAGAGCCCTTCAACGTTGCTTGAAAGAAAACCCCAAGTACATTTACCAGACCATCGAGTCCCTGTTGCAGAGCGACTTTCAGAGCCGAGCAGTTCAGCCAGGAGAGCCGTTGACATCAGGCGCCACCATCAGAGGATGGCTCGCCAGCAGATCTCGAATCCAGAATTACACAAATCTGGTCCGTTGGAGTTGGCAGGTGGGAGGGATCTGGGAAGCTTTAATCCAGGACAGACCGGACGAAGCACGTGCGAGATGCGCACTTCTCCTGAGTGCGGCAGATCAGTCTGCCATCGACGGCGGGAACTGGTTGATCTCTGCAGTGAGCCTGTTGGAACCACCGCCCCCGTTCCATGCATTCAGTGCGCACCAAGCCCCAAGCAGCCACGAGCTTCAGCACACAGTTCTGTACGAGCCCAGATGGGCAGAGGTGTTCCTTGGTCATCTCAAGGAGATGGACACGTATGTGGATACCAAGAGGAAACTTGGAAAAGGAGGGGCCAACAACAGCAAAGCAAAGGACGAGGAGAATCCTCATCCAAAGAGCAAGGCAAAGGCAAAGGCGAAGAACGGCAAAGGAGAGAGCAAGGACGGCAAGGAGCCTGCTTCCAGCGGGCAAGGAGTGAATCAGTGAATGGACTCGGTAGTGCAGCCGAGTATTTGGCTGGATCCTCGGCCAAGCACCAGAACAATAGCCAGCCACCAGGAATTCACTTGCCAGGCTCAGCTGCGCCCACTTTTGAATGCGGAGCTCTCTTCACCCAGATGCTGAGGACTTTGTTAGGAAGTAGGTGCAGGTTGAGCTCTTTTGCCAAGAGCCTTGTCGCCCGCCAGTTTTCCCCTGATCGTAGAGACCAGGCTGCAACGTCGAATGAAGTGTTTCCCATGCCCATTCCATATATCGAAGTGTTTCGAAAAGGAGGAGTCCCAAGTAACGCCGTCGGATCTAGGAAAAGGTTTTTGTGTGCATTGGTCATTTGCCTTAACTACCTGTACTTGAACCCACCTGCCAGTGCCAGGGCAGAACCAAGGCTATGTGGACCTCTCTCACCACATCAATGGAATGCAGTCAGGCGGATGGAGCACCTCTGTGACGTTTGGTTTTCCGTTTCACCAATCGGTCCTGACTCCATGGGGCGGAACGCAAGTAAAGTCGAATCAGTAGCAGACCTGCTGACCCAGCTCCAAGAGAAGGCCGAAGCTTTGTCAAAAGATAGGCAGAGCTATTTCCCTGATCGCGCATCCGTCGATCTACCAGGAGCAGAAGCATCAGCTAGTGGGGTTTCCCTAGGGTGGTTGAACGATAGCGGAATGAGTACCTTCAAACCGGTTGATCCCAGTAGGCTTCATTTCGTAGGAGTGCCGTCGTTCGACCCTAGGCCCTACTTAGATCCAATCAGTAGGAGAATCTTTGAAGACCCCCTGAGTACCCGGATACCTCCAGATGAATACCACGGGAAGCCTCCAAAACTTAGAGTGCATTGTACCCGTTCTGAAAAGATCAGGCTGTTTGAATTGTTAGACAGCTGTGGTAGGCTCGGAGTTCACAAGCCCGAAGATGTGACTCCCAACTTCGGAAGTGGGATGTTCTGTGTAACAAAGGATCAAACTCGGGACAGGTTGATCCTAGACTCTAGAGGTGCAAACCTTCTCGAAGCACCGCCTCAACGTTGGATAGCCTCTTTAGCCTCAGGTGAAGCCTTAACCCAACTGTACCTAAAGCCTAATCAAGAGCTTCGAGTTTCTGGAAACGATTTGAAGGACTATTACTATTTCTTCCAGTGTAGTAATGCCAGATCCCGACGAAATGTTCTTGTAGGCTCTGTTCACAGTAAAGAAATTTCCCACCTCCGAGCAGTCCCCCGTGAACTTGCAGAAGCAGGCATGCTCTATGGATCATTGTCCACTCTTGCAATGGGTGATTGCCAGGCAGTTGAGTTAGCCCAAAGTTGCCATCTCTCCCTCGCTTTCCAACACGATGTCATCGGACAGCGCCAGCTTTTCACTATGAAGAAACCCATCCCCAGAGGGCCGTGTTTTGCCGGGCTAATCATAGATGACTTCATCAACTTTGCGAAGGTTGAAGGACAGGAGAGGACTGGGAGAAGCTTGGGAGCCGAAGCAGCGGACAAAAGGTTCAATGTCTACCAAGAAGTAAAACTAATGCCCAACCAGAATAAATCTTTCAGAGACTCAGTGCAAGCTAGCTTTTGGGGGGTAGATCTCGATGGATCATCCGGTCTGTTAAGAGGGTCTCTCAAACGAAGCCTTCCTTTGGTAGGATTGCTGCTGCAGCTGATTTCTGGTGGTGTCGCAACCGGACATCTGATGCAAACAGTTTGCGGATCGCTAATATCACTTTTCCTCTTCAAAAGACGGTTTCTTTCCTTACTGGATCCCATCTTTGCTAGTTACAGAAGTAGGCCCCCTCAAGAAATCTTTCGGTTAAACGGGGAGACCTTAAGCACTCTGCTTTTGTGTTCCATCCTCGTCCCCATGGCTGTAAGTAACTTGAGAGGCACGCCGCCCAGATGTGTAGGTGCTAGTGATGCATCAAATTGGGGTGAAGCTGGAGTTGTAGCCACCATTCCAGTAGAGTTTGGCGAGGAATTGCTCCGCCACACCCTGAAGAAAAGTATTTGGGTAAAACTTTTGTCCCCAGCTAGAGCGTGGCTTCGGAGCCACGAGATGCTTTCAGCCGAGGAAGAAATCCCCGGTGAAGAGGCACCGTACCAGAGCAACCCGCTCTGGGAGCTTTGTGCCGATGGCTTGCAATATCGTCTCGTTTTTGCCAAAGCAAAGAAAGGCCCCCGACACATAAATGTAGGAGAACTTAGGGCTGCACTTAAACTGGAGAGAATTCTTGCCCAGAAAACTCCAGGTTCGCGCCATGTGATTGGACTTGATAGCCAAGTTGCCCTTGGCTGCCTGATAAAGGGTCGCTCGAGCAGTGCTGCCCTCAACAGAGAGCTCTCAAAGTCCATTCCTCATATGGTTGCGTTCGATAGTCAGCTCGAGTGCCTTTACTACAACACCAAAATCAATCGTGCAGATGATCCCACACGTGGTCGTGAGATCAGGCCAGCTAGCAGAGAGTGGCCCGATTGGTTCCAGAGTGTGTGCGTTGGGAACTTTGATGCTTTTGATCAATGGCTCACGGAACATGGGATAGACGACTACTCCGTGTCAGGTCTTCCACCTCTTGATGAGTTGGGCCCTCGAACCCTTGAAAACAACAGAAGCTTTCAGAGTGTGCCACCTGGGAAAAACGCAGAAAATTCAAAAGTTGAATTTGATAAATGCAGCCGAGCCTCAGCCACCGATAGTGATACATATGCATCCAACCGTGACATCCCCATAACTCAAGTAGATAAGAACTCCTGTGCTAGTCCTGCCCGTGTAGACCACCCTGCCGACCGTAGCGTTCCCGATAGTCCCAATCGCCTGAGTGATAAAGCTTTATCCATTTTAGGTTCCTTCCCTAGGCACCAGTTCATTCTGCCTTCAGGTACTCCTTACCCACCTGACTGCCCTGGGTTTTTAGATCTCTTCTCAGGACAACGAGGAGTTGCTAAGGCCTTAGCCAAGGTCGGTTTCTGGAGTATCTGTTTTGATATTGAACATAGCCCTAGCGAAGATCTTATGGACCCCTTTGTCCAGGGACAGCTAAAAACTCTCGTCGAGGAAGGTGCTTTTCGGGGAGCAGGTGGGGGACCGGTATGCACAAGCTTTAGCACAGCCATCACCCCACCAGTTCGAACACCCAGTGAACCACATGGACGAGCCGATGTTTCTGCTAACATGGCCCAAAAACTTGCAGACGGTAACCTTATGGCTAAGTGGGTCATTCATTTCTTCTCTTTAGCTTTGAAACATAAGTTGATAGTTTGGATTGAAAACCCCGCGACATCTTGGCTGTTCCGATTGCCGGAGTGGGTAGCCTTTGCACAGTGCCACCCCACTTTGCAAGCTTGGACCGTAGACTACTGTAGGTTTAAGACAAAGTGGCGTAAGCGCACAAAGTTTATGACTAACTGCAGCTTAGCAGGAACCAAGATGCTGTGTAATGGATGTAAACAACATCAGCTTCTAAGAGGCCGTTCAAAACAACACAAACAGAGCTGGACTCGAGTAGCCCAAAGTTACCCCAAGGAGTTGCGTGAATACCTCAGCAAGCACTTAACCGCCTCCGTTGCTGCTTCCGCCAGGACAAAGCTCAGCATCGCGACGTGTGCCAAGTGCACGCATGGGAGGATTGGAGAAGCAGGAAATCCCGGGCCTCGGCCTTCACACAGGGCACGGGAAACCACTTTAGAAGAAGTGAACCTTGTAGAGCCCAGAACTCTTGCTCTCCAGTCTCGTGTTTGGGAAGGTTTCCATAACTGGTTGTCACACCTGATCTCCCCCGGGGCGTTAGAATCAGCCATGGCCAACCCTTCGCTGCTGGTTTTGGTACTGCAACAGTATGGGCAACACCTTTTCAGCAGCGGAAAGTCCTTGTACATCTACCGGCATTTGTTGGTGTATATACAGCAGCAATTCTTTGGTACGAGGCCTTTCATGGGTCCGTGCTGGCAACTGGTCACAAAATGGGAAATTCAAGAACCACCTCGACATCGTGTACCCCTGCCATTTCCTGTGCTTAAGGCTATGCTGACTACTTGTCTGCTGTGGAAGTGGTATCGCTTTGCTGCCATCTTAGGACTGAGTTTCTTTGGTATCGCTAGGCCTGGAGAACCTTTGAGAGAGTTTCGGAGGAACCTGCTGTTGCCGAGTGACCTGCTAATGGATGAGCAGAAAGTTTGTTACCTTAAAATCGAACACCCGAAGACTGGTCGCCGTGGTGGAGGAAGAGTTCAACATCTCACCGTTTCAGACCCTCAGTTCATACGTTTTCTGGAAAAGGTTTTCGCAGTGGACCAACGACAGAGCAGCCATGAGGCGCGGTTGTACGAATGCTCTGCCAGCTCTTTTCGTCGGAGATGGGATGCCATCCTGCGAAGTTTGGGTATCAGTGCTCAAACCCAACTCACCCCGGGTGGCCTCCGAGGTGGAGGATGTGTCCACGCTTTTCAGCAGGGGATTTCTTTGCCTCTGCTTCTCTGGAAGATGAGAATCCGTCACATGCAAACCCTCGAGAACTATTTGCAGGAGACCGTCGCAGATTCTGTTATCCCCAGTTTTTCTGCTGCGACTCGACAACGCGTGATCGCAGCTTCTAGCATCTATGAACTTGTGCTCGAAGCCTTTCTTCAGCGCTGACCTTGCTGTCTCAAGGAACGTTAGTGCTGAGTTGTTAAGCAGCTCGGCCTGGCCTTGGCCCGCTTTCAGAGTTGGAAGTGCACGATCTACATCTGCTGTCTTGGGAGCAACTGGCATTACAGCTGGCATCTTTATCCAGCTTTCGAATTCCATTTGTAGACTGCAGCTGGACGATCAACTCACACACAGCTTTTGCGAAGCGGGCGACAAAAGAGGTTCGTTGGCGCGTGCACTGGGAAGCTTGGGAGTGAGACCAAACATGGCGCGCATGTTTTGTCAAAGGAGTTGCTGACAGCCTTTCTGGCCCGGGCCCTCCCACCCTGGAAGTGCACGATCTACATCTGCTGTCTTGGGAGCAACTGGCATTACAGCTGGCATCTTTATCCAGCTTTCGAATTCCATTTGTAGACTGCAGCTGGACGATCAACTCACACACAGCTTTTGCGAAGCGGGCGACAAAAGAGGTTCGTTGGCGCGTGCACTGGGAAGCTTGGGAGTGAGACCAAACATGCATATATATGTATATCTATAAATAACCAGTTGTACGATAATAAAAGTTTGTGCCAAGATCAGTGTGGTGGTTGCTCAGGTTTGGAGCAACACAGCGCTTTGGCCTTGGAGGTCAAGAAGGCCGGTGGTGACCGGTGGTGACCGGTGGTGTCATCCAGTCATCCCTGTGAAAACCCATGATTTCTCAGACCACCAAGGTGCCACAGTGCAGGGGCACAGCATCCATGGATCCCAAGAGATCCCAATACGGGGACCTTTCAGCCGTTGACGGGGTTTGATTTTCTTGCAGAAATGTATCAACTTTCTCAGGTCACGGATGCTCTGGGTGAAGAGACCCGCGAAAGGCAGAAAGATCACAAGGTGCCATGGCCATTGGCCCCGTGGTGCCTGGTTCGTTGTTCGTCGGGCGTTGGTTGAGTCACCCGGAAAGTCATGGGGCCGCGGAGGGCATCAGTTTGAGTCAAACTGTTTGACGAGCAACCCTGGGTAGCAAAGATTGTTGGTGTCCTGAAAGCAAAACCTCAGCCATCCCAGTCTCACCTGCACGGCTTTGGGGGCAATGGCTTATGGATGCTGAAGATCACTAATCAGATGGAGTCTTGACCGATTAGTGGCTCTAACTTGGGCCTGGGCCTGCTGAAACCAACATGGAGAGCATCCACCATGGATGTCATTTTTGGTACCTAGCGATGCCGTTTCACACCTCTCTGCATTTGAGTCCGAACGTGTGTCTAATCTGGAGCATCGGATCCCCCTCGCTGCAATGAGGATTGTCAATCAGTGGCGGATACCTCACCATGAAATTGCCATATTGAGCACCACCAAATTTCCCATTCATGAATTATCATGAACCAGTTACCAACTACGGTGAATCAACCTCCAAGATGGGCAATTGGCCAAATCACCATGAATCACCACGAATTTCCCATTCATGATTTCAAGGTCGCCTCTAGCACCGCAGCACACCTGCGCATGGCTTGCGAATTGCGCTCGCGGGAGGTGCTGCAGAGCGATGTGAAACGCCTGGGAGATGAGGCGATAAGACGTGCGGCTGGGAGGAATGGTTGGGGGTTGGGTTACAAGGGAGGGTCCCCTGGTGGTGGGGACACTCACGTTGAACCAAGCAGTGCAAGGGATGGTTGCTGGACGTTTCCACCCCCTCACCGGCCAGGCACAAAGCATGCAGGCTCTGAGACGCCAAGCGGAAGAAGGCACAGAACTGCACAGAAGGAACACAGATTTTTTTGAATTTTCATGAACTATTCGATCAGAAGTTTTATGAATGACTTTGCTGGTTCATTATCAAACAACAGGTAATTTATCGGGACTATTCTACACACCTGATTGGAGAACCTGGCAATGTTCCGGGGCGAAGATTTCGAATAGGCCTAGCAAGGTCAGCGTCGGACCAAAGGGTGTGACAATCACTGGCTCATGCGCTTCCGACTTGTCCCTACGCATGCGCAGCCGTCGAAACAGAATGAGATTTCCTGACATGGCCCTCCGCCAACATCAGAAATCTTCACCTGGTGGACCTGTGCCAAGGCCTCCGTGAGCAGATCTCAGTGACCTTGCAGAGATTGGAGCAGGTGAGATGCGCTACTGTGGCTTCAGGGAGACATCTTGACATGGCTATGGATAGCTTAAGGTTGGGAGGCGCACCAAATGTAGATAGAATTTATGTCGGCAGAGCAACAGCCGAAGGTCGATTCTTAAGCCCCAGCCGTAGAGCCATAGTATCTCCGAGCGGTTTGTGTCAGGCTCCCCGTAACAGTTTACTGAGACTTGCTGTTGCCATGGTTTGGTGACCTCTCATTGCGAACTCGATAGCCTTGGGAAACTTCAAGGACTCCGAGGGCTTCAAGAAAGATCAGTTGCATAAGCAAAAACAGATGCAAAGAGAACAGGTAAAGAGATCTGTCAAAGAGATGTAAGGATGATGAAAAGGGTGGCTTTTAAACATGCGCATGACATACCCCAATGACATATTTTTCCCTGGCAACATGTACAACTTGTATCATTTGTTCTATCTACAAATCAGCCAACTACCAATTGAGTCGCCAGCGAAGCTGTGACGTCGCCGATAGCAGTGATGTCGAGCCTTACTCGCCTCGTGCCGTTCGTCAAGAGCTGGCGCCTGCGCAGCCTGCCAGCTGTCAGGGCTGGTGTTGCATGGCACAGCTGTGCCTCAGCATGGCCAAGAAAGGAAGCTGAGGCACACTGGAAGCCTTTCCTAGCTTCAGGTGCTGGGCTTGGTGTCTGTTTGTTTCTTCCTTGGAATGCCCCCATTGCGAATTGTGAAACTGAGACAAGCAAGACAGACTGGACAGAAAGGGCACGGGAGAAGGTCAAAACTCAGTTGGAAGCTAAGGGCCCGGTCCGGGAAAATGTAAACGTGCATAGCGATCGTTTGGGGGATCGAGTGCTGGATTTTGGTGACGCAAAGGGTGGATTGCATGAAGTGAAGACTGGCAGAGTTGCCTACAATAAACAAACAAAGCGGCAGATCGAGAAGGATGCCGAGATCGTCAGAAACGGGACAAATGTGGAATGGCACTTTGATTCTGGAAGCCAGGGAGAGCCAGACATTGACAAGCGGGTTCTACGCGAACTGAGGCAGAATGGCATCGCTACGGTGTTCCACAGTCCGGAATTTCAAGCACTTGTGCACTGCACTGGGTTGTTTGCCCAGGTGGCTGACTTTTGTGCGAAAGTGGCTGATATTGTGCCAAGCTGACGTCTTGGGATGTGATATTGATGCTCCTCTGTTGTTGGCTGATTTTTGTAATCCCCGTCACAGACCCCCGAAAACGCAAAAATCAGAAGGCCAATGTCCTTGCGCGTAGTGAAGGCAATGTTGACGGACATCTCGTGGTAGATCAGGCAAAGAAAAGAGAGAAGGAGGAGGAAGAGGTGGAGAAGGATGAGGATGACAAGGTCGAGTGAGAGGAGGAGCATGAGGAGGAGGAGGAGGAGGAGGAGGAGGAGGAGGATGAGGTGGGAAAGGATGAAGAGGATGAGGCCGAGTGGGAGGAGGATGAGGCGGACGTTGGATGAAAACAAGGAGAAGGACGAGGAGAAAAGTTTGTGATCCTAACTCAGCGGGATGGATTTGACACTGTCAGTACTTCCATCACCATCCCAAACGGAGGTGCTTGGATGAGTTTGCTCCGGAAACCATACAACAAACTCGAGCTGATGACAATGCTGCTGCTGCTGCGGGTGGTCAGGATTGTTTTCAAGTAACTATGCCCAAGTTGCGAAACTGAAAACTTGATTGGGCACAGGCGCATTTTCATTGCTGTGCCATATCCTTCGGTCGCTTCGTTGGGACCATGTTCTGCAACTCATGTGAAAGGCAAGGTTGTAGAGCTCAAACCGTTTACCGTCCCAAATCTCGACCTAGAAACCAAAATTGCCACCATATTCCAGGAAAATAGTTTTCCAAACCCGGTGTAAGGGTTTCGATGCGAAATTTCGAGGTGGTAAGCAGATTTGGTCCAAGAGACCATTATCATAATGCTTGCAGATCTCAATATCCCTGTGAGGTTGTTGCCCTATGTTGTGGATTGAGGTTGACCCCATCCATATTGTAATCTTGTCAGCAATTGAGATGAAAGGAGGTTGCGGACTCCGCAGCTATTCACATCCACTCCCATCCAACGGCACCTGCAGTTATCTCCAAGAATTGCGGTCTTTCGTTGGGTGTACTCTACGGGTATATCAACGGAAGGTGCCCAACCATTCCAAAAACCGGTGATTTTTGACATGGGTGGGTGTTTCTTAAAAGAAGGAACTCCCAGAAATGGTTGGTTCATTACTAGAAATTTGGTCAATAAGCTGGATGATAACTAGGGGCCCCTTATGTTGAGAAACAGCTGGCTATGGTACAACCATCATGAATCATCATCAACCATCATGAACCATCATGAACCATCATCAACCATCATTAGCCATCATTAACCATCATCATTCTGCCATGGAAAATCCAACCATCCGAAACTCGGGCTTCGCCCATCTGAAACTCGCTTCTGCCAGGCCCAGGAGACCATGCTGAAGCAGGCACGGGCCCAGCACGGCTTTCCGAAAAGAGATCATTTGGCGAGCTGGGGCAGTTGCAGTCAATCAACCAACTAATGGTTGATAATAGCTGGTTAATGGTTAGCAATAGGGGAGAATAAGCAACAACAGTAGGGGATATACCATCTATGTATGGCTATAGGTCAATATTCATCAACCAACTAATGGGGGACAATCACCAACAATCATAGGGAAAACAAAAGGTTCAAGGGATACATTTCAGGGGGGATGGTGATTTCTAGAGTTGCAGCCCTGGAGCTCATTCGGCTATTGCTGGGCCGGAAGAAATCCACAATCAGATAGAATATGGGTTGTAGCTGCTTAATAATGTTTGTTGCACACTCGAATTAGTTGGTCAAGTGATCAGTTTGCTAATGGAGACGGATTTTCTCAGCAGAATTGCCCCTCAAAGCTTTTGAAGTTGGGATCTTGATATTGTCACTCGGTGCCTGATCCCAAAGAACACATGAGTAGGAGAAAACTTCTGGATCTGTTGGGATGCTGAGGCCACCTGCGGCAAGATCCAGCAAAGGGATTGCCGGCATTCAAATGGTGTGAATTTTGGAAGGGTGTGGATGACTAATGATCTATAAAATGCTCATTCGGATCCACAGTATATAATAGTTGTAACTACCAATCGTTTCCCACTCATGGTGTGGGTAATGTCTCATTTGGATTCATTTGGATATTGGACTGGTCACCTTTGCAAATCATTCATTGAACTTGGTGCATGAAAGACTGCGCCCCGCAAGACGTGGGGCGACTTTCCAAACGATGGACGTGATCCCAGGACAGCGAAATCAAGACGTCCGTGGGAGATCTGAGCCGGGGCCTCGTTGCGGCGTGGGGATGGCCAGCTTCTCTGAGTTCCAGGTGAGATTTCAGTGTTTGAACATCCAAAGCTCGGCTTTGCAGAGCTGTGATTCTCTTATTGGAGAGCTGGTGGCTAGTGGAAACCATTACTGGTGGAACCATTGCACCTATGGCCTTGGCTTAAGTAAAATGAGGCCTGCCTGAAATGGCGCTGGATCAAACATTTGGGTTAGTCCATAACTACGGTCGACACAAGACATCAAACTACCCACCATTTTTGCAGGAACACTAGGTGATTCGAGGGTAATTCGAGCACTCTCAACTTACGAAACCTCCCAAAGATCGTGGAGGAATGTGGGCTGGACCATCCCAACAAAAGTGCACAGTCTCCTCACCTTTGATGTTCACCACGCGTCACCAGGGTTTTTGGCTCAGAAGCAGGGTACCCTTACAGCTGAGGCTCAGAGTCGGTGTCTGGCAATGGGTCCTGGTATGTCCATGGCAGGTTGATGAGGGGAATGCCTTGTGGGAACACATGAAGCAAACATGACACTACCAAGCACAAACCAATTGGCCATGCATGTTGATGGTGAGTCACAAGGAGGCTGACACTTCCACCTACCGAACTGCGTATCAGCACCTTGTTCCATCGCACAGCTGAATTGCTTTCAGCACTGGCCTTCGAGGTTCGTGGCTTTCTTCGGAGTCGTTGGCGAGGCAAGCGGCCTGTGAGCAGTTGCAGAAGGCGGGCAGGGTGGTGGAGCTGGGTCAACTGTTTGTCTCTGATGTCGTTTGGAGAGAAATGGGGTGAAGAGTAGTTACTACTACTACTACTACTACTACTACTACTACTACTACTACTACTACTACTACTACT
>VSDK01012929.1:199521-264168 GCA_009767595.1 Symbiodinium kawagutii | reverse complement strand
TGTAGGGAAGGGTTGGAACACTTGGGGTGGTCAATATGCTGCAGATCCTCCTGTTGAGGGGATAGAGTGGTAACTCCTGGGATTGGCACCGCTGAGGTGCAGAGAGAGGAGGCAGTGTCCAAAGTGACGCATCAATTGGCAGAGCAGGTGGTGGTCCCAGCATTTTTCTATGTGCTTGGCGATGGCAACATGGTCAACGTGGAACCTCTTTGGGGATCATCCATGATATCGTAAACATTCCAAGTTCCTTGAAATAGATGAACACTATGTTCTAGACACGTTATTATACATCATTTTTGTTCGAATGGCTATGATAATACATGAGATACATGTAGATTAAAATGTATCTGTAAAAGTTACATATATATATATATATACACATGTATATATATATACATATCTATATATCTATATCATGACTACTATATGTGTTAAGTATGTGTAGCTTTTTGATCCTCAGCCAGTAGCACTTTGCTCCACCCTGAGGCCGCTGGCCTAGAGGAGGCCCTCCAGAAAGAAAGCAAGGCCAGGGATGAGGCCGTGGCGCAGGCCGGGGATGATGCCAGTGCCAGGCTGCCCAAGGGGACCTCCCATGGTGGGGCACTGGTGCCAGGCCGTGTTGCCGCTGCACAAGGGCCTGAAATCTGCAGAGTTAGCGCGAGAAGAGATGCAGAAGAACATGGTGCCGGACCTGTTTGTGCTGGGTGTTTGACCTCTGGCCACTGCTGGGTTGGTGGATCAGTTGGTCACGGTTGGTTGGGTGGTTGGGTGGTTGGTTGGCAACTGATCGTACCATTGGTATCAAAAATGGCTGGATAACAATTATGGCATACCAGATGTTCTGACATGGCTATAGGGATCAAGCTCCTGGCCTTACAACTGGGATGTCAGGGCAGATGGGATTTTCTTTTCGCCTCAACAAAGCTCCTCCACAGTCAGCTTGGTACCATGGAGTCTGCCGTTTCAGTGGACCTTGGTAGGCAACGTAGAATTTGTCTTTGGCAGAAGTCTAAGCCACTATGCAACAAGTCCAGTTCCAGGTCAGCAAAGTCCAACAAGTCTCAGAAGAACAGCAGCAAGAGAGGGAGGAACGTTCCAGGCCAGTGCTCCCAGCTGATGCGAATGGAAACCTTTCCTGTACGGCAGAGACCTCTACAGCTTGTTGCAATACATTTCGGGTCCTGTGGATGGTCAACCCCTGTCTTTGACAAGGCAGGAGAGGTCTCTCTCCACAGCCTTGACTCAGTGATAGCGCAATAGCGAGGTAGCGATCCAGAAATAAGATTGGCATGGGACCAGACTTGAGACTCTGTTCTGTTGGTGCAACCCCCTCTTGTTTGAAAGAGCCAACGTGCACCACTGTATTATGCAGGTTGTTGCGGGATGTCAGTGCATCGCTGGCAAAGCTGCAACGTATGCAGGTGTGGGCCTAGCAGCAGTCGTTGTGTTTTTGTTTCTGCTTAATCAGAACGGGGGTTTTCTTCCCAGAACAAGCGGATACAAGTTGCATACATGGCACGCCACCAGTTGTTGCGCAAATGCTCAGTAACACATTTATTCATCAAGACTTGCCATGTCATCAAAGGGAACCGGTGTTTTACTGAGCAGCCAGCTACTGTTCATTTATATATATTCTATCAGGTTTCTTCTGATTTCCGAACATTATTGTGGTAGGTCATCGTCAATCGACCCATGGTTCCTGTCAGTTTTCATGAGGGTCATCAAAATCCCAGGAATCCCTGTAAATCCTTTCGGATGGCACTAAGAGATCATGACCTGTTAAGATGACACTCAGATGACACAAATCCCTGTTAAGCTTCTTGGGTGGTGGTACTTCCAACTGCTGTTGGATGATTTGATGAAACTCCGTGGTGATTTCTCCTGCTGTTGTTGGCTACCGGCTTCACTGCTCCAGGCCGAGGAGGAAGAGATGCGCAGCCAGGAAAACGAACGCCTTGGTAGCGCCGTGGAAGCGTTGCAGGAGGTGCTCTGCAGCGCGAATTCCTGGAAGTGGCACATCCGATGGGTCTAAAAATCCCACGCTTTGTAGGGTTTCAACATGTTTCAACGCTTTCCACCTTACAGATGTAGGATTCTTCAGCAGTTGAATTACATCGGAAAAGCAAGTGTAGAGAAGTGACACAGAATACTTGGAACTAGAGAGATCCTGCCAGCCAAGATGAAGAGGATAGCCTTGGACGCGGTCATTTGAACGTTAAGCTTTTCAGCATTTAAGACGCGAACCTCCAAACATAATCGAAGCTTCATAAAATTCGAGGCCAGTCATGATGGTCAAGTGTGGCAGGTAGCCACCAGAACTGTGTTCACGTCGAATGTAGCGGTCCCTCTCAGAGGTTCCCATAAGGATTTGTGAACCTTTGGTATCAAATCTCAACATACAAGATCTTATTGTTCGTGTGATCGGGCAGCATTTTACATATCAACCCATTATGACCCATCCAAATCCAAGGTTCCTTCACCCAAAAACAGGTCTGGCTTTGAGTCGACCAATGACCTTCAGATCCGTGACCTTAAGACGTGGCGCCCTGTGCCAGGTCACTCGAAGCTTGAGGCAATCCTTCGAGGAGCAGCCAGTGGAGTGACTACCAAGCTGCAAGATCAGCCAGGAAACCAACCAACAAGCAGGGCACTCGTAGCTTGGATTCTCTACAAATGAGTAGGGTAGCTTGGATGATAGCTCGTGGATGGCTACCCGCAACGACCTTCCAGTAGGTAAAGCAGCCATTTGTTTCTTTGGGTACACCATGTATGGTCAATGCCGACTGAAATTCCGTGGGTACGGCCAGCAGTCGCTTATTGATAGGCTTCTCCCCGGCATGATCATTGGGCTTACAACTCATAACCCCCCAACCAGTTGAGTTTTGGGGAAAACTTCGACCCATCTGAAGTCCACTTCGTGGACTGCAGCGGGTCCCTTGGTGATTCAGGATTTGCGACAGCGAAGTCAAGAGGGCAACGATCAACTGCGGTCCATGTGAGGGTCCCAGCAGGGACGATCTGAGGATCTTCGGTATCACAATTGGTCACTCAGAAGCTCGGAATCTGCATCCGACGGGCTGAGTGGTATCAGTAAGACTGGAAATCGCCGAACATCAAGACAAACAGCAGAAAGAACAGCAGAGAAGACAAGAAGCAGACAGGGTAGAGAGACAGAGAAGCAGAAACTCCGGGAAATAAAGCCCCAATAGATGAAGAGTCCAAGCATCCAAGACAAGGAACAAAAACACCCGTTTACACTGACTCTTGTTTTGTTCTTGGACAGTGATGCAGCTGCAAAAACAATCGCAATGTATTCTGAAACCAATGGCATATCAATGTTGGTAGTTGCCGTGGTTTAAGATGCGTGGTTGACCTGACTCAATACAAGTTGAGTGTACCAGCCATCATGCACAATTTCTACATATTTCTACCATTCTTCACCAATTTGTACTATCGTATCTACAATTCACTATTGCTAAACTCTGAAAATCAACCATTAGAATGGATTACAGTGTATAATATGCAGATTACTGCGCGAACCGCTCATAATCAACCATTAGATTAGCAGAAGGTGAACAGTAGTGACCAATTGCATGGATCAGACAAGCTTTGCCACCAGTTGCTACCAATGCCAGGATCTCGCGTGAGGCCACAGCCAGACAGTCCAAGTTGGAGGCGCTGGGATGACGGGAAAATACCGGGAAACCAGCAGCAAGCCTTGACCATTGATGGGTTCCTTGATGGTTGGCTGATGGTTGGTTGATGGTTCGTTGATGGTTGGTTGATGGTTGGTTGATGGTTGGTTGATGGTTGGTTGATGGTTGGTTGATGGTTGGCTGATGGTTGGTTGATGGTTGGTTGATGGTTGATGGTTGGTTGCTGGATGGTTGACGTGGTTGATGTTGGTTGCATCCACGAACCATTGTACCATCGGCCAATCCTTGGTGTTTTCGAAAGCCATGGCTACTTTGGTGGGATCCTTCTAGTACTGATCTGGTAGCATGGATGTTCTAAGCGACTGCCGGTAAACAATTGATGCACGGAAAAGCTGGATCAATCATTGCTGATCATAGTTGTTGACAGCGATCAAGAACTGTTGATCACTCAGGTTAACACATACACAGTGAATAAATGATCACTGCTGGTCACATCGTGTGGTTTCTATTGGGCCGTTGGCTTGCCATATCTTCCAAGGATGTGGCAGCACCACATGGTCCATGCTTATCTTAAACAGCCTTAGCCGGGGTCGGCCCAGGCAGTGGATTTAGTGGCCGGGGGCCTTGGCACAGGCTTTCCCCAGCTCCTTTGTGAAGCCCCAGCTGACGCTCGGGAAGGGCTCCCCAAGAAATTCAACTTCGTCCTTTGGAAAGTGTGGGTTCCAGGCTGTTCCAGGTATCGCGTCAACGCACGGATTGATTCGATGAAGAAACACTTTCGCCAGCTAAGGGATCACGTCTCAATACGTGAGACATTTCCATGCCAGGCCTGGGCAAATCTGCAGGATGACCTAAATCCAACTGTTGCAAGGCCACCATACACTCCTGGTTGCTACTGACGGCTATGACTCTTACTCCAGTGTTTTTTTGATTATAGCCGTTGATAATTCAAGTGATAGTTTTCAATTGCCTCCCAAGAAGAGCTATAACGATAGTTCGCTTTTTGTTGATAGCTATTCTTGTTGTAATGGACCGGTCTGCCATTACTCAGGTGCGCGAGCTGCGTAGCCAACTCTCCAATGAGACGCAGCAACGAGGGGCCCGCAGTGGAGCCGTTGGACCCCGTGGGAGTCGATGGCGGTCCCGGTCCCCTTGGTCCGTTGGTCCATGAAACACGGGGAAGTCCCTGCAGATTCCCGCGGTGTCGGGGTCCTGGGGTGTGGTGCAGATAGCGTTTTGAGGCCACCACGAGCCGACGCAAGGGCGGCAATGGATACATATTGGGGCTTCTCCATGATAGAATGACGCTGATTTCTTGGGAGTTGTGAGGTTTTAATTTAATGTACAGGGATTGCCACGTGATTGCATGCATTTGTTGTGGCGCATCGCGTTCTCCAGCTGGGAATTTGGAGCGCGTACCAATTTTGAGCGGTCATAAAAATAACATTTTCTCACGTATGCATGTGAATGGATACATGAAATATACAACACCTGTACGACCAACTATCAGCTTTATCACCGGCTACATATACCTACCATATCATAAGCCGCCACTTTCTGGTTGCCACCTTCAACCGATTCTGAGCAGAACTGATGGCGAAGAGATATTGGAGGAGGTTACAATACGACATTGGAGTTATGACGTTGGTCCAGAAGCCCTTTAGATCACTTTATGATGGCAATCTTTCTGAATTCGTAGCCAACGGTTGTTGATAAAGACCAGTAGCCAAGCATGAGGCATACTTTCTTTGAGGAGGCTGGAGCTTCCATTAATGCATCTCGATGTGAAAATCAGCAGCGTCTCTAGCCGAGAATCGCTGTCAGGCGACCGTGAAACACCTCAGTGGCGAGATCTACGCTGAGACCAAGGTGGGTGTTGCAGGAAGTTCCACCAGGTATGAACACCTACACTGTTGGGTAGCACATTCCCCATGGCCAAATGGCTCACACTTACAGCATGTTTGGGGGCCAATGCTTTGGGTTTCATTTAGAATTTACCAAGTGACTGTGCCCAGTTGATATGTTCTGCTCCCCTTCATGTGACTCACGGCACCGAGAACTATCAACCATCGGTGACTTTGGTCAACCATCAATCCCTGCTGTTGAGGCGCGAGAGGAAACCACAGGCGGGCAATGGGCAGCCTTTTGGTTGGCAGACATGGACCTAGATGGGCCAATGGCACTTGAATTAAATGGACGGATTTGAGGGCACAAGTGAATGTGAAATATCTCATAAAATAGGTCGTGCGAGAAACCAGCCAGACTAGGTTTAATTTTCCTTTCCGTTTCTTCTGGTTGCTTGGCCAACGGTTCATTGGGGATGCCTATCCCCCATGGTACCATTGATGAACGACTTGTTCTGCTATGATCGCCAAAATGAGCCGACACAAATTTTGTTGTTGATCATTTTCGCAGATATTTGGATCTTGATACAACAAAAACTATGCTCACACTGATCCAGGATGAACAGGTCCACAACAGGCTGTAGCTGAGGCCGCGATCGAAGGGCGCTGGAGGAGGACATGGTCCGAGGCCTGCGGGAGCACCGCAAGAGCCGGGAAGAGGAGGAGCGCAAGGTGCAGGAGAGGCTGCTGCCTGGCACCGGTCCAGCAGGGTTTTGGGTTTTCTTCGATGTTTTTTTTCGTTAACGAAAGTTGTGGATTTTGTATACCCCCTCAGGTACTAGAATGTCTTAGAATGTCTTAGAATGGTATGATTTTGTATGCTTTTGCAAGATTTGATTTGGGAGAGGTCGGATGAAATGTTTGGGAAGTGGAGCTGCTGTGTTGCGACGGTGGTTGGCAGGGGGCGAGTTTGGGCGGAGGGTGATTATCAGTTGGTGGACGGGGTGTGAAGGGGTATGAACAGGTCCAACTTGCTGGCCGCAATTCACTCCTTGATCTTTGCAGATTCATCTCACCCTTAATCCCTTCACCAATCATCATTAGATATGCCTTGATCATTCAGATGAATCCCAAGCTTCATGACTTTCACCACCCATCCGCTAACCATCAACCATTCGCTGCCCACGGTGCGGGTTGGTTCATGGTGAACCGAGGCTGGAGATGGCCGCTCAGCTCTCGGAGGAGCGCGAGCAGCGCCTGGAACAGCTGCGGAACGAGCGGTTGAAATTGGACGAAGTGAAGGAGGAGCTGCACCGACAGCAGAAGGCCGGCCTGGGTATGCGCCTGGGGATGCCTGGGAATCACTTGGGATTTCCAAGGGGGGAGGTTGCTACCTCGGGTGAACCACTGGTACCCAAGGAGTGAACCCGTGCTACTTGCTTTGGCGATCCCACATCCCGATGTTGCACCTCCAAGCTGGGTTTCACATGCAGTCATGTCTCTCTTCATTCCATTACAGCGCATGGCATCACATCGCATCGCACTACATGACACTAAGGTACATGGCATTTGGTCACGCTGCTTTGGGCTACATTGCGTTATTTCACAGACTTGAGAAGGTCCACCTGTGTACACAGACGTTGTGCATAAGTGTCCACCAGTGACATGTCAGGGTCCTCAGCCTTTGCAGATGGAAGGCCATTCAGCAAGCCGGCGAGAAGCAAAGCTTTGCTCTGCAGCGCATCGAGGAATGGAAAACCAGCAGCACCAAGGAGGGACACACCATGCGTTCCGGGCGCACTAGGCAGATGCCAAGCTGTGTCATGGAGATCAGTATGGATATCGCATTCAAAACTGATCCCACCCTTGAATTATAGGCGTTGCCCCAGCGTAGTCCGGGCCGTTTTGGTCATCTAAGACCGCCATCAACCTCCGGCTATCAGCTAATTTACAATAGGTACAGAGTTCATCTACCAGGAGTTTTTTGGGCACAAGGAGGATAAAACATGATAGAACTCTCAAGATTTTCTGGGGATCGTTCTGGGTCAAAATGCCAGCTGTCTCAGAAACTAGTCCTAACATATCTCAACAAAGAGGTGCTTCTACCTTGCTCTTCTTTTGGCACAGATTGCAATTGGCTATGGGTCAAAATTATCATCCCTACAATCTGGCTCCCACAAAGGATGACCAACTTCAAGCGATAATACCAACCATGAACATCCATGAGCTACAGCATTTTGTATGATACAATCACTGGTGATTTTGCTGCCACGTCAGGAGCAAGAGGCTCAATTCTTGCGGCTCAACAAGGGCTGTGAAGAGTTGAGACAGGACCCAGCAGAGCGCGGCAAGCCGCGCGGGGTAGCAAGCCATCCCTGGAATCCCTGTGCAGAGACAATGGGAATCATGTGGGAATCGTGTGGCTGTGGGTGAAGAAAAAACTGGGTAGGTGAATATCCCAACAACAGTTAAGTTTAGTGAATATCCCAACAAAACCTAGATTGGTCATGTAGAGAATGTTCATTTGGGGTACACGATTGGCCCCTCTTGACCATCGATCTCGTTGGTAATTATTCCCAGCAACTACGAACCATCGCTAATAGCCACTTCCTTCCATTATGGAACCATCACTAATAGCCACCAAGTATTGACCATACATGACCATAGTAGGTACGTATTGAGCCGCTAACGGCCACCAAATATTTATTGACCACGCGTTACCATAAAGCATTGTAGACTATGAACCATTGTGGATAGCCACCAAATATTGACCATAAAGCCATATCAATGATCATTGATCTCACAAATTGAAATAGCCAAGGAATATAGCCCGGCCCATAATTTGCTAAAACCATACAAATTTCCCATAAAACATTGTTACCATTAATATAGCCCATAAGACATTGTTGACCCAGATTGACCATATCAAGTGCTGTCCACACACGATCATCCAGCAGGTCCACGATGGCAACTTCCAGGACCTGCTGGCAGAAACGCAACGCATCGAGAGCGCCTGCAGATTGGTGGAGAGCAAAACCCTGGAGGCAGCGGCGATCAGGGTCCAAGATGGGCATTGAAATCGAAGAAAGCACCGAAACGATGGTTCGCCATTCTGAAATCTTATCAACCGTGACCATTCGTCGTGCTTACCCCTTAATTTCTGAATGTTTCAATGCAGTTCACTGAACCGGATGCTTGACCGTTGTCCATTGATCGACTCAACTGATCTCAACTGGTGAAGTTTGAAGATCCCTGGAGATCACAGCTGAACCCAGTGAACTGTATAGCACGCGCCCACCCGACCAGGCCCCATCCATCCCCCCCAGTGAACTACCAGGCATGCGCCCACCAGGCCCCATCCAACCAGGCCCCGAGCTCCCCCCCCGTGGTGCCACGGTGCCACCGCCGTCGTCGTAGGTGGAGTCCCAGCAGCGCGGCGAGGCCGCGAAGCGCCAGGCCCTGGGCGCCACGCTGCGCGAGGCGCTGGAGGCCGAGGCCACGCAGCGAGCGGAGCAGCTGGCGCTGGAGCGCACGCAGCGGGACACGCTGCAGACGCGGCAGGCGCAACGGCACGGCCTGGGAAGGGCTGGGGATGATCCTGTGGATTTGGAAGCTTAGGTTTGGTTTTTTGTGGATGTTTCTTTTTTCTATGAGGTTGGTTGGTTGATTTGTATTCATTTGTGGTTTGTTGCCGTTGTTGATTGGTTGTTGCCATTGGGTGAGATTGTGGCGTGGTGCATGCGTCGTCCATGTTGAGAAGAGGTGTTTGGTTGTGCCACTTGAGGCTGGGAGGTTGGTCAAACCATATTGATCACAGATCACATTTCGCTGAACGAAGGTGTTCATACATGATGCAGGTCCAACAGGTCATCGCTGGTGAAAAGTGACCACTTTTAGACGGTTCCAATTTATGGATGACTTGACTTCGGGTGAATGATTATCCAACAGCAAACGAGAGCGCGACCTACCAGGACTTACCACTGGATTTTGCCACCTTTCCATGGGGATGGGTCGGCCATGCTTGGTGAAATGCTTCGTGGGTGCCCATGTTCCCATGGGCCTTGGGTGGTCGAAGGAGGAGCTGCAGAAGCTGCTGCTGGAGCGGCAGAAGGAGCACCTGGCGGAGCAGTGTGTGGAGCAGTTGGCTCAGCTGAAGGAGCAGATGGCCGAGGACCTGCGTTGACCGTGGGGGAGGGCTTGGTGAAGGGATGGACCCCGTGGGAAGGGGAGATGGTGGGGTCATGGTGATGGGTCGTGGTGATGGGTCAATGATGCGAGTGATGAATGAGCTTTGATAGTGGTCAATGCGAAGGGTCAAGTCAAAGGCTCTGCTGACTTCAACCTGGACGGAAGCAGGGGAACCATCCAAGGAGTCTTTGACGTTGTTCGAAACTTGCAAGGCTGAAGATGAAACTGCCTGGTACACAGCTGGGATTCGGGAATCCTGTATCGAAGACTATATCAAGAAAGCTAGCCACTACAATGGAATCTAATTTCCTGATTTTGCAAAGCCCAACCACCTAGGACCCCTTTTCTCCAACCCACTTCAGATCATTGTGAGGGACTTGTTTATTGCCCACATTTCTACAGCTTCAAAGTGATGATGATCAGGTCAGCATGAAGCACCGTTGTAATCCCATCGTTCTCCACCACGAGGCACCGTGGGGCACCACGTGGCACTGCCCACGGGTCAGGACGCAGCGCGGCGTCAGCACTGCGAGGCGCAGAAACAGCTGCAGCTCTCGCAGCTGAAGAGCAACTTGGCGGAGCTGCAGCAGCACGGAGCCAGTGAGGCCCAGCAGCTGAGGCAGATGTGCGAGGCCAAGTTGCGCGAGGCAGGGCTCGGTGGCCCCGGGATCATGGAAAAAGTGGGCCTGACGGTCGTATGTCTCATGAACGTTTTGGTAGGTGAAACTGGACTCATGACTCAACATCATTTTGTTTCCATGTCATCGTGGCCATTGCAAAAACCAGATTTTTTGCATTCACAATCTCTATTTTTTCGAATTTGTATATTTTCTTCGAGATAATAAAGGCAGAAATTTATTGAATCATTGGATTGAATCAATGCCGCTGATGGTGGCTCACTGTTATACCAGCGTTCTGTTGGCATTGCCTGAGTGACCTGAGTGAGAAGCTGGTTTTGCAGTGAATTGCCGCGTGTTTGTATCCGAATGATCGAAACTCATTCTGGATTTTTCTGAACAGCAAAGTACTACAGTAGTAGCAATCTTCGTTGTGGTTTGTTTGTCATCGTGATTCGTCATGCAGATGCTGTATTGATTTTACCTGATAGAACGAGTAACAACCAGCTTGTGGTTGATTGTGATGGGTTTTCCATTCTAGTTACGTTCATGATTTGACCATCAACCACATAGTGCGTTTTGAAATAAGTGAAATTTGATATTAAGTATTCTGTCTAGGTTGGGTTGGTCAGTTCCACATCGATTTCTGGAAGCACCAATAGATCAGCCAACGTCAAGGAATCAACAGGTCACCATGCTCAACGCTTATGGGGACTGTTGAACAACTCCTCGTTGTCATTATGCGCAACTATGCATACAGATCATCAGTGTAGGTAACCTCCAGTCACCAACGGCTCGCCACCCAGCAATAGATTCAGTTCTCCTTCAGAAAACGGCTCGCTCTCCGCTTGCGGGTGAGGCGCAGGTGGCCGCTGATGAACTGAAGCAGGACCACAGCGAGCATGGAAAGGAACGATGTAGTGACTACTGCCTGCCTACCTGCCTACCTGCGTACCTGCCTACCTATTTGGTTGATAGGATACCTGCAGCTGGCAGATAGGTAGGCTGTTGGTCGCTCAATATTTGATGCCAGAGCTGATTCAACAGAACCTCACCCTCGAGGGAACATCCAACGTATCCTTTCTTATGTACTGCCAACCTAATGCACCAGGCAGTCACTTTTATACCTGGAAGATTCTCCCTGGAGGCAGATGACACGTTATGCATAATATGTATATATAATATTATATTGACATATGTATACACAGTATATAAGTAGGGATCGATACATACTATATATGGTTAGTGCACCTCATGGTCACTGTTCATGTAGTACCATACCATGTCATTTATCACATTGTATCCGACCCCACCGAATCGACATACAGACGGACGATACACGTACGATTCATTTGGCAACACATGGATTAGATACCTCAATATGTCTCTGTATCTATGTATGCATATGTATATAGACATGTTTATAACCGTATCTACATATGCACACAAACGCACTCTCTCTCTCTCTCACGTTTCTGTATATACATATACATGATGTATGTATATTTTAAATAGTTACAAATATACAGAAAATTATACAGATACATAGCACATATACTGCACATCTGTAGACACTTCCATGGTGTTGAGCCAGGAGCTGTCGCGTTTGGAGCAGCAGCGCAGCTGCGACAAGGCAGCTCTGGAAGGCAGCAGCCGCGTGGCACGAGAGAGCGCCTTAAGTTTGGAGACGGCCATTGGAGGTTGGCTGGGCGCAGCTGGGCATAGCTGGGCTTGACTGGGTTTTGGGCTTGGTGGGAAACATGAACCATGGCTGAGTTTGAAGGTGAAGGTCTGTGCGTGTTTTTTTCATTTGAGTTCATGGAGTCAAGCGGCATTATTGCTAAAAGAGCTCCGTTGAGCAGGTAGTTGCTGACAACAATAGATGAACACAAAAGCCTATTTAAAGCATGGCCTGAATGATCATAGATTGAAATCAATGTGTTGGAGTTGGAGCCAGGTGGCCGGTTGTGTTTGTGGTTTTCATTTCTCATCGCATGTGAAAGAAATCACTCAACCAACTCCTGCGCCTGCATGGGTGAAGTCTCTCAGCTTCTCCATGGTTTCTTGTTGTCCCTGTTGATTTTTGTGATTTGTGTCCTTGATCGTTGTCACCATTCATTCAACATTTACCATTCGTTAAGCATCAACTCACCCTCAACTAATTATCAGCCATCAATGAAAGACATTCATTAACCATTGAATTCATCATCAGTTGGCTCTGAATTCACCATTCCATTGACGGCAAATTAGATCCCATTAGAAACCATATAGAGTTCATCAATTCACCATTTCCCCATAGAAAAAAAACTATGAATTCATAGATGCGGCTAATTTTTCCAGGATCCGACACTCATAAACCATTCATTTCCCATAGATCCCCTTCAACGCCATCAACCACCTATGAATTCACCATTGTTAGCCATCGAATTGTCAATTCACATGCACCAACTATCTAATAGTGAATTTAACGATGAACCACAGATACTTGTCTTAACCATGAACCATTCAAAGCCATAGATCCTATCCACTAGTGAATTGACCAACCATAGATCCAATGACCAACCATCCACTAGTGGTTGATAGACATCCACTAAGTATCCACTAACCTTGTTGACGAAACCACTCGTTGATTCAGTTCTAGCCACTGATGGTTTGAATGACATAGATCCAACCATAGATCCAACCATCCAAAATGGATGTCCACTAACCATCCATAGCAATAGATCCAACCAGTTGATCCAACATGACCAGCGCGCCCGCGGCGCGCCTGGAGGGCTCCATGAGGAGCTGCACCGCGAAGCGCTGCAGCGCGACGAGGCGCTGAAGCGCTTGGAGCAGAAGCTGCGGGAAGCCACGCAGCACGCGGCGCCCGGGGCAGCAGCGGCCTGGGGCATGGCCTGGGGCATGGCCTGGGGCATGGCGGTGATGGGATCAGTGGGGAGGGATGGCTGGGATCAGATGGGATCAGATGGGTTGGGTCATCGTGTTTTTTCGGAGGTTTCGTGGATGTACCTGGAAAAGCAGGGTGTGAAAACAGCTGTGAGTTAAGTGGATTTGTGATGGGTGGTGGTTTCGGTGACATGGGTGAATGAAAACAAGTCATCGTTGACTTTTGAGTCAAGCGACGAGCAAGGTGGATCACATGGCACAGAATCGTTTCGCGGTATGATGGTCTGGGCTGTCAATCCAAGCAATGTTTAGGAAGGAAGGATTGGTTGTAGTGGCCAAGGTACTGGAAGAGTTGCCCAATGATTTTCATTGGAATCATCGATGCTGGATACGAACAAGGGAAAATAAGTCAAGCTGACGCTTGGGCAGCTGCAAACGCTGGTCATTTGGGGTGAGTTGGCTGGTTAATGGTTGATCATTCATAACGGTCAATAATGGTTATGGCTATTTCAAACGAGTTGAGAAAGTTGAAATGGTCATTACTAATGGTTATTACTAAGGGTTGTTACTAACGGTTATTACTACGAATGGTTAATACTACTAATGGTTATTACTAATGGTTACCAATGGTTCTGGCTTTCCATAAGCCCCTCCCAGTGCCGGGCCCTGCCCAGGCAGCACCTTTGCAGCAAGAGCTGGGCCATGTGCAGGAGCAACTGCAAGCCTTGGACGACGCTCAGAGGTGCCGGGGTGGCTGAGCTGAGGAACCAATGAAGTTGATGAGTGGTCATGACACTGTAGGGAGGTCGACTGGTGGTGAACTCATGGTTGTATTTGCATACATAGGTGTGTTTGTATATATATATATATATGTGTATATGTAGTGAGTAAGTATAGAACCAATGCGGTTAATCGGCAATGAACTGATTGATCAGCACTCAACCAATGGTACATGGTGGTTGATGATGACCAACAAACTATCAGGTGCTTAAATCTGGGTACACCTATATGATGGTTTCTTAAAATGGGGAACCCCAAAATTGGTTGGTTTATTACCAACAAATGACTATTAAAGGATGACTTGGGGGTACCCCTATGTTGAGAAACCCCCACATACAGATTGATGGTCACACTTACTTAGCTCGGCTAACTTGACCAGTTCATCAGCCAATCATGTCCTCGGTTGTAGGTCCCTCACTGCTGGCCCTTGTGGCGTTTCAAAATCTACCACTTCACCAGGCATCGCCTGGCAGAGGAGACGAGGAGGCAGCGCTTGCGCAGTGGCATACAGCTTTCTATACCGACCGTAGTGTCTGTGCAATCCAAAATCGGTTCACTAAAGAGTCGTGCTCTTTCCTTGGCTTTGTCCCTTGAGGATTTCAATTCTTTGGGCATGACTTTCTTCCAGCCATGGCTCAAGCATCAAGGCCCGCAGTTTCGGGGAAAGCTCAGCGGTGAGACCTGGCTCCAGGTCCAAAGGTGTCGTGGAGAAATTGTCCGCGCAGATCTCCGCGTTGGTGGAAGATATGGCGGGGCGGGGGGTGTCCCTTCTGAAGCTGTGAGCACCAAAGATTGCTTGCAAAAAAGTATGCTCCAAATGCAGCGGTTCGGGTGTACCTCGTTGGCAAAAATTTGGGATGAGCATCGATACTGCATAGAAGCCACGGCCAGTCCCATAAATGGGGGTCACCTATCAGTCGTTGGTTGCCACCAGACCCACCGCTTTGTGGCATGGTTGATGCAGCCGTGCATCTGATGGCTACCTGGGAGAGGCAACACTTCCCCAAACTGTGAGTCTTGGGGATTTGTCCACGGGGAAGAATCCTTTCTTTGTTCCTGGGACATATCCATGTGGGCAAAATCCCACGTACAAACAGTTTACTTTCGGAAGTACGAAGATCCATTCTTGTTTCAGAGGAAACAAGGTTGGGTGACGTTTAGGGATGAATATTTGGATGGCTGTTCTAAGCGGGGTTCTGCTTACCCAGCCAAAAGGACATGCCTGGCATCATGGCCCAATGGTAAAGAGGGGTGGTTTTAGGCATGCCATTTACGAACAGGCCCAATTTTAAAGCCTAAACTATTGGTGAACATCACGCATCTCAAGAACGGGGACAGTCTACCTGTTGGGATGTTTACCAGGAGTTATGACTATGATGGCGATCAGAGCCACGAATTGATATAATGATACAACCAACACCCAACAACAACGGCAAAACCTCGTTGGCCATCGGTTGTTGTTGGTTATATCATTGGTTGTTGGTGTTATATTCCCCTTATTCTTGTTGGCTTTTGTTTGAAACTGATCAGAATTCGATGAATTCGTGCTGGTCAATGATGGTTCATCAACTCATGCTTGATCACGGTGACAGTCCCCGGTTCCCCCGGTTCCGCCTCAGGAGAAGTCCCGGGCAGCCCCTCCTGAGAGAGCCCAGGTGTGACGAAACGCTCGCGGGTGGCAGGTTTCACCAGGGTTCAACCACGGCGCACATGGTATGCACAGCCATTACTGGCCAGGGGATTTAGCTCGTTTCTCATATCAACTTTTCACCATTTGCTAAGGTGACATAGAGGACCGGTCCTTGTACGATCATGCACAGCGACCTTGTTGACAAGTTCCATTTCGGTCACCATGATCTTTACTACGCGAGTTTCTTTGTCATGTGCATTCAGATTACGCAAAAGATCCCACCAAAATATGCAAGTCATATATTGCACATGGTCATACATGTACATCCATATACGGTATTTATCATATACACACTATATTTACATATTATAGACATACACATACACAACATGGCAGTGGGTCAAAACCCTATACCAGCTAGTATTAACCAGCTATTCTTAACCAGCTAGTTAATCAGCTAGTTGGTTAACTGCTTGGCACATAGCCCTATAGTGGTTACCATCCCCTATTCTTAACCAGCTATTATTCACACGGTGGTTTCTTAAAACAGGGGTACCCCAAAAATAGCGTTTTTTTACTATAAATGACTATAGTCATGGATGATAACTGGGGGTACCCCTATGGCTTGAGAAACCACCAAATAGCAGCCACTATGAGACTGATAGAAACCCTTCGCCATCTCCTATTATTAACCAGCTATCATTCACATACACAACATTGCGCATGGACGTTTTGGCGATTTTTGAAGGTCTCCTGGGGGCCGGCCCCCAGGAGCTTGCTCGAAGCCTGGCTCAGTTGGACCGTCGGCAAGCCGCCGAGGAGCAGGGGAGACACCAGGCGACCAACAGGGGCCGGGGCGAATGCACAATGAACATCACACAAGGTAGACGTGTGAAGGATTGTGCAGGCATATGTGTTTTGATTGTTATATGTCTGATGATTATACATGTATCATAGATATTGATATTGTATATCTAGATATTTGTAAAATCCTTGCGCGTATGCACACAATTCCACAAATATATGTATGCATACATATATCTATTATCTATCTATCTATCTATCTATCCATCCATCCATCCATCCATCCATCTATCTATCTATCTATCTATCTATCTATCTATCTATCTATCTATCTTTCTCATATATATATATATATGTATGCATGCATATACATATATATATATATATAGATAGATAGATAGATAAATAGATAGATAGATAGATAGATAGATAGATAGATTTTAATAGATGCGTCTACATCCAGTATATCTGTGTCCATGTGTACTCCAAGCAGATCTCCTAGCCTTCCCTGGGCAGTTCCTGTCGCCCAGGCCTCAATTGCCCTACAGCGTGCCCTAGATGCCTTACGCGAGGATCTACTGGGGGAGGTTCCGCAGCTGAAGGGTTGTGGGCAAAGTGCAGCAAGCGATTCATGTCGAATTTTGATACCCAGACCATGCTTTGGATTCGAACATATTTGATGTGTGCAAAGCAAGTGAAGTGAAGTGCCGGCACTTGATCAGACATTCTTTGGATTGCCCCAGGTGCAGGTTTTTGTTTTTGCTTCCTTGGCCATACAGCATTGCTTCCTCGTTGACGGTGTCATGGTGCCAACAGCTGCCAGCATCAGGTGAAAGAAAGACGGCAGCAGGGTGCTGTGGGGAAGCCTAGACGTGGGAAAGTGGGCCACCCCGCCGTTTAGGACTTCTACGACTTGTCAATCGATCCATAGCAGTGGTTGAACCGGCTGGTGAAACTGGTATCCATTATACTTCAAGGATGAAACACAAATCAATCAACTACTCTACTATTGACATAAGTTTCACCAGCTGGTCAGTTCCTACTGTCTATTGAAATGAATACATTTATTGATCTCCTCCGCTACTTGGTACCAGCGGTACAGCCTCTGAGGCCGTGTCACAAGAGGTGCAATCTCTGCAGCGGAACTGGCAACTGCGGGAGGACAAGGCTGAGGCGAGGCATGTCAGCGCCCAGCTGAGCGTCTCCTGGGAACAGGAGCCGAAACGGACTGGCGAAGTCTCCTGGGAGTATCCCCTTTTTCTGCGGAAAAGGATCTTTAAGGTTGGAGTCCTGTTTAGGCCTTGCGCTGAGTGGCACTGCTGGTAGTTCATCAATGTGGATCATGCGGATCCACCATAGACGATGAACATCTCAAAATGGCAGTGGGTGCTCATCCCATCGGCTGCATTGCGATCCTCAGGGTTGGCAGCAGGGTCTGGTTTGGCATCATGTGACAACGATTGGTCCAACCATTCCAACCATTCCAACCTCCCATCCTTCGCCGGCAAGGTGGCCCAGCAACAGTTGCAGTCAGAGCTGAGCGACATGCGGGAGCGCGTGACCCGCGAGGTGCCAGCACGGGATGGGCCGAGTCTGGGAGATCGGGAGCTTACTGAAGAGTTCCTGTCGACCAGTCAGTTCCGCATTTGCGGGGCTTTATTTTTGGGGGGGGTCATGGGAGATCTCCAACCCCAAAAATCCAACCCCACATTTTTGACTGCTGCTGATTTCCATTCCATTTCTGGTTTACCAGCTGGATCGTCACCGGCAGCGTGTTCAACCAGCACCCTGGAGCTGGTTGCTCTACTGCGAAATGTATCATAACCATTGCAGGCCGAAATGTATCATAACCAGCTGGCAGGATGGGGTTTTCATTGGCATGCGATACATGGGATGCCACTTTGATGGTTCAGCTTCGAGCTGGTTGGCCTCCCATTTTCCTGCGTCACTTTTACGGAGCTTGCCACTGCTGCCACGATACCTCTGAAGTTCCCAGGAATTTTAAAAAGGGGCTAAGAGCTCGGCAAATGTGCAAAAACATGGACAGGTAGTGTGATGAAGAGTCCTTTTCCTCAAGCAATGATGCGAACCATAGCTTGTTCCAAAACGACTCTGTGACTCTGACTTGGGCACTAAAGCAACATTGTGATCCTTTCCGCCATGGTATCTGAACTTTTTTGGAGTTTCATTATGGTGTGAAAGCAACGAAAAGCAGCTGCAAGCTTTGAAAGTAGCTGACAGCCCCAACTGACGTAGGAGCGTGCGCCATGACCGAAACCAGCTGTCATGGCGACATGGAACTGGCCACTCCCAGCGCAGTGCCAGAGCGAGTGTCTGTGGAGCGTTTGGAGCGCGCACGGCGGAAGAGCGAAGATATGCTGCTGATCGACAACGAGGATCCAGCTGCCAGCGACCCATTTGGGTGTTTTTCAAGCCGTAGGATACCCACAAACCCACAAAATAGCTGCTTTAGGACTAAGAATGGTTTACTTTGGATGATTTGGGGGTCCCTTATTTTGAGAAACCACTGTTTGTTGATGCAAAATCACCAGCTGGGACAAGGGAAGTTCAATGGATGGCTCTCCCATGAGGCATTCCAGCAGACAGAAACCCAATAGCGATGTCAACATTATTGGGGCACTCGCGGAAAACCCTCAACTTGGCCGTTTGCACCCGCAACGATGTCGTTTTGGACCATCGGTGGGGATACATTCCGATGGACAGAATGGACCATGGAATTCCACAGTGGACATCGATTGATGAGTGGCTCCCCAACGGAGATCGGAATTCTCAAGCGAGAATAGGGACCCAACCAGCGCTGCGAAATCGCCCAGGAGTTCTTGGCACCCAACGTTTGCGTTCCTGGAATCTTGGGCATCACGGTTGCAGTTCATTGCTTTTCTGAACCCAGCAATGCGATCCGGAACAATTCAGTAGACATATCTCTATAACTCTTGATGCCCGCTTGATACCCAACACTCTCAACAGTATAATATGCATGTGCATATGTGAAGCCATGTTGGACATTGGCTTGCACTTTTTAAAGATATCAAAACAATTTAATCTGGCCGCAAATAATATGGAGCCACACTCATTTGGCAGCGGAAATCCCGGACTTGTACAAAGGAATGCCATGTTGAAACCATGGGCTGGACAAAATTTCTACCAACCGAGGGGTTGGAATACATGGGAACTAGTGCAATGTTTCAGACATCCCACGAGACTTTGTTTGTTTTGCATATCCTGCAGGCTCCAGGGTGTCTGACGACCTTGCTGGGACATGATATATTTCTTACAGGTTTTTCTCTTCCTGGTTGCAATCCCCTGGGTGTGTAAACTCGTTGACGACAGTTGAACTGCTCCTGGATGAGCAGCTAGACAGTCGACTGCCTCAACGCTGTGGCTCTGAGGTGGCGCCCTTCTTTTTGCGGTCGATGCTTGTCGGCACATTGGTTCTGGGAAAGGGGACCGGTTTGTGGAGACGACCTAGGACACAACCAGGAACCGGAGCAACCTTGAGCTTGATCCATTTGGTGCTTCAGCAGTCATCGCTTGTGGCGAGATGGTCTGATTGCGCCGTAGGACGTGATGCGACCAGGAAATGAAATGCCCGTGCTTTATCAACAGATTCGTTTTCGCAGAGTGATGCTTTCCCTACAAAGACCATAAGTTTGTGATGACCATGCTTGGTACCATCCCCATTAACCTCACTCTTTCTTGGCTAAGGGGATACCAAAGACATGGGTCAAAAACCAGGAAACAGGTGTGGGTTTAGAGTCGCCACTTAGATTGGCTGAACCGATTGGCTGAACCCCAGGGTTTCTGGTTCAAAATGATTGCAATTTGCAATAGCCGACTGGTCAGAAGTCCAACGAATTGATCATGGCGGTTGCCATTCGCCTGGGTGGCTAGCATGGTCAATGATGGTTGCCAATTATGACACTCATCGGAGATGTTTTGCTTGATGGATATCTTGTTGGGAGACCCATCTCCTGGTTCCCCACGGGGTTCCCTACAGGTTCCCCCAGGGGCCCTGGGGTCCTGGGGGCGGCGCTGGAGGTCTTTGGATCCTTGGGTGTCCTGGTCAGCGGCCCACACAGCTGGACCCACCTGGTCTGTCAATCAGTGGGTGGTGCGCTGGGCACACAGGGCGCCGTCAACATGCACAAGGCGCAGCCAGGGCGCAGCCAGGGCGCAGCCAGGGCGCAGCCAGGGCGCAGCCAGGGCGCTGGGTTCATCTCAGTTCATCTGGGTTCATCTGGGTTGATCTCGGTGGTTCAGGGGATGGAAGTGGTTGGCTTCAGTTGAAGATGTTCAAGCTTGACTTGTATTAGCTTTTTGGTGTTGACCTTTGGCCCGAGCATTGGGAAAAAACCATTCACCATCATGAACCCTCAACCATCCTTTATTAGCCACTGACGAACCATTATGAATACGCCACTGACCATTAGTTTTGACAATTATCATGAACTATTATCATGAACGATTCTCATCAACCATTATGAACGATGATCATCAGCCACTATCAGAAACCATGAGCATGAGTTCACCATCATGACTTCACCGTTTTCACCACCATGGACCTTTAAACTCCATGGGTTCGTGCTGCACCGGCCGATGCTTCCCAGGCCGAAGCCCAGTTCGTGCTGCGTCGCTTTCTGCGCATTGCCTTCGGCTGTATCTGCGGCAGCATTTGCTCCACCGTGGCCTTTGGGCAGAGCGAATTGGACCTGGCAGGCGGGGTGCATCAGGGGTGCTGGCGCAGGGTCAACCATTAGGGGGTGCTCATGGTGGTGATGCTATTCATTTGGGTGCTCACGGTGATGCTAAGTGATGATCAGTTTTTGAGTCAAGACTTTGTGGTTGGTCAGTATTTAGTGGATGCTGTCAGAGTTTGGGCCCTTTCGCTGTTGAATGAATTGGTTTATTAGCAATTCCTTCATGGTTGATGAATGGTTTTACAACTAACCTACCTTGTTGGGTACACCTGTTATGGACAACCCCCACATCACAGCATTTGGGCATGGGTGCACCCCTCCTGTTGCCTCAGGTTTCGTCACTTCGGCCCCTCGGCAGATTTCACCACTGAAATGGCTGTTTTAGCGACCTGAAATCTGGCGGCTTTTTCAATGATGAATCTCCCAAATTTGTCAGCTAGGCTTAGCTGTTTGAATCTTTTCTTTTTTTGGCGACCTGCTTTTCCAAGTATTCCCAATGATGCATCGTTGACAACAGCGGCAGTATGCAGCTGCTCCCCCACAACAAATGCCCCAAAAGGCCAATTATTCAACCATTTCTCTCCATTGTCTATATGCCCAGAACTTAGAACTGCAGATGTTTCTTTACTTTCCCCTTCTCCCTGCTGTGGACATGCCCAGAACTTAGAACTGCAGATGTTTCTTTCCCCAAGGCCATGCTAACAGCGCTGGGCGGGGTGTTGGTGGCGCTGTCCACAGATCCAGACTACACGCTGGGACAGATGCTGGAAACGCTGCTCCAGAAGCCACCATGAAGCCGTCGAAAAAGCAGGGCGGTGGAGCGCACGGGCTGTGGCTGGTGCAGGAATCATTGGCACGACTGGGCAGGTGTCATGGAGATATGCAAACTTGTACTCTCCTCAGCTCTCCTTCCCTCTCTATGTGCAAGGCAATGATTGTACGGTGTAGTATGCCGTTTTTTCCTGCCTATGTAGCCTTTCCGTGCATAGATATTCATTTATGAATGCATACATAGATTGCACAGGTGTTATGGTCATTTTAAGGAAGCTCTGCAACCTGCTTTAGAGCAGAGCATGTCGTTCTTTGTGCCCTGGATGACTCAGATCTCCGCTCCTCAACATGAAGCCCGACCAAAGTTGGGACCTGTCCATGGTTCCCAAGAACTGGTTTGCCAAAAGAATCTGATTTTTCGATGCATTCGGTTACCACCAACGAGAATTCCACTTGGGGAGCCATGGGCTATCAGCAGGTGCGCGCCCGGGAATCTGCCCTGCTGCAATTGGAATCGCGTGACGGCCCAGATGCGTTTTGGACACGCCTGGAAGGGGGTGGAAGGGAGAAATTCACCGAGGAGTATTGGCTTCATGGGCACTCATCAATCAGAGCGAATCCAACTCGGCACTTGCTAAGACCACAGATGCCGGTCTTTCATTCCATTTCATTCCCAATTGCCGCCTGAAAGTGATTGTTGTTGGTAAATTGTGAGTTTTGCAATCCATTTTTCACTTTCGAACTAAGCTCCACCCAGTGCCCGAAAGGATCACATGGACCAAACGACTCACTGCCCAGCTGAGGTTGGTGTGATTCCACCATCCAACTGGTGTAGGAATCAGTTCTGATCTTGAAGACTTTCCGTTTTGTAACTATCAAAGTATTGTTGTATAGATTATGATGGTTATTATAGATTATGATAGATCGCCACAGCACTTTCACAGCTCATATATAGATAGATTGCTGTTTCGTTCCATGAAAAATCACGTGTTTCACAGCAGATTCAACAACGACAGGTCCATGGTGGGACCCACCCCAGGGCAGGCCATGACTGCCGGCCCAGGCGGCTCCCACAGCAACGGCTGGAGAGTGGTGCCAAGGTTGGGAAGGGTGGAACTGTGGCGTTAGAAACGACCTATGAACCACCTGTGGTGGTTGTTTCTATACACGACCTATGGCTATGGGTCAATATTAATCAACCAATTAAGGGGGATATTGACCAACAATAGCAAGGGAAACGATGGTTAATGATAGGGGAAGCAGGGGTACGGCGTTTTGACCCACAGCCCTATGTGATAGGTCAGAAACACTGTAGACTACGACAAATAGAGTTGGAAACGACCTATCAACCACCGCCTATGAACGATGTTTCTCAAGCCATAGGGAACCCCTATGGTAATGGTTGGTTGGTTTATCCCCACAAATGGCTAATGTAAAGGAGGACAACTGGGGATACCCCACAACTTGAGAAAGGAGCTATCTAAAGAGTTCAGCATCCTGCACCATCCAAACCTCGGCAAAAAAAGGGTCGCTGCTGCGGCTAGGCAGCTGCGCCGCCGCCCTCATCTGGCACATCGGTTGCTTGGCTGACCGGGGCAATATGCACAGCTTGATGCGTAGTGATGGTTGATTGATGGTTAGTGAATGCTTGATAAATCGTTTGATGGTTGATTGATGGTGAACTCCTGATCAGCAACTAGTTGCTGATTAAGTAGTAGTAGGATTGATAGTGATGAATGAGTTAATGGCAAAGAATGGCACCACTTTGAGAGGAGAGGGGACAAGATATTTTGGTGTTCTTTTTTGCAACATAGGTATCCTCTACCAAGTACTGTCTCTCGGATCAGAAGTTTTCATGGATCCTTCTTGTGGTGGTCCATTAAAATCTTCCGCGACTGGACTACTCAGGTCATATACACTGCACCTATTGGCAGATAGTCTATATCAGCTACACCCTCCAGCAATCTGAGCAACAGAAAATCTCGATTTTGATTTTGCATTGTCAGATCAATGGTGTGGTTGGGTCAGCATGGTAAGCTGTTGGGCGACTCTTCAAATGAGGCTGTTGCGACAGAGCGTTGGCGCCAGGCAGGGTGTGGCAGCTGTGGAGCTTTGTTTATCGAGAGGGGCAGCTGACGGACCGTCTTTCAGGCAATGGATTTGGGGACGTTTGGTGGTTTCTGGAATTTACCCACCCATAATTTTTGGTTATTTTTGGAATTTGTGCACCCACATTTTTGGTGGTTTCTCAAAATGGATGGCTTATTACTACTATGAACTTTTGATATTGGATGATTTAGTGGGTCACCTGGGTCCCCTATTTTGAGAAACCACCATTTGCGAGATGTTCATAGATGTTCATGAGCATCCCACTCAACAGCCCTTGTTGGTCATGATTAGACCCTTGCTGGTCATTTCCAAGTGACCATGGAAACGTTGGGATGGCCAATGCAAGCCATCCCAAATAGGTCAATCAACTTCAACATGCACTAGAGATATCTATAGATTGTAATTGGCAGGAGGTTTTTCCTTGGATCCACATTTCAACATGCGCACAGTTGTGGCTCCAGAACCAGAGGAACACCTGCAGTAATTGTTGCAGGGCCCTCACCTAGGCCGAAGAAGATCTGGAGAAGACCAAGTGCACAGTGGCATCGCTGAAGACGGAGGAGACTTCCATGGTCAGGGGAACCTTCAACGTGGCTCACGGGGTGATCCAATGGGCTGAGTAGGTGCATGCGTTTAAACTTGGTGCCTCCAAGCCGTGAAGATGACATGTTCAGCCATTCATTGTTGGGAACAGCAAGAATAACATGATTTTGATAATTGCTGAGTATGCGTGGCGTACAGATTGGCGGCGCAAATTGATTGGTACACTTTGCCATATTAGCATGGATCCATCGGATTCCTGGGTATGTTGAGCATCATACTCAACCCCATGGATTCAAAACCCAGCTGCTTCCAATCTCATAAGGCTCATATCTCATGGCTCCGCCAAAAAAGTTGGGGTCACATTCCCATGCTTGGGATGTACCCATGACTGGTGAACGAATTGATGCTGTTGGAGGCCAGCAATCTGAGCAAAGCCATCAGCGGACTGGACGAGCAATACGAGTCTGTGCGCGTTGCCGTTGGGGTCCGGGCACCCAACGTTACCAGGAGGGCCCGTTAGGTGTGTCATTACAACAGCAGTAACAAGAACCATAGTTTTCATGGCTGGTTGACAGCCTTGATTACAGTATGTTACAGTAGTATGATGGTTGATTTGCTGCTTCACATTCATTGATTAACATATTCAACGAGAACAAAGACCACAGAAAGCCAACGACAACAACATCAACAACAACACTAACAACAAGAAGAAGAACAACAAGAACAACAAGAACAACAAGAACAACAAGAACAACAAGAACAACAAGAACAACAACAACAACAACAACAACAACCACCACATTCGGGAAGGATATTTTTAGGTTCCGTCATACTGCAGTCGAGATCCAATTTGCATTTTTGGGCAGCATTTTCAGGGTTGGTGGAGCATCGAGCAGTTCCATTACCACACATTTTTGTCGTCATAGCGAATCAGTAGACAGCCCATGATTGGGCGCACCAAAAGCTCCACCCATGGCATGGTCAGAAGAAAGACTGCCCCTATCATGGTCGAAAAATCCTCAGCCGGTGGTATTCACCTGCAGAACCAGTGCATGGTTCACAAAAGGCCGCTTTCACGGTGGTTGATGAGGATCAAACACTGGTTCTATTCCGTGGGCGCTGAACACCCGTATTTTACAATTATGTAACCACTAAATAACCACTACAAAAACCATTATCTAACCACTACTACAAAAACCATGATACTACAAATATCACGCACTATATATGTATATAGTTATATGCAGGTACAACAAACCGGCATAGCAATTATATTCATGCTAGGTTTACAAAGTGTTCAAGTGGTTACTAGTATAAGTGGTTTAGAAAGTGTTCAACCACTATATATACCGGTTTATTGGTTTGAAAATGAACCACCTTGGTGCTGCAGGTGATGCAAACTGATCTCTCACAGGCCTCGAGCCGTCGGGTGGTGAAGCTATCCCCGAAAAATCGGCTGGTTGCAACTTGGTACACGTGGTGGTTTCTCAAAATTGGGCACCCCCCAAAATGGTTGGCTCATTAGCACAAACGGTTCATGTTGGATGTTTTGGAGGGTTCCCCATTGCCATTTTGAGAAACACCCAAGTGGCCTGTGGGATGACAACTGGTGCTGGAAAGCCTGACTTGTAAGCATTGCTGTTTTGACTAATGCCATGCAAAGCTTGTTGGTCAACATTGGAAAGCAGTTGAAAGGATTTGAAATGTATCATCAGTGATATGCTGGGTACAAGAGACAGTATCCAGCATATCTTGTGTGCGTGGATGGTGCCACCAAGATATCTTGCCCAAGATATGTGCTACAAGTTCCCCATGCAGGTTTCAGGAAATTTCTGTCACGATTGTGGGCAAAAAAAACAATCCCACTACCAGCCGCGGGTATCACTATGGCAGGCTAATCTTTGTACGAACCAAGCAGTTTAGGTCTTTCGCTACCAAGCTTGTGACAATGCTCAATGCTCCGTTGCTGTTGAAAATGTCTCCTTGCATTTCCGCCTGAAATTGTTGGTTGGGGGGTATTTCAACCGTTGATCAATCAGTTTTGAACAACCTGTGGGAAAACCGACCATCACGGCTACAATGGTTTGATCTCACTGGTGGATCCTTTCTATGTCACTAGCGCTGTAGCCGGAGCGAAACCTGTAGCACTGCAGAGCTCCACAAACTGATCGTAGATGCCGTCTGTACTTTCGTTGTACCCAAGTGTTGTTTCTATTTGTTACTTGGATATGAACCCCACAATGACGAGTTAGCCATGGATGACATGATTCATGTTTGGACAACACACAACGGCCCACGAGCCACCAATGCTTCAGGTGCAACAGAAGCAGTCCAAAGCTTCCGAGGCAGTGATCCAACGGTCGCTGCTTTTGGTTCGCCTCAGATGCTCCACCTGGTTGAAAGAACCGGGTAGGTTTCATCCCGAGCTAACGAATGGTTGTCCTGAACTGAGACCCGCACGTGCACATGTGCATGAACGTGTTGGGTGATGGGTGTTCTTCTTTGTCTCCAACGCATGATCCATCTGCTGATGTACAGGTGCATAGGTGCACGTAGGCGTGCACAGATTGCATCACGTATAGATACATACAGTGTGTAAAGGTATCTCAAAACAAAAGTAGAAAATAGGCAGTATACAGGTGTATAATTGCCATTTACAAACTTTGGATGTTTGTTCTGTATGTATATATATATAAACATACACATCTACAGTATCTCAATATGTAAATCGATACATACGAATACATACAACTTATATGAAGATCAGTATTGATAACGATGCATATATTGTATATGACATCATATACAGATGTTTTACTCTTCCTGTGAAGTTTGTGGATCAACATCCCTCAACTCCTCGCGGCTGTTGTGACTCCAGGTGGAAGCTTTGGTCTCCCAAGCCCGACAGGCATGTGGGCCTTGGTGGAAGAGTGGAAGAGCTGTCCATGAGAACGAAAACATGGTGGGTTTATTCCATGGTTAGTTCATTCCATGGTTGGTCTATTGCATGGTTGGTTTACATGGCAAATGTGGATGACAATGGTTGATAACCATGAAACAATGGTGATAATTGTTGGTTTATTTTCTCAACCGGGGGTACCCCTATTTTGGGAAACCACCACATCATGTATGGACAAATCATCATGGAAACAAAAAAACCTCATGTAAACACCCCTAAAACATCATGTATGGGTTTTTACTTCATGGTCAACTATTAAAAAACCCTCGTTTGTGAACGTTTTGGAAAACCGAGAGTTTAGGGGTACGTCATCCATGGACGTTTGCACATTTGTTTGTTAGAAGGGAAGGAGGTAGCCAGTTAGATTGATCATAGGATTGAGGCCCAACAAGGCCTCCCAATAATTCATAGGTGTCCAAAGACCGAACCTGGCAGTAGGTCTTTATGATAAGGCTTGTTGGGGCTGGTTGGAATTTTCAGTAGGCCAATAAATCATGACGAATTCCAACTCTGATATGGAGTCAAGTAAGGAGGCTCTCATCCACTGTGAAGCCACGATCCCGAAGGTGAAGGCACACCGAGGGAATGAGCGTACCACACGAGTCCTGTGGGCCAGCGTGGGAAGCCTATTACACAAGAATATAACATTCTTTAGGTGTTTTAGTGAGTCAAGTGTGTACTGCAATTATCTGTAGTGATGATCTCCTGGCCTGCCAAGTCTGGTCCAGCAATGCCTTGTCACCACTTGTCACAGTAGGACCGCCCCGCAGGAACTTCAGAAGGAATGCCAAGAGCGCAAAGTGCGCGCCTCAAAATGCGCATAGATGCCATGGTTGGAATCCAAGCGACACAAACTTGGGCAGTTTCTTCCACTTTTGCGTTAGATTTTCGTTCAAAAACGCTTGTTTATTTGGCTCGGATGATCCTCATTCTTGCCAGCAGACTGACTGTTGGCCTGGCCCTGACTGAGAAGATCGTGGGGGCAAGGGATTGTGAGGAAGGAGGAAGGAGGATATGAGAAGGAGGAGGAGGAGGTATATGGGGAAGGAGTGAGTTGGCCTGCGCACCCAACGGCGGGACTCAGTCTGAGATTTTGATACAATTTTACCATGTATGTGAATATATATGAATATGTATATATATATATATATATATGTATATAGTGTATATATACATACTGTATATGTATATATATATATAAATAGTATGTATATTTATATATATATATATATATATAAACTGAAAAATATGTATATATATATATGAATATATATATATATATATATATATGCATATATATATATACATGTATAGACATGTATCTATAAATTGGTCAAAAATGATGACGTCCCGAACCGGCCGCCAGACCCATCATTTCAGGATGGCAACTGCTGAATTTGGGCTCCATCAATTTGGGGTATCCCAACAGAACCTTGTACAGTTGGGACAACCCCACTATCGCTTACAATTCTCACCCATCGTTGACGCGTATGAATCATTATTAAGCATAATGATCCATGGTTGAGCCAGTGCTGACCCATGATCAGCTATTGCTAAGCATCATGAATCATCATAAACCATCAGCCATCAACTACCATTCCTGCAAACGCTGAAACATCAGGCTGAAGGCAGTCAGCTCTCCTCGCAGTTGTTGGAACACGCAGAGCGCTTGGAATGGGCGGAGCAGTCTGGAAGCCCAACAGCAAGCCCGGGTCAGGAGGCCTCAAACAGATGGCCAAGCTGAGCACTTTCAGCAACCAGATGTGGAAACCAACACATTTTCGGCTTACTGACACTGGCTGAGGTGAAGCTTGGCTGTGAAGCTATCCACTGGTTGCTATATTGTAGCTGTGAAGCTATCAAGTGACACTGGTGCTGGTGTGAACGAGCTGAGCCGCCTTTTGTGGGCTAGAGCGGTGCTTCCAAACACATGGTGATCTATCCTGGAGTTGATGCTGAAGATACTCCAAGTTCATCCATGTTCAATCTTAGAACCCCTTAAAATACATCCATTTACCTGTTGGGGATGGTCCAATTTGATACTCTCTCTACCCCGGGATGATTATAGCACTCAACTTTGTGTTGCTTTTGAGTTTGTTTTCAAAATGCCAAGATGGTAAACCATCCCACCATGGTAAACCAATATTTTTTTTTCCGATGATGGTCACTGCTGATCATCGTTGGGTGCAAGTCAGGAAGAATAATGAGTGATTTGCGGCTTGAAACAGGGGCATAGGGTGGCTTGTGTGGTGCCCATATTTACATACAAATATATATATATATGTATATATATATGTATATTATTTTATAATAAATATATGTATATATAGTTATATATACACATATTTACAAAAACATGCACGCAAAGTTGTGTTTGCCAAAACAAATCAGGATTCCAAGGTCAGAAATGAAGATCAAGGTTGGAAAACGGAGATCCAAGGATAAAACAGGAGCCCGCCATGCGCCTAGACACCGGTTTGCTGATTGTGGTTCAACCAAGAAGTACTCCTTGGGGTCTTGTTGGGTTCGTCTTTGCCGCGGAGGCAGCGTTTGAAGGCCGAAACTGCTCTACTACAGGCGAGATCTTCGGGACTGTGAGCAAGGTCAAAGACCTAATTGGGTTTTCCATGGGTGTGGTTCATGCTGGTTGACCATGCTTATAGTAGTCCTTTGCAATGGTTGACTAGATTTTATAATGGGTTGTACTACCTCGTTTGCAAGGGTCATAGCACTTGTTGATTGGGTTGTAGTTATCATGTGTCAAGCATCCTGGTGATATACAAGCCCATTCTGCGAAGATTTGCCAAACCCAGCTGTAGATTTGCCAAACCCAGCTGTGCACAGCGATTGCCTCATGGGTTTTGACGTTGCTCAAGTGAACACGCGCCAATCCAGTTGTAGGTGAATCGCTGACAGGTTAAGTATATCTGGGACCAATTTCACTAACGAGTGCATTTCCATGAGAATGCCCACTGTAGAGGTTAGAGACTAGTGAAAAATCCGTGGAAAGTCCAGCTTTGGAAGCTCTCCATGGGATGGGGACGGCACTTTGCATGGTCGATTTGGTGCCCTGGGGACGTTGGAACTGACGCCCAGCCGATGCTGAGATCGCAGGACTTGCGGGAGACCAAGACTGAGCTGAAGAGAGAGATCCGAGACCGTGAGGAGGGTCAGTCGCAGGCACAGCGTTGCAGTGACTTCCATCTCCGACATGCAGTCCAGCAATCTCCGACATGTCCCAGCTTGGTGGGTTTTCTGTAAACCAGGCCCCCATTGAGTAGCAGTTCAGAGCTGTATTGCTTCCAGCCACTCGAGTTAGCATGCGACTCTTGCACAGCGGTTTGGTGCCCCGTTTTTTTTGTGGAGCAAGCTGCCTTACAGCATTAGTATGCATTAGCCTTCACGAACACTTGGATACTGTTGTTCTGGTAGGTTTGAGATGGGACTTGAGCCATCAGCCGTTAAGTGACCATCAAAAACGATCGTCCTTTTGGCAGTGGTGACTGACTCATGGGGACCATCCTATCTATTACATCTAGGTATATACATGTAAAGACGATACATATTCATGTATACATTTGGCTGCATCCGCATACCTGTTGTTTGTGTTCAACATGCTGACCACTTTTATAAAGGGAAGTAGCAAAACGCCAACCAGGTTGTTTGGGACTTCACCATTGCCGCGCAGGTGATGTTGCAGCTTCGAGAAGAAAGTGGTAAAAGAGAAGAAGCTCTGGAGCGGGAGGCGCTTCCAAAGAAAGCACGGGTCGTGGTGGTTCAGAAGCTTGTGACAAGGGGGCCTGGGGGATCCGAGGGATAGGGATGCTGATGGAAAGCTTGTGGTAAGGGAAACTCTCCAAATGTTGTCCAAACGTTCAGCTTCCTCAAGCATGAGACTGTAGCACGCAGCACGATGGTATCATACGATGGTGATGATTTGGATTGGTTTGCCGGGAATGCAACATGGGAGGCGAGAGGGTTGCTGGCCCTGTTTTGATCATCCATCCTGTCTCCACTCTGACTGTGCTCGATGTGCTCTTTCTTGGCTCGAGATGGTGCTGAAGAATGTTAAAGAGCTCATTTCCATGAGAGAAAAAACGCAAGCAGGTCAAATATGGATCAAGAAAACGGCTCGGAAATGATACATGTGGATACTGCCTTGTAAATGTGTCGTCTGAAAGCAGGTGATTGCCAGGGAGACTGCAGGATGGCGGTGAAGCTTACGCAATCCGTCTTCAAAGGATACTGTACGCTTACTTGTCAATAGTGGCATTCCTTCCTTTCTACTCCCCAATATTTTGCACATTGTCATTTGATCATGGGTCAACGTGTTGGACCCTGTCACTGGAAAGATGAAACGTTCCTATGGCTTTGATAATTGCATGTGTTGGCCAACCCAATTTCCTATGAACAAAATATGCTTGGCATGCATACACTATGCATGCATGCATGGTCTAGAGTAGAAAGGACAGGCTTTTGTGCACCCGCATTGGAACTAGATACAACTCACCATGCTCAGAACGCCCTGCTTTGACCAGCTCAACCAAGCCGCCGGTTGCGGTGTCCAGCCGCACATGTCTCCTGCTGCTGCGGCTCCTGCTGCAGTGGGCTTCTTCGTGACTGCCCGAACCAGATTCCTGGCTGTGAGGCATGTTGTCACAACCAGTTGTTGATAGGTTAACCACCGTTCCAGGAGCCGAGGGCCGACCATTGCTACGAGGTGATCATTGACGGTACATCGCTGGTAAGGTATCACTATCACAAAGATGTGAGTGCACTCACACCCATATCCATACATATAAGTTGTCTCTATTGCGTTCAGTAGATATGCAACTCATCGAAACATATTTGGGACTTCTGGTTGCCAGGCAAAAGTACCAGAGCATTACCGCGCCCAGCTGGTTGTGATCCAACTGGTCGTTGGCCCATCACCCGACACTCCTGCCATCAATCACCCTAGGCCCGATCCGACCAGTTTGGTTGTTGGTTATCGTATCTTATCCTCAATCTGCTTGGTGCCTTTTCTTGACTCTCCAAACTATTCCTCGTGTGATCAGTCTTGTCGCTTGTGCTTGATCTTGTTATTGCTGCTGCTGCTGCTGCTGCTGCTGTTGTTGTTGTTGTTGTTGTTGTTGTTGTTGTTGTTGCTGCTGCTCATGGTTGAATCTTCTCCCCTGCTTTCAGCGATGACTTGTCAACTGTTTCATGTCAACAATAAGTTTTCACTCTCAGTCACTTGATAGCATGGCCACGGACCATTGCTGGTATCAGGGTCATTCGAGAATACCATTTCCAATCAGCCAGATGACTTTTTGCGAGTGTTAATTTGTCACCATCTACCAGATGGTTATAACCACTAACTACCAGCCGTACCCCTTGTCTAAGATTCATGGCCACAAAGTACCAGATTGATAAATGGTTATGACCGCATTTGGTGGTCTCTCTGAACAGGGAACCCCCCAACCATCCTTTATGAACCATTTATAGGTCATAAGCCAACGATTTTTTGGGGTCGCCTATGGCTTGAGAAACCAGATAGTGGTTGTTTAACCATTATTGTTAATTAGTGATTATCCCCTAGTATTCACTATTATTTACCATTATTAACCAACGGTTAATCCTAGAAAATCCTATGGTTCCCCCTATGATTTATCATTATTAACCATTGATGTTCCCTGGTATTAACTATTATTAACCCCAAGTATGAACCATTGATGACCCATTGAGAATCTATTATAAGTTATCATTATTGCTATTGTCTGACATTCTCAGCTTCAGTACAGGTTGACATGCACACCATAGCTGATCCCACGTGGCCATGACGGCACAAGCGTGGAGGGATAGTGCACTCGTAGCCTTGAGCAGTGAGCCCCCGGAAAAGTCATGTGCTAGTTGATCCAGGCTCCACTACGGTTGTTGTGGCATTGGTAGCGACACTGGTCTAGTGGCGCTTTGCCGGCGCGCTTGCTGCTTTCAATGTTCAACGATGAGCTCTTTGATCGTATGCGCGCAGCCTTCGATGATGATGATGCGAATGATGCTGATGACCCCGAATCCCATGACCATGAGGTTTCCGAGGAAGAAGCCCCTACCTATGACAGTGTGATAGATCCCGATGCCGCTGCAGGTTCTCCAGCGGTGTCACCTTGTGCCGCCGATGCTTCCCCGGCCCAGGACGATGCAAAGCACTCCAGCCTTGGCAGCAGCAGCTCTCTTCGTCGAAGACGAGGTTCTCGAGGCGGTGTTTCTGTGAAGTCTGGGTCGGGATCCAAGCAGCAGCAGCCACGGTGGCGCAGCGGACAAGTTCCTGCTCCACCTTCCTTTGATGGAGACATAGATGCTGACCCGTACTGTCTTAGACATTATCGTCGTCGTCTATGGCGATGGGTTCGTATCACTCGTGAGTTTCTGCCCCCCAATGAACAAGCTCTTCGAGCTCGTGAACAGCTCAAGGGCGAAGCTGAAGTAGAAATGGAAGAGGTGGATGACAGTCGGTTTGACTGCGCCAATGGAATTGAGGTTCTGCTGCAGGACTTGGAGACTTCATTTGGCGAGAAAGAGTTGTTTCGCCAAGGAGGAGTCATTCGTGAGTTCGAGAACATCGGCAGAACCCAGGGTGAATCTGTGCATGCCTTCGTGCGCAGATTTCGCCTCACCGAGAGAAAGCTCCAATCAAGACAACAAGGTCCCAGAATACCCTGAAGAAGCTCGTGTCATCAAACTCCTTGACGGACTCAGACTTGATGACCGTGCCACAGCTAGTTTGTTGCTAGCTGCGGGAAACCAATACAACATGAAGCTGATTTTGGATGCGATTCGTGTTCAATACCCTGCTGGAATGACCATCACTGGTTTGCCTCACCGTGACCCCAAGTCCAACAAGGGTAAGGGCCGTAATCAACGAAAGTGGTCTGCCTGGAATGCTTCTGCTGATCCCTGGTTCTACACTGATGATGATGATGGACATTATTGGGATTGTGACTATGAGATTGAACCCAACGAGACCCTTGACTATGAGTACCCGCCTGACTATGATGTGTTGCTGGGCAATGCCAACGCAGATGCTGAACTGCCTTGGGATGATGGCGACTATGATGAGGAAGATGCCGATGAATCGGCAACGGCTGCTGCTTCGTCTGAACAAGCAGCAACAGATGGGACAACTATAGCTACCCTTGAAGCCTGCGTCCAAGCTCTGACTGTGACAAGCCGTCGACTTGCTGAGATCACCAAGGCCAGAGGTTTCTTCCAGAAGGGCGACAAGAAGGGTGACAAGGGCAAAGGCAAGTCCAAAGGACAGGGCATCAAGGGCAAGGGCAAGTCAGCTGGCAAGTCCGCTCCTTCCTTTCAGAAGGGCAAGTCGAAGTCGAAAGGGAAGGGTCGCGGAAAGCCAAGTCCTACTCCGTCAAAGACCAATCTCACACACCAGCAGCAGCGTTGGCTCGCAGACTCTGCGTGCCTTGGATGCGGCAGTCCGAATCACTGGCTCGATAGTTGTCCATTGCACTCGAAGCATTCAGCTCAGATGGTTTCAGCTGGCGTGGTCCTCGATGGCGACGGCAGTGTGGTGCAGAGCTGGACTGTCGACAGTGTGGGCGAAAATGCTTGCGTTTGTTTGCCCCCTCTTTTGTCAGATGAGATCACGGTTGACCATTCACATGCACATCAACATGCAGTATTACCTGGTGATCCCCTGGTTTGTGGCATTCCCCAAAATCCGAAGGTGTTGTTACAATATGCTGGTACCGATGCAGCTCTCATGATCGCCGACGCGGGATGTCAAAGACAAGTTGCAGGTAAAACATGGCATGCTAATCGTCAACGTGATGTTCATCCACTACCAGTTCATCATTGTGTAGAACGCTGTCGTTTTTCTTTTGGGCCCAATGAAGGCATTCCCAGCAGTGATCGTTTTGTTTATCCAGCAGGTATTGGCGGCAAGTTGGTTTCTTTGGGCATCAGCATGGTTGAGGTGGAAGCCCCAGCTTTGTTTTCCAGACCTTCTTTTGCAGCACTTGGGGCGGTGCCAAACATTGTCACGGGTACCATGCACTACATGGCATTGCAAACCACATCTCAACTTTGTTTGTCACCATGTGGACACCTTGCCATTCGCATTGATGAGTGGCCTTCGCATGAGTTTGAGTGGACGACGCAGAGCAACCTCACCTCACATCCAGATGCTTGGGCCGATGACCCAGCTGTGTTGGATCCAGTTCGCCTGGTGACATCATTTGCACCATCGCGACCACCACCACATGCGTGCAGCTCCTTCGGCCAGTTTGGCAGCATGGCTTCGTCGTTGGCGTCGCTTGCTGCAGACGGTGGTAGAGCACGTGGCGAACACTCGTCAGATGGTGCTTCACTGCGTGGCGGTGAGTATGCGGCCCAGCCTCAAGGATCGTGTGCTGAAGCTGTTCTTTCCACCGCAAACAGCAACCACAGTGCTGTCGACGGTGTCAGCCCTGGCTTTGCAACAGAACAGCAGCCAGTACCTGAAGAACCCCATGAGCTGCGAGCATCCTCAGGGTCTGAGATCCTACGGTGCCGGGGGCCAGAAAGTTCGCATATGCGACGTGTGCGGTTCCAGATGGATCGTGAAGGGCAAGGAGTACCTCAAGGTGCAGCCCAAAGCCAGTCCACGTCAAGCACTCCTTTGTTTCCAAAGGCGTCAGCAAAGGGAAGAGCAAAGGCCGGCTCGTCGAGCACGGCAACGAGTGTGGCGGAGGAGGACTACCAGGTCGGTTGGCCTGGCTTTCGGCAGTTCTTTCCACCATCATCAGCTCCTTCCTCTATGGCGCCACCAGCTCCCCCGGTCCGACCTTCGAGGAGATCACCGCCCCTGGATGCAGCCACTCCGAAGACGGCTATGCCCAAGAATGCCTATCCGCCAACTTTGGCACGAATGCAGGAGATCTATGCCAAGGAGCCCGCCGACTTGACCGAGGAGGAAAGGACTCTGCTTCACCGTCGTTGGGAGGAGATCCAGTTCTACAACATGAGCCACGACGATTTGGAGGAGGAGCCCGAACAACCATGGGACGAGGATTGGCAAGAGGAGGGATGGCAATCACCCGAAATGGAGACCGAGCAGACCGATTTCTGACTTCATCCTTGAAGAGGTCGACTTCCAAACCGTTGTCTTCCTCGCAGCAGTGCTCCTCAAGTATGACTCCCTCGCAGCAGTGCTCCTCAAGTATGACTTCCTCGCAGCAGTGCTCCTCAAGTATGACTTCTTCGCAGCAGTGCTCCTCAAGTATGACTTCCTCGCAGCAGTTCTCTTCTATGACATCCTCGACAAGACCAAGTTCGGCAACCTTGGAGCAGTTTGGTCCCCATAATCCAATGAAACATGAGGATCTGGGTTCATTTCCTATGCGATAGGGGACTCAGAAGCGGCTGCTGGGCAATTCTCGACAACTTCGTGAACTGCTGCAAGTTGAAGCTGGCGTCTATGAGGCTCGTGTTCGGCAAGCACGAGCACACCGTCACTTCAGGTTTGACGTGGTGGAGATCTATGCTGGCATGGGTAATGTGACAGCTGAAGCTCTTCGTCAAGGCCTTCGTGCGTTGCAACCGGTCGATGCAGTTCATGGAATTCAACTTGATCGTCGACAAGATCATGTGCAACTTCGTCATCTTCTTCGTGAACGTCGACCTTTCTTGGTGCTTTGGGAGATTCGTTGCGATCCTTGGAGCAGCATCAACCACTTGAATTACTCCCAGGAACAATTGGCCGTGTTGCGTGACGCCCAGAAGATGGCGATCCAGGAGATGTATGTCACCATCAAGGAGTTGATGAATGAGGGTATCCATTTTCTTTTGGAGAACCCGTGGGGAACTCCATTTTGGGATCAACCCGATGTAGCCCGTATCCGTGCTCTTCCTGGGGTTGAACTTCGGAAAGGAAGCATGTGCAACTTTGGTCTTCGTGGTCGCGAGGGCTACTTGTTACGAAAGAACACTGGTTGGTGTTCGGATCTTCCTCAAGTACTGGATCGCATTGCTCGCGAATGCAAAGGAGATCATCTGCATGAGCAATGTTTGGGTGGCAATTCCAAACGGGCACAGGTCTACACCAAGCAGTTGGCCCGTGCTATCATTCAAGGTCTGCTTCAGGCCTTGTCCGATTCTGGTGATGAACGATTTCTACCAGATGAACCTCGTTTGCAATGGACCTGTGGACTCGACCACTCTGAGATGAATGAGCTTTCTTCCATGTGGTTGTCCACAACGGCACCGAACTTTTCTGTGCTCTATGTGGACATCGTGAGAGATGAAGAATCCTGGCGACCTCTGCTGCAAGAAGCCAAGTTGCGTTTGGAAGACAAGGTGCAAGCGTCGGCCGTCATCAAGACGGACACTGGCTTCTTTGAACAAGTTCAAGCACTGGTGCCATGGAAGATCCATCAAGCACAGATTGTGCGTTCGCCCAAGGTTCGACGAGCCCCGTATCAACTTCTGTTGAAACACCCGGTGAGTCATCGACCTGCGATCCTTTGGCTCAATGATGGCCGCATCACCTTCGAGACCGAGGAGGTGAAGGGTGAGATGAACACGGGCAGCAGGTTCTCTACACCTGTGAACTATGGCATTCTCATCTATGGAGAGGCCCCGGAGACCAGCCTCAATGCCGAGGACAACAAACAACCTGAAGCACGACCCAAGCCCAAGCTTGATCCAAGTTCATCTTCGGCACCATCGGACCTTCAACCTGAAGAACAACTACGTGAAGGTCAACCCGGTCACAGGGACATCTCATTCGATGTTGCGGATGAAGTGGTGCCTCGTTGGGTGAAGACGGTTTTGAAGCGTGTTCACACCAACTTGGGTCATCCCAGCAATGAAGCCTTGGTGCGCTATTTAGCTCAGGCTGGTGCTTCAGGACCTGCTCTGCATGGTGCAAAGCATTTGCGATGTGCCATCTGTGAAAGAACGAAGCCTCCTCACCAGCCACGTCCTGCTAAAACACTGCAGTCCCGCAGGTTCAATGACAGGCTGTTTCTGGACATCGTCTACTTGAAGAACATCTCTGGCGAGACCTTCACCTACTTGAACATGCTGGACGATGCCAGTACCTATCAGGTGCTGGAGCATTTGGAGTCTCGCAGTGAACAGGAGGTGACCAACAAGATCAACAATGGCTGGCTCCGCTATTTCGGCATGCCTGATGCCATGGTTCTAGATGCTGAAGGCGCATTTCGCGGCTTCACCTTTGAGGACTTCACCGCAAAGTGCGGTATCAAGATTCGGGTGGTGCCACCTGACGCTCACTATCAGTTGGGCAAGGCCGAAAGGCACGGGCAAACCATGAAGTGGCTTGTGAGGCGGCTAGTCAATCAATTCGCCGCCATGAGCCTTGATGAAATGAATTTGCTGGTCAACATGGCCCTCTTCGCAAAGAATTCAATGGTGCGAAGAGCAGGTGCCTCCCCGGCACAGTGGGTCTTCGGCCGGCAGCCCAAGATACCTGCAGCGCTGATGTCCGAACCAGAGGCAGTTGAGGCAAAGCAGCTGCTGGATCTCAGTGATGCCTTCCGTCAAACTGAAGCAGTTAGCCAGGAAGCTATGAAAGCCTTCATCGACTTCGAGTTTGATGACATGTTGAGGAAGGCGATGTTACGCAAGGGAAGACCCTGGCGTGGGCCACTTGAACCAGGTCAAAAGGTGGTCTACTTCCGGAAGCGATCACTGCAAGATGGCGAGGGCACAGCTGAAGGATACCGTCAAGGGATGATCTTGGCGACCGATCCAGGTCCAACTGGCAGCGTTTGGCTTCGCAACTCTCGAGGCAGAGTGGTCCAGGCATCTCGTGAACAAATCCGAGCTGTCGAAGGTGATGAGCTGTGGACTCCCAGTATCGAAGATGTGAAGTCGCTTCGGGACACAGAGATCGACCTCAGTCAGAAGCATGCGCTTGCCTTTGATCAACGTGGTCCAGCTCCCACCTTGCAAGCCGACAAGAAAGCACTCGAAGCATTGGATGCCCAAGGACAGCCTCAGGTTGAGGACGAGTCGCCAATCATCATTCCCGTGATGCCGGTGAAACGTCCTGCCGAAGAATCTGATGAGGCTAAGGGATCCTCATCGTCATCAAGCCAGAGGGCAAGGGTAGCACCCGAAACTCCTGTGACATATCTTCCTCCAACTCCAGCTGGGTTGCCAGCACCAACAACACCAGCATTACCTCCCATAGCGGAGGAGCCTCTTGAAGCACAACAACAACAACCAGAGACCTTTGGAGATGAGCCCAATGCGCGAAGCTATTCCAAAGGATCCTCAAGAACCACTGGATCCATGCTCAAACTTCCTGATGAGTTGCCTGCCCTTGAAGACAGAGGCCAGTCTTCATCCGCAGCTGAACCAATGGCTACGACATCACCACGGGGCATCAAGCGAGATGCTCCTGAAGCTGTTGATCAACTTCGTGGTGGTGGCGATGCGAAGACGGCAGTCCCTCGTGAAGAAATGGCTGCCCTTCATGTTTCACAGTTTTGCAACAACATGCTCATGTACTGTAAAGATTGCGGTACACCTGCTCAAGAACTACCACTTGCATCCAAGACTTGTGACAGATGTCTTGGCACCTCGTTCGTTGAGGACCCCAACGAGGTGATGAGTTGGCTTGATGAAAGCCATCAGATTGAGGCCTTTGAGGACAAGACCTCTTTGCGCTATCACCCCTACTACAAGCGTTGGAACGATGAGAACATTCACCAAGAACAAGCTCCACTTTCTCTTCCTCGAGAAGAAGACCTGGCAGATGCTCTGGATGCCGAGCTTTATTTAACAGGTGTTGGCCAAGTTCATCGTCACGTCCCTGAGTATGTCTATGGGAATCAGAGTGCATGGAGTGTCGCATCCTTTGACCAGGAGTCAAATGAATGGTGCTGGCACTACATCTTTGACGATGCCGAGACGATTGCCTATGACATCAACCAGGACGGTAGCATTATGGCAGGTCCCAGCATCTACTTGGAACATTGCTTTCCAGGTCATCGACAAGTGCCAGATCTTCGATGCCAACCTGAAGGTCATTTTCTTGCTGCTCAAGCACGATATGGTGCTTACGCTGTCGGTTGGGATGGATCACCAGACGAGACGCAGCCTGCGTTCTTGGAGGACAACTTCTTTCAGGCATACAATTTGCTTTGCTATGATGTTGCGAATGACAGGGCTCATGTGGATGACGAGACGTTGCTGATGATGGAGCCAGACGTCAACCGCATGAAGAAAATGGACATCCACCAGGCTCTGTGGATAGATCATGCCGCTTCAACCGCAGATGCTGGTCAAGTTTTGACCTTGGATGACTCCAGTGATGATGATGCTGGAGAAGATGCCACAGCTGGCCGAGCGGCTAAGCAAGCATTGAAGCGTGAAGTGCCTTGGCGATCCATTCCCCATGATGACCGCCCCGGATTCATTCAAGCAGTTCGTGATGAATGGAGTGAATGGGAGAAGTGGTCCACGTGCAAGCAACGCATCTTGGAAGAGGGTGCGGTTGATCCTTCGTTGATTTTGAAATCACGTGTGGCCTACAAGTGGAAGCCCAAGGACGGTGGTTGATGGTTCAAGCCCAAAGCAAGAATCGTCGTCTTAGGCTTCGATGCCCCCCACCTGCCGTTGCTGACCCGAGATTCACCCGTTCTCAGCAGAGCTGGTTTCATGTTGATCATTCAGTGGGCCGCCATGTTCAAGGTGTCTCTTTTCAATGCTGATTGCAAGTCAGCATTTTTGCAGGGATTACCTGACACCGAACGACCTGAACCCATTTTCATGCGGCCTCCTCAAGATGAGATCAGTTTGGAGGCAAATCCAGTTTGGAAGATGAAGCATGTGGTCTATGAACTATCGGCCCCTGTGTATGGTCAGGCCAATGCTCCCCGCAGGTGGTATCTCTATGTGGTGGACACCATGGTCAAGAAGAGACGCTGGCGGCAGCACTCCTTGGACCCATGTTGTTTCTTGTTCGAGCACAATGGTCAGATTGTTGCTCTACTAGGACTTCATGTCGATGACATCATCTGCTGCTGTCTGGAGAGCTATATGTGGGTGTTGGATGAGATTCGTGAGTCCTTTGCATGGGGTGGCGAATGGGAGTGCGACGACTTCATTTTTGTCGGTCGTCGAATTCAACGACAAGAAGATGGAGGATTCACCCTTGACCAGACTCACTATGTGGCTGACATCCTGAAGACCAAGGTGACGATGTCCCCTGATGAGCCTTTGCAGGACCATCCTGACCTGGTCACGGAATTTAGATCAGGGATTGGCTCACTCCAATGGCTTGCCAGCGCAACACGTGGAGATTTGTCAGCATACGTGTCGTTGATCCAGCGCAAGCACTCTGAGCTCATTGCCATCAACCAGACCCTTAAGTACACCAAGGCTACAGCTTCCTCCTTCGTTCGGGTAAACCATATTCCCCAGAACGATGCGATCATTGTGGCGTATGGTGACTCTGGTTTCGCAAACGCACCTGGCAATAAGAGTCAAGGTGGCTATGTGATCGCTATGACTACTCGTGATGCTCTCACTGGTAGTGCAGCGGCTTCGCTTTTGGACTGGAAGAGCTATCGACATCAGAGGATGTTGAGGTCTACACTGGCCGCCGAAGCATCAGCACTGGATCGCGCTCAGGACACTGGGAACTTCATGGGTTGTATGTTTTCAGAAATGTTACATGCCAAGTATCGTTCAACATGTGGTACCCCTCAGCTAGAAGTCATTCCAATCACAGACGCTCGCTCTCTCTTTGACGCTGTGCATCGTTTGTCAACGAGCTTTGCAGAGAAGCGTGTCGAGATCGATGTAGCTGGCTTGCGGGAAACCTGTCGTGGGCTACGTTGGGTACCTTCTGAAGTCCAACATGCTGATGCTCTGACCAAGATGGCTCCGAAGTCGCGTGATCGATTTCGCAGATGGATGGCAGCTCCTGTAGTGACCTTGGCTGAAAGCCGAAGTGCCACTGAAATCGACGGCTCCGCCAATGAGCCATGGAGGTGTGCAGTCAACAGAAAGTTTGAGCAGTGACATTCTCAGCTTCAGTACAGGTTGACATGCACACCATAGCTGATCCCACGTGGCCATGACGGCACAAGCGTGGAGGGATAGTGCGCTCGTAGCCTTGAGCAGTGAGCCCCCGGAAAAGTCATGTGCTAGTTGATCCAGGCTCCACTACGGTTGTTGTGGCATTGTCATCCATTATTAACCCCTAGTATTAATAGTTATTGATGGATAATACTCTAACCATTATTGGCAAACCATTATTAACCCCTAGTATTAACCATTGAAAACTTATTTTTAACCATTGATTTTCCCTAGTATTAACCAACCATTATTAAGCCCTAGTTATTCACCCCTAGTTATGATTCACCATTGATTTTCTCAGTATTTATCACTATGAACCATTATTAACCATTATTAACCATTATTGTTAACAACTATTATTAACCCCTGGTGTTATCCATTGATGTTCCTTGGCACCTCCAAGGCTACAGTGGTACCTTTGAACACTGCCTGAGCTTCGAAGCCGATGAGGCATATTTTTTCCGAAGTTTCGCGCTGAGTTAGCTGTGGATTTCCAACTGTTAGTAGGGGGCGGTTTTTTTGGCAACAAAAAAGGGGCTGAGTTCACTAGGGTAACTACCAGTTGTAGAAGATCACTAGGGTAAGTTCTCGTTATATGAAAATATAACTGTACTTGGGTGGCTTATAAATCAACTCAACCACCAGGACTTGGATCATTTTGAAGGTTTTCTTTTTCAAATCTTTTCTCTGGCGGGGAGAGCGCGTAGCATCTTAGGTTGAGATGTCACAACTGGTCCAGACAATTTCCATTGTAGACGCCCTTCCATTGTCACGAGAATGTAGAAAGTGAGGCTGCACAAGAAGATGCTTGTGACGCTCCAGGTGTGCGCAATGTTGATGCTGATGTGATGTTTAGTGTCAGTCACTGCAGACATAACAAACAGGATGAATATGGGTTTGTCCAAAAATGGTGTACCCCGAAAACTTGTGATTTCCCTGCCCTATCAATAATGGCGATGATTGGATGGTCAGACGGTGAAGGAAATCTTGTTGACAGTAACGGCCTTGAGCATTTTGGAACTGCCTCTGTTCACATCTGCGCCCTGTGAGGAGTTCCAAGTCCTCCGATGGAGCAAAGCTGGCTGGTGGTGGGCCCGGCGCTCGCGGGATGGACAGCAGGGCTGGATCTACTCCTCCCAGATGAAACCCAAAATGTGCACCAGCTGCCATGAGAAGGCAAGGGGGGCGGCAGGAGGATGCTGGAGGATGCTCTCCAGGGATTGGCCCAGTTGGGTCCCTGGCGGCCATAGGGTGATCCATGGGTCCTGCCATTGAGATTCTGCCCAGACTTCACCAGGCAAGTGATATTTTCAAACATGAAAGGGTTTCTCCAGATGGTGGTTGCAAATGCTGGTTTGTGTTTCATTCCCACTTCAGATGTGCAAAGGACTGAGTTAAGGCATGTATTTTCAATATATGAATAAATAGATATGTACATATGTGTAACATAATAGTTTTACATACACACACACACACATGTTTGATCACGTTCTCATGATTCCACACGATCACATACGCGCAAACATATGAGCGTGCATGCCTTCACGCACACAAAATTGCATCGATACATAGATACATAGATCCACATATACCATGCACACCAACCTGCAGACATAGATACAGATGCAAATAGAGCCACACGTACCATGGACACCAACACGCAGACATACATACACATGCAAATAGAAGAACAGGCATACGGAGAGATGTGCATGCAGACAATCAGACATGCATACAGATGCATAAAAAACACAGACAGAAGCACAACCAAGCAAGCAAAAACAAATAGACCAATAGACACGACAAACACACCAAAGTGCACACAGACGCATTTCTATGTATGTACGAAGATATGTATGGAAACATCCAAACAGGTCGAGGGGTCTTCATACATATATACATATGGTGGATAATTACGTACACTTATACACAATTAGACACATAGATGCGTAGATATCTGCATGTACATGCGTGCTAGCACACATACACAGTAGATACATAGGTATATGCACGTGTACATTCACGCATGCATACATGTTTACATGCATACATGCCTCCACGAATATAAGCATTTATAATTTATAAGCATTCCTTGATCCGTAAATGTACGGATGTAGTGGGACACCCGTACACATAAACCACCGTAATTAGCCTATCAGTCAATAAACCACCATGTTGACATCTATATAAATGCTGATAACTACCACTACTACGATCTATTCAAAAACAGACTGGTGATTAGTCCATTTTTTGTCTTCAGTGTCAGGTGCAGAACCTGCCGCCGCCGCAGCTAGAGGAGCTGAGAATTGGGGCGGTGACAAAACCAGCACCAAGAAAATTTCATGGGATATCCACTCAAATGGTTAAACAATATAATATACAATAGTTAGGATAAAATCTTTCACTATGCTAGGATAATACACTATAGTTAGGATAATTTACTATAGTTAGGATAATACAAATTCACTCAAATCAAATCCCCCGTGAATTTCAGCATCTTTGTGTTGTGACGTGCGCCAGGAGGACCTGCCCGGGCCCCCCGCTGCCTCCCACGGCCGAGGAGCTGGCTGCGGCAGCGCCCGTGTGGCCACCGCTGCCACCAGGTTCGCCACCCAAAGCTGCGACGCGAGAGGAGCCCAGTGCGTTTGACGCTTGGCAGCAGCCCCTTTCCGGGATGAAAAAAACATGGAAAACTTGGGCGAAAAACGGTTGGAGATTGGAAAACCTAGGGGAAATGGTAAGATCTTAAGCCGGTGGCAGGTTAAAATGGGGTCAAACGACGACTGATGATTTCCATTTGCATAGTACTGTTGGGTAGAAACCGTCTTGGGTGTTAGAGTTATGGTGATTTGCAGTGCGAGTCCAACAGCTCAACAACTTTGGAGTCAAATCCACCATGATCAATGACTGCCACCACTATTTTTTCAAAAGCTTTGCGCCAATTCCAGCATCCCTTCATTGGCTGTGCACCTGCTAAGGATGGAGACTACGCCCAAACACTCTCTTTTCGTGGTGATGGCAAGATCGTCGTCCAACAGCCGCAGCTGAGTAATTTGCCTGCAAGTGGATGCTACTGGGGACGTGCCGCCATTCAAGCTTTGTTGTTTGTTGCTTAACAAATGCGCATGGTTTCAAGTCGGCAAAGTGGAGGACCCTTGAATCCACGTCTCAGCACTTCAAAACAGGGATCCATTGAATGGTACACCCATGGTTGGAAACCTTGCGGCGCACAGGCGATCATGCGCTGAGACAATGTGACTACTACTTCAACTATCAGCAGTGGATCGATGGTCAGAACAGCTCCCAAACGGGGAAGAAGCGTGGACGGATCACTGGCGATGGCGGCTTCAAGCGCAAGCGTTGAGTGACACCTCTTGCAGCTGCAGCCCTGACTGTGTGTTGTGATACGGGCCGAAGATAGCTTAGCAAGCTTCAGAACTCGAGGATGGTCTGTTCTTGAAATTTCCTCATCTCATCCCAGCCTTTGCTTGATGAATTTCATAGAGGGGTACACCAGGTGGTACACTGTGAACCTCAAAGACGATAAGGGGCTTCCCCATGGGTTTTTGCCAACAGCAGCGTTGCAGTTTCTGCAAGGCCAACCTTGGGTGTAGGGTAGCGCAGACCAGTTGTGCAGTCGCATGGCTGTTCGCCACAGACCCCTTCGTGAATCGCCTGTGAGAAGAGTTGCAGGGTTTTGTGCTCGTTGAGAGGAATATCGAATCCGTACTCTTCATCATCATCATCATCATCATCATCATCATCATCATCATCATCATCATCATCATCATCATCATCATCATCATCATCATCATCATCATCATCATCAGCATCAACATCATCATCACCACTTTCATCATCACTTTCATCATTACTTTCATCACCATCATCACCATCATCATTTTTATTGTCGTTATCATCATCTCAACTCACGACTTTGATCAAGTGGCTGTTATTGATTCAGGTCTGTTTCCAGCATGCTGGGCTTTCGACAAATTGTGGTACCTCCACTCCTATGATGGATCGTGCTTAGGCAGTTATCAGTCATACCAATGATCACCGAATCATATACAATAAGTACCACTATTATTGGACACATGGAGTATATGGCCGTGGGTCAAAACCCTGTACCCCTGGTTCCCCGATCATCAACCATTGTTTTCCCACTATTATTGTTGGTGAACTTATCCCCCATTAGTTGGCTTGAATATTGATCCAGCTCGCCATATCAGTGACTACACTCACAGTGATACTAGGTTGGAGTTGTAGCTTCTACTCGGTTATACTACACTTAAACATTACACTTATCTTTATACTAGTTATCCTATTGTGGGGCCCATCAAACCCATCCCTGGGGCGACCACACGTCTCCAGGCACGTCTTCGATTGGAAGGGGAGGAACGAGCTGCACAGCAGTTGCAGGCCAGCCTCGGAACGCCACTAGGTTTTTATTTCCTATTATAGCAGCTTTTCTAGATTTCGATGGATGTTTTTTCCTATTCTAGCGGATGTTTTTTTCTTGTATATCCTATTGTAAAGGATGTAGGAAAGCAGTAGGTGTATATTAGATACAGATTTTTATTCCCGATTGTAGCCTTGATTTGGAAAATCATGAAGAATGTAGTAGATATACATGATGTACTGATATACGGCATGTGTAAGCATATGTAGAAAAATAGATAATACCACATACACATGTTTATCTAGTTCAATCTAGAGTAGTGAAAGTAATGCAATGCTCTGCGGTGAGATGTAGTAGCGTCAGCATAGTGTTGGGTGGCTTTGTGTGGTATCGTGCAGTGTAGTCCAGCAGCATGCACATGCACAGATGCATGTGCAACATGTATTGGTTATACTTGCAGACGCATACACGTGCCATGCCCTGCGCAATGGCCCCAGCAAAGTGGTGTGTGCGAACATGCTATGTACCAATGTGCCACTGATTCCATGGTAAGCGGATGGGAATCGGCGCAATGCGGAGATCAAAGTCCTACAGGTTCGCAGAGCCAGCTGTGGTTAATCAGGCAAGGACCAGAAGGGAACCTGTTTCATACCAGCTTCAAAATACCTGTTCCCTTGTCGAATCAAGTAGCCAAAATGAAAGCGACCCTTGTGGAGTCGGCAACTGGTGCAAGCTGGGGGACTAAGATCACGCGAAGTGGAGAGGGGCAGATATTGCTGTAACATCTACTGGAGATATAAGGTGATAAAAGAGTACTTATATAAAATGTTACCAGCTAACCATCATTGACCAAAAAGTTTTCATTACAAACCATTATGATCCATTACAAACCATTCACTTAGTACTAAGTACTAACCATGGACCATGGACCATTACTAACCATATAACCTCAAGCCGCGGCCGCTGTTGCCCAGGCGGCAGTGCGCGAAGAGCGCCGGCAACGGGTGCAGCATGGACACCCAGATGCTGTGCCAGCGGGCCCATCTCCAGCCATCTCCGGCAGTACCGTGGATGGTGATGAGGGTGGTATGGGATTGGGCTATGGGTCAATATTAAGCATGGATAATGGGGGATAAGTTCACCAACAAAACTATAGGGAAAACAATGGTTAATGATGGGGGAACCAGGGGTACAGGGTTTTGACCCACAGCCATTGATCGTGAGTGTTTTGGTATATCAACTAGCTACATGTCTTAATGCAATAGCTTCATCAGCTTGTTAATGGTGCTTGTCAACTGTTTCGGTTTGTTTTTTAGCCATGATTCACCCATATGATTAACCACTATTATCAGTTGACCAGTGTGGATGATGGGTTGATGATGTTTAAGAATTATTAAATGGTTACCATCATCATTGCTCATAGTGGTGGACTCTTGACATGATCAGCCATTTTGAACCATTTGATTAACCACTAATCATTTGTCTAAATGTACTGGCTAATTTCTAGTGTATTGACCGATATCATTTTTATTAACCAGCAATTAACCTCAAAGCCATTTTTTAAACAAATTGATATTGGTTTTGTGAATTCAATAAAGACCCTCTGGGTGAAGTTGATTTAACCAGTACATTTACATAGTACATTTCTATTGCTTTTGGATGCTCAAGTCTTGCTGGGGATGAACTGGTATATAAAACACCCAAAGAATGCTTATCATTACAGTAGTCATTTTAAATCACAATCTGATTAGTCATCATCCCAATTTTCATGGATGACTCATTTTTGCTGATCATTCTGAGTCATTCTTGGTTATGCTCCCCTGTTATTAACACCTATTAGCCTCATAAACCCCTGGTCATCCTCTATAAACCCTCATGAACCCTCTGAATTATTATGAACCATTTACTACTTGCTCATATTGCTCACTAGCCTATAACCCCTATGAATCATTATGTCTTAAGCCCTATCATTAACCCCATTATGAATCATTAAGCCTATAGCTCTCATTAACCCTCATTGACCTATGAATTTTAATTTGATTCAACCCCTATGAGTCATTAACCTTGATTAGCCCCTATGAATCCGCCTATGAATCCCATTAAAGTCCTCGGAGATTTCCAGAGGAACCTTCGCTGTTCCCGAGGTCCGAGCTACGTCTTGCAGGCCCCGCTGGGCGAAACGAGAGCCGAGCCCCGCGTTTCGTGGCGGTTTTCAACGCGGCTGGTGGTTCCGCTCTGTTGGACTGGCAGGGATTGGCAGAGATTGGCAGAGATTGGCAGAGATTGGCAGAGATTGGCAGAGATTGGCAGATGCAATTTTTTTGAAACCTGCTTTCCCCTCAAGGTGGTGCATAGATCGACAGTTTATTGGTGACTGTGAGACTGGTGAAGCTGGACCGGTTGGCACTCAGCTGAGATGGATGGAGTGGATGGTACTGGGTTGGCCAGCATGTGGGACACCCACATCCCACAGCAGTTGCATAATTTGTTGGGTGATGCGTGTGGGTGAGAGCTATTTGCAGAAACAAAGGAATCATTGTGGTTGTACTGATCTTGATGTTGGTGATCATTTCCTCAAATTGTTGGACCTTCCTATTGTTGAGATACCCCAGGCAGTACCACCGGCCGCAGGTGAAGAGAAAGTGACCAGCAGCACGTTGATGAACGTGTCCGCCTTGGAGGATGGCATGGGATGGCTATGGGATGGTTTCAATCCGCTGGTTGACATGACCACAGGGGTGTGATTTGGCATCCAGTAATTACATATCCAAGCAAGACGTGGTGCCATATGAAGACGTATGTCTACATGTCAATATTATAGACAAGACATATATGCATAGACATGTATGTATGTAATGTAATGTAATGTAGTGTAGTGTAGTGTAGTGTAATGTAATCTTATGTAGTGTAGTGTAGTGTAATGCAATGAAATCTAATGTAATGTAATGTAACTCATGCAATGGAATTCATGCAATGTAATTCATGAATGTATTGTAATGTAGTGTAACGTATTATAATGTAATGTAATGTAATGCAATGTAATTCAATGGAATGCAATCTAATTCAATGTAATATACTGCAATGCAATGCAATGCAATGAAATGCAATGTATTGCATGTAATGTATGTATGGATAAGTATTTGGATGCATACACGGGCAAACATACATAAGAACCGCCCACTTGTATACGTACGTATACCATGTGCTATTCATGCGATACGGACAGTTCACGAGCGAATCTTTTCCAAGCGCAAGCCAGCTATGATGAAAAGACTCGAGCTGGATTGTCGTTGCGGGGTCAAGACCGAGCTGGTGATTCACGGTTGTAGGGAGTCATGCGCCCGTTGCTATATGGTACCCGTGCTTCATGTCGGTGAATGTTGCTTGATGATGGTTGATGCTGGTTGATCCATATTGATTGTTGATGCTGGTTGACAATGTTTAGATGATGGTCAATGATGGTTAAGTATGATAGCTGGTGATTGATGATGGTTAGTGATTGATGAGTGATGGTTGATGATGGTCAAACATGAGGACTTTCGGGTTCCCATTCTGAGCTGGGAATCATCAGCCCATGGTGGCGATGGTTGGTGACCTTTGATGCCAGTGATCTCTATGACTCCCAGGGCGGGTGGAATCTCCAGGAGCAAAGTCGTTTTCAACAGCAGCTGCTGGAGCTGCAGGTCAATGATGTGGGAGCAGCTGGGGGTTGAGCATCTCATGAGAGCAACTCATGAGATATAAACCAACCAGGCTGTTCAGGGTCCCACGAGCATCTTGGGAGATGAACCCTCACAAAATGTAATGCATGCCATCCAGTTTTGCGTTTCAACTGCTTGGTCAGACTTTGGTTGATCAGACTTCGGTTTGTCGACATTGTGCTCTGGATTAGCGCACTGTGAAAAACTGCGGAAAATCGCAGAAAATCATGGGGTAGGGATGAAGGAAACCGGACCTTTTCACATGCGTTGATGCCCTTGCCGAGCAGATTGCTGCCTTGAAGGCGGTAGGATATGAGAAACTGCCACGCAGTTTCTTACACATATCAAGCCGAGAAAGGGACCATCATATAAGAGTTAGCTGGAACTAGTATACAACTTTGACGAAATATCTCACCATGGCGGCCATGACCGAAAAGTCCGGTCTAAGAATCGTCAGTAGGTCACACCAATTTTCACAGTTCTAAGGCGCTTGATTCCATAGGCACATTTTCTTAGTGTGGACCTATCCACAGCCTTCAGCTGCTTTACAGCACCCAACCATGGAAAAATCAATTGCATTTGTAGTGTAAACAACAAGTTCTAGCCTCTCCCTATTGGAATCATTTCATCTAAAGGGTTCAAAAACATTCTTGGGCATAACTACCACATATGTAAACCGCGCGAACACAAACGTAGAAGTATTCAGAAAAGAACATTCTGACATCGCTAGCAACAATTTTTGCAGCAAAATTGTGTCCATTCAAGGCATTTTGAAGAATCGAAGAATTGCACTAGCTGCAAGGGTGCTTCGTCAAGAAAATGAAAACCCCGTGAGGATGCTAGGTTTCAGAAGTGAGTGCAAAACCTGTCCATCTCCTTTTTCGTCGTGTCGGTAGACCACACGAACAATTGACACACAGCACACTCTCCATGATTTGGAATCAAGTCCGAAATGACACACATGATTTTAGCGACACGCAGAGCCAAGTAGATCAAATCAGATAAGAAATTCGAACACAGTGTTTTCTGCCTGGTTCTGACCTGGACTTCGGAACCAAATTGACTCACCAAACCAGATTTTTCTACTTGTTCGAGTTCGTGTACCGAGGGGCATTGGGCGCCTACGGGTATGGAAATTTCATGTTTACCTGTTTCACACATATTTTTTCACCATCGGTACCTATGGCATGCAAGAAGAAGACGAAGAAGAAGAAGAAGAAGAAGAAGAAGAAGAAGAAGAAGTAAGAAGAAGAAGAAGAAGAAGAAGAAGAAGAAGAAGAAGAAGAAGAAGAAGTAAGAAGAAGTAAGAAGAAGTAAGAAGAAGTAAGAAGAAGTAAGAAGAAGTAAGAAGAAGTAAGAAGAAGTAAGAAGAAGTAAGAAGAAGTAAGAAGAAGTAAGAAGAAGTGAGAAGAAGTGAGAAGAAGTAAGAAGAAGTAAGAAAAAGAAGAAGGAGAAGAAGAAGAAGAATAAGAAGTAAGAAGAAGAAGTAAGAAGAAGAAGAAGAAAAAGAAGAAGAAGAAGTAGTAAGAAAAAGTGAGAAGGAGTGAGAAGAAGTAAGAAAAAGAAGAAGGAGAAGAAGAAGAAGAATAAGAAGTAAGAAGAAGAAGTAAGAAGAAGAAGAAGAATAAGAAGAAGAAGAAGAAGTAAGAAGAAGAAGAAGAAAAAGTAGTAAGAAAAAGTAAGAAGAAGTAAGAAGAAGTAAGAAGAAGTAAGAAGAAGTAGGAAGAAGTAAGAAGAAGTAAGAAGAAGTAAGAAGAAGTAAGAATAAGTAAGAAGAAATAAGAAGAAGTAAGAAGAAGTAAGAAGAAGTAAGAAGAAGTAAGAAGAAGAAGAAGAAGAAGAAGAAGAAGAAGAAGAAGAAGAAGGAGAAGAAAAAGAAGAAGAAGAAGAAGAAGAAGAAGAAGAAGAAGAAGAAGAAGAGGAAGAAGAAGAAGAAAAAGACAAAGAAGAAGACAAAGGACAAGTTCTAGCCACCTTGTGTAAAGAACTGGCACTGTTGGTTCATCGCGCCATGACAATAGCGAAGCCATCACACTCTTTGTAGTGTACTACCTGGTCAAGCACGTCGTTGTTTTTCATCTCAGTTGGGGCAAGCCCTCCAAAAGCCAACATCATTTTACAACTTGGCTCTACCATCATATCAATCCCATCCTTTTTTTTGACCTTTGGATGCGACCGGCTCAGTGGCCTACACGCCTAGCACGAGACACTAATTAAGAGGTGGCATAGTCCGGCCCCATGGCGCTGCCAGAACTCGCCATTGCTGTAAAGATCGCTGCGATGTCGCTGGTGAAATCTTCATCACGAATGATCTCACTCTGTACAGTGCGACGCAAAAGCAGCACATGCTCATAGAAAGCTGCCACCAAAGCCTTGTTCAAGGCTGGCGGGTAAGCTTTCGCCTTGGCAGTTTCCCATTCTCCACTGCTGTTGCGTCCCTTGAGTGCAGTCCAATGACGCCTGTCCGAAGCCGCCAAGCGAAAGCGCTCAAAGACCAGCGGGAGATGTGCCAAGCCTGCAGCCATGAACGTAGTGGGCTTGGCACAAGGGGCTCCAAAGTAGCCCTGCAACAAGGTGTGCGCTCGAATGCAAGGCAGCTGTAAAAGACGCTTCACTTCCGGGAGCTTCCAAACACTAGCTGCCTGCTCAAGCCACGGTGTGGCAGGATGCTCCATGATGAAAGGAACATCATGGAGGACACAGAGAACCGCCAGCACCAACCACGCCTGCATAAGGTCGTTCGCCACCAGCGTCTGGACCAAGTTGCGGATGGAGCTGGTGCGTAAGCACCATGGGGAAAAAGCAGTCCTCAAAGGAATAGGTCCTCTGTCACCGTGCAACACGCTCCTCCAGCGCGCTACACTCCATGTTTCACATGGTGGGGCGGCAATCACTCCGATACAGCACCTCGAAATGACCGCCCGTTCCCAACGTTGCCTGGAAGCCGCTGACCGCAAGTCGCACAGCTTGGAGGCAAAAACAATGTCCACGGGGACCACCCTCAACTGGAAGCCATACTGAGCCTCCAATGCAACTGCAGCGTCATGGACGTCGCCATCCCGACGATGCCCACTGTACAAGTACAGCACGTAGTAGCACCCATCCGAAGACTGTCGCAAAGAAGGTGGCAACGAAGGCGTAGAAGTGGATGTAGGAGGGTCAGGCACCCCAGAGGTAGATGAAGAGGTCGGAGTAGTAGGTCGGCCATCCACGCAGCGTGAAGCAACGTCCACATAGTGAGGCATCCCAACATCTGCGTCCATCTCCGAAACCCAAGCAAGGAAGGGGTCAACCACATCCTCCCACTGAGCATCTGTCCAACCGGCAGGTCGGGCAGGAAAGGCCGCAGCATCAGTTCCCGCCAGATACCAGGTCATGAGGTCTTCTGAAAGCCGAAGGTCTCGAGGGCACTGGTCCGGAAGCACATTCGATGTCGATGGTCGATCACCAGGGAAGACTCGATGGGGAGCAGCTTGCCTCCACTGCTCCTTGGTGGGCAGCAGAGGGCCTGGGATCCTCTGAGCCGGCACTCGATATTCGTCCCTCACTGCTTTGTTGCCGACTCCGGGTCCAAAGTCCACTGGGGGCATGGGGTGGAGAATCGATTGCAGTGCAGGAAGGCACCCATTGCGGACATACTGAAGATGTTGTCGATGCCGCTGCAAAGTCCGAAAATCCCGTAAACAGTGAAGGCAGGTGGTAGGGTATGGCATGAACTGCCGAACGGCGGTGTTTTGGGCATGCTTGACCAACTTATGCACGGAAAGAGCTCTGGCATCAGCGAAAGCAGCCGAACATTGATCGCACACATGCGCCAAGGGTGGCGGCTCAAGAGGCTCTCCTGCCGAGGTGGGTTCCGCAGAGTCTGGCAACAGTTCCAGAAAACGAGTCCGCCACAGAGCAGTACGCGCCTCCATCTGCGAGACCAGAGCAGCTTTAACGGCCAACCGACTGCACAAACGACGCCAGACGGCTCCAGAGGCCCTGACAAAGGAAATCCACACGTCAATCTGGCCCGGCGGGAAAGATTGCAGTTGCAGATGATGGGAGAAAGTAGTAGCCCATGCCAAGTCACGAAGGACCAAATCAAACCAACAGGTGCCTGAAGTGGGTACCCGCTCATGCAGAAGATGCTGAAGTTGCTGAGGGGCAAAACACACAAGGCGCTGGAAATACCGGAGCCGTTTCAAGCTGATGAGTTGGTCAAAGTCCAAGACCGGATAGGCAGCACGAACTTCATCGTCAGTAGAGTGCACAGAACCTCGTCGATTCAAAAGGCCCAAAAAGAGTCGATAGGCTTTGATGACAAAGGCTGCCATTTTGCTGTGCGCCTTCACGCTGAGCTCGGGCCAGGTTTCCGCCCCAAAAAGGAGACGAGAGAACACGAGGGAGTGAACCAAAGTATACTTGTGCTCTTGGCTCAAAACACAGTGACGAAGGAGTGGGGCAGCCTCTTTCAGAGCCTGGTCTGCCTGAGCAATTCGGTTGTCCACTTCTACATCAGTAGAAAGCGAAGCTGTATGCTTTTGTCCCAAGTGGACGTAGGCAGCAGTAAGTGGAAGAGCAAGGTCCGGAGGAGAAGCGTTCGAGGTCGCACTGAAAGGAAGAAAACCATCCATGGCAGCGACTTCACGGTGAGCTTGTTGACTTCCGCGGCCAGCAAAACGAAACAAGACCTCAGATTTGCCTCTATTTCGATTGATGACTAAACCTTGCTCACTGCAACGCCGAAAGATGGCGGATGCAACTGCCTGGGTCTCTCGAATCAACTGCGTGGGCGAGGCATTCTCCAGGAAAATGGCCAAGTCGTCCATCCACACGATTGGCGAAACTGGGTCATCGGCTGAGTCAGCAGAACAGCGAGGGAGGATATGAGCCGTGTCAGCCACAAACAACCTCAACACCTGTTCCATGAGGGCAGTAAATGTGACGTCCGCTATCGGATCCCCCGGTCTTGTTCCGGTGCGAGGCACCAAAGTGATCTCCGGCTGCTCCGAAAGGAGGTTGGTTCTGACCTGAGTCCATGTGTCACAAAGGATGGTCTGAACGACAGCACGCAGACAAGGAGCCACCTGAAGCTGCTTCAATGCAGGAGCACGCAAGGATGCGGCCACTCCCAAATCCTCATCGGCAGCAGCAGCCAGAAAACCAAGTTGATCGTCAACCACGGCCGATCTCTGAACAGCGTAAAAAGCACTCTGAATGTTTATAAAGACAACTGCACAGCTATGACCACGGTGAGCTGCTCGAGAACGAAGTTGCTGCAAAAAGTGGGCTGCGTAAGAAACCTCCATCTGACGGAAGCCCCCAATCTGAAAAGGCAACATATGCGGAGCAATGGCAGCAACGAGACGCTTGCGACAGATGCTGTGGAAAAGCTTAGCAACGACATCGCTGATCAAGATGGCACGGAAATTGGCGACTTGGTCAAAAGACCCTTTCCGTTTCCACAAAGGAACCAGCCATCCACCTTTGTGCAGGTAGCTCTGCTGAAACCACACGAAGAGGTGCATCAACTGTGGGTACAAAAGATGCGCGACCGAGGAGGGATCAGCTTGCAGCACTTCTGCACAGGCAATACCAGAGGTGGCCTTACCTTTCTGTTGCTCCAAGATAGCCTGCTCCAACTCGAAAATTGTGGGCAAGTCAAGGGAGGACAACTCAACTTGTGAAGCACGATGCAAGGCTTGAGAGTTATGTTCGCATACTCGGTCGGCAACCTGAGTTGAAGACAACAAGGCAGCATCCTCAACTCGAGCAAAGTGTTCAGTGAGGGCCGCCTGGGTGCTGGTGTACTTGACAAGCTGCTGTTGCCTTTGCCGACGGGCCTTGGGCAAGATGGGTTTGAGGAGGGTCCACAACTTCTCGGACCCAGCTTCAGCATAAGCTGTGCGAAAACGATCAGCTTGACTAGCAATGAAGGTAGCTTCATCTTTTTGCAATGCCTTCTTGACGGCAGCACGCAAACCAGTGGCCCGAAGCGGGGTCAGTGCAACTGCCCGTTGGGTTTGGGCCTGCCAGCTGGGAGACGGTGGAACAGCCGGGAAAATCACGACTTTACCTTTGGCTAACTTGGCAGTTTCACTCCACACTTTGCAAATGTGCCTGAGCATACCATGACGCAAAGAGGCCCTAGCTTGGCAAGCACGTCGTCTATAAGCACGAGACATGCGAAGCAACGCCCATGTGACATCGGAAATCCAGCAGGGCTGAGAGGTCCGTTTGACAACAGGAAAGGCCTGAGGCAACACCTGAGTGAGAAAACGGTCGACCGAGGCAACCTGAGAATCGACCGAAGAATGCCAAAGAGTCGTTTGGGCCCGTTGGGCGAAAGCATGCCACAGAGCGGCCATACGACATTTGCCTGTGTCAGAGGCGATTGCAGCTTTATTGAAAAGGGGCTTCGCACGAACTTTGGGCGCAATCTGAGTATCCAAAAGGGTTTCCTTGCATCGTAGGGTCACTGACACATGGTCCACATGTGAGGCTTCCAGAGTGATTTCATCCAACGCCATGGAGCAACTGGCAGAAGTCCAAGAGCATGGAAGTGCCACAAAATCGATGCGATACCACTCATTCTGAGTCTGCCACGTCCCATGAGTCCAAGGTGAAGTCCAAACCGTGGAGTCGAAGGTAGAGGGCAGCCAGAGATTGGCCAAACGCAAGAACCTCTGAAAGCGACGCCCATTGTCGTTCAAGGCGTCTGGTCGATAGGATCCCACGTGCAAGTCAGTCACCTCTCCAACACGAGAGTTGGCATCGATCCCCAACACAAGAGGCCAAGAGGGACATGAAGCCGAGATGCCTTCTAACGACGTCCAAAAATGGTCCTTCTCTTCGTCAGAAGCGTGCTCGTGCGGAGCGTGGCCACTGATCAAAAGCATCTTCCACTCTGGAGAAGAGTAACGAATCACCAACAGCCGGTGTGAAGACGCCAAAACCGTGCAGTACTGAGGAGACAAGTGGATCGGGTGCTTGCGCCCATCTGAATCCACATAGTGACCAAAAACTGCAGCTTTGCGAAGCCATATTTCTGCTCCCCCTGTCCTGACTTGGCAGCAGCTCTAAAACCAAACCAGTGCGAGTTGGACCATGTACCCGACGTTTTGGTCCGAGTCTCCTGAAGAAAGAGGCAGTTCAAGTGGGCAGCATTGGCTTGCAAAACCGCAGCCTTGGCAGACCACGAACCAGGTTGACCTCGTCGACCTCTCCAAGAGTTGAGGGTGTTGACATTGTAAGTAGCCACCGCAAAGTCCAAGTGCAGGTGACTGGACAAACCTGGCTCGGCTTGTTGCCAACACGCGAAATCTGCTCGTCGCACAGGAGGAGGAACAGGCACAATCAACTTGTCATCGTCAAAAGTCCAGGGACATTCAGTGGACTGGACAAACCAAGCTAGCCAAATCCAAGGGAGCAAAGGTCTATCGGCCTCCAACACAGGTGAGGGCTGGTACAGAGAGCGATCAGTCCCATCCGAGAGAGCGGCAACTTTCGCTGCATGGTCCACCAATTCATTGAAGATCTGACCAGAGTGGGCTTTTTGCCATCGCCCAGCGACCAGCCCTAGAGTTGAGGCAAATTTCATGAGTGGACGCACTTGCTCCGACAGAAAGGAACGCTGTTTGCTGCGCCACTGACCTTCAATGGGATACAGTGCAGACAAGGCGTCCGAAACCAAATGACACGGGGTAGAACTGTGAAAGAGAGGTGACTGGAGCAACCAAAGGATGGCACGAAAGAGTGCTTCCGTCTCACCACTAAAAGAGTCCCCCCAATCACTGACCTCAGGATGCAGTCCAACAAGAGCCAAAGGATCGTGCCGAGGAGCAACCTGGCCAGAGGATGCACCCAGAAAGTGAGGTGTGGCGTCCGCAGAATAAGCTATGACAACGAAGGCCCAGGCCGCCACCTTGCGTCCATGTGCCGGATTCCACATGCAACTGCCATCCGTGTAAACTTCAAACCACTGCCACGAGGCAAGGTGTCCATGTTCGGAAGCGTCGACAGTGGTCTGACTAAGCAATGACGCAACTGCGGGATCAAGCAAATCCAAAGAGGCCACAGCAGGGGCGAGTGGAAAGTGCGTTGTCATCAAACGGGTGCCAAACTCATGCAGACCCGAAAACTGAAAGTGCCGATCAACCACAGGCGAGGACTGCTCAGGAGTCACATCCGGAATATGATCATCAAGCAAAACGACGATGCGATGCGAAGAAGCCGGAGGTGTGGATGAATCACCAGCAACATGCGAAGAGGCCGACCCAACTGAATCATCTGCCGGCGGTGGTGCGGGCACTTCTGAAGCTGCACCAGTTTCTCCCATGGGCGCTGCACCTGGATCCCTCACTGCAAGATTCCTACCAGCACTACCCAAAGCAGAAGAATCGGGTTCAAACACATCCACATGGAGACCTGCACCATTCTCGATCGCTAAAGGAGGATCATCGCCGATGGGGATCCATCCATGTCTCACCAAGCAAGTGGCACTACCCGAACTACGGTAGCATCGAGGAGCCAGCTCAGAAACACGAAGAACTTGCCGCTTTACGACGGTTGGAGTCAAGAACATGGCCACATGACTATACCGGCTGTTTTCACCCACGGTAACCAGAACAGGACGCACTGACACATGCAAGTGCTGGACCAACAAAATGAAAGCAGCAATGCCGGGAGGAGGCTCGTCTTGATAAGGAGGAGGCCGAACCACAAAGACATGCACAGGTTGACTGGGGTCGATTTGGTCCCTCCAAGCATTAACCAACTGCTGCTTCCACTGGACAGGGTCTCGGCCTGCTCTCACATTGCGAGCAAAGGGGCACTTCGGGTGAGTCTGATCAGACAAATAATAGGTGGCAAAGAAGACTTCTTGCTCAGGCATGCCAGGAGGATAAGCACAAATGTGATGCATCTGTTCCATGTGTCTCTGAGCAGCAGGGTCCGTGTCTACGGCCTGTTGAAATGGTTCCTCAAGGGCTTCTGCAGGCATGTTGCTGGAGGCCGCTTCAGGAGCTCCCCACCGGTTGAGTTGCATAAGCATAACGGCATCACCAGCAGGCTCAAAAGCACGCTCCAACATCAACACCGTGACAGACAAACCAGTAGGGCGCCGAAGGATCACATTGTCGACCAGACGCACGCCATCATGGTAAACCTCACACTGAAACTGCGAATCACAGTCGTGTTGGACTCCTACCAAGGCAATGTACTTGGCAGGGTCAACAAGTGCATCGACAGAATGTGCACTAAGCACAGTGCGCTGAACACTGCGCTCGGGACGTCGAACAGCGACAAGGACTCCCACCAGACTCTCGACTGGATGTTGCTCAATGAGCATATGCGGGATCAAGGCAATGGGTCCAGCCATGTCAGTCTGCGGTTGTGGCATAACCACCGTCAAAGCAAAAGAGGAGCTTTTGTCAATAACGTCTGACCAGACTTCATAGACCGTCTCTCGCCATTATTGCCCCTGTGACAGAGAAAGTGTGAGCATACGTCCTTCAGTGCAAACTCGGTGATGGCGATGCGACACATACCAAGTCCAAAACTGCAATCGAGTAGAGGGTCTAGGCACCAGGCACGAAGAACTGCTAGCTGCAGGGTCAGAAGAATTAGCCACACCCTCCGGATCTTGCGCCACAAAGGGGAGTGTTGGAGAGATCTCGGGTGCCGGTAAAGACTGCAAAAGTTCAGGCCACAAAGAGACTCCTTGATCAAGCAACCAATTGGCAAGAGTCTCAGCATGGGAACCCTGAGTGATGTGATCAAAACCGATGCAAACATGATCACCATGATGAAGAACGTGCAGCGAGTCATCTGCCGGGTCCCAATCAACACCATTGCGCCGCAAATGCATCAAAGGCCCATAGTGCCGCTGAAAAAGCGAAAGCCGCACCGTACCAACAAAGGTGTCAAACGAATGGTACTTGCGTGTGATGTGCATCGAGTGAAAGATGCGGTCAAAATCGGCATCAGAGTCGGGGGCTGCATGGTACACCACTTCCAGCATGACAATAGCCTCAGACGCAGAGTTCACATGATCACCAACACACTCGACAAGCGCGACTGCTTCCTGGTGCTCAGCCATAATGGACGGCACTACATGGACTGTGTGAACTGCCGACAGAGGAAAATTCATAATGGCAGCCACTTGAGCAGCAGTTGGGCCCGCTTCCGGAGCAGACACAGTGGGAAGCTCATCGGGCATATCAGAATAGAGAACAGTCCAATCCAAAAGAGCATCATCCTCACTAGTGGCAGTGGGAGGCTCGGATGGCTCCTCGTCGACACTGGGGGGTGCTCTGGAGGAACTGTTCGCAGCTTCTTCGGGAAGATCTTCGGGAAGATCACTTCGAGACCTGGACCGATTTCTTTGCATGAGGCTGACCTGATCTTCGACATCATCATGATCCTGTAACATTTCAGTAGAGACCGATCGGTCAACTTGCTCGAAAACCACATGAAGCCCAGGGTACAGTCGGAGAGGCGCAGTCACAGAATCAGCCACCGAAGAAGACGAGGCCAACGAGAGCGAAAAGTGCGAACCTCCGAAAGCCACTTGAGCGCTGAGACTGTGCAAACTCGTTCCCTGTGCGGCTGCCACAAGATAGTTCTGCCCAGCAACGGCAGCCTGCCCCTGAGATGGGCAGGACACAAAGACTGGACATTGGGTATCCACAGGGAGCTGCGAAATCCAAACGTGCCCGCAATAACCAGAGGGACAAGCGACCCAAGGTGTCTCAGGAAGCAAACCCCAGCAAAAATCCTCAGTGGTAGAGAGAAAGTCCAACCAAGGATCAACGAGCTCATCTTCCCAGCAATTGACATCGGTCCCCAAGAGAACAGGGCGAGGGGCAACGCAGACAGTGGGTAACGCAGGAGTAACGCACCAAGTCAGAACCAAACGGTGTGACGCTGAGGTCGCATCATGCGCACCTGGTGAGAGCCCTGCCCGAAGGACCAACTGCTCAAGTTCAGGAGATCGGGGCAGCATTGACTCTTCCACATCGAAGAAGAGATCAGGTTCCCGGGAATGCGCAGTAGACGTTCCACGTTGTGATTGCATGAACGAGGAAAAATCAACCTCCGCACCACTATTGCGCACAGCATGCTGAGAGAAAAGATCCGGGATGCCCTCAAACACGTCCTGAACCCGAAAATCCATGGGTAGCTCGGCCCAATCCAGGCTCTCCGATGATGATGGACTGCTACCGTCCTGGGCATGAAGCGATGATCCACGCTCACTGCCAAAGCTCCAAGCATCTTCAGAGAGACCATGCGATGCAAGACTAGCAACACTAACGTCAGAGTTGGTTGAGTCAGAATCCGAATCACCATCCTCCCTGTCATCTTCGGAAGCCGAGTCATCACCAACCAGGACACTTATTCCAGAAACAAGCATGCCGTTTTGCTTGGGAAAAACCTCAGCTCCAGCATACATACGAACCATGGGAGCAGGTCCTTCTAAGACACAGGGGCCATGTGGAGAACGGCATGCGGCAGGATGCTGAGCTCGCACGAACACGTCCGAAACAGTGGCGTGACGACCAATCAGCAGAGCCCGATGCTTCTGAAGTGGAGGGAAAGCCTCACAGTGCAATAGCAGGCCAACAGAATCAAAGTGCTGCTTCTGCATGACAATAGCATGGCACAACGTGGCACGAGCTCCTCCAGGATGCGGATAGACCAAAACCACCTCTACATTGGAATCCGGACTGACAAGGTCCACCCAAGCAGAGACACAAAGGCTGAGAAAGTCATCCAAGGAGATTTGGTTCCTCCATTTGATGCGCCTGGAGCGAAAACATGCCGGATGATCAGGCGCCGATAGAAACCAGGTCTCAACGAAATGGACGCTCCTAGTACGATCGGCCTGACCGACTTCCAACCATTCCTCATTGCCGCCTACAAGTGTCACAGCGACAGATGGCATGTTTTGGGCTAGCCAATTCCCATAAGCTTCCGTCTGAACCCGAGAACCACAAGGTAGACAGGTGCTAAGGGAAATTCCAGACCCCCAAGCAATTCCGAAAGAACGGAGTTGATTCCATGTGTGAGCGACTGCCAAAATCCTCTGAGGTTCACAGGACAACCCTGAGAGGTGCCATAACGCTCGAAACAAACGGTGGACGCATCCTATGTGGGTCGAAACCTGTACCACCTCTTCCCCAAAGAGAGTGAGTTCAACCTCATCATGGAAACGAACACGATTATTGAAATATGCTTTGGTAGTGCCTTTCCAAGCTGGTGGACGAGGCCCAGAAATCCAAGCGGGCATAAAGTGAAAGCTTGGCGAGCACCCAAGGAAGGTGCTGTCAGTATTGGACTGGAAAGCCGCATCAGTCACTTGTTCTCCTGTTTGACCTTCAAATTTGCATTGGCCACCTTGGTAGGTGACCTCGCTGTAGTGAAGGCTTTGGGTCGGAGATGCTCCTTGTCTTTCTTCTTGCCCTTGCCCTCCTCCTCTTCGAGCTTGGGGCTGGAAGGCTGAGGGCTGCGAGACCTGCTGTGAGCAGACATCGCCTCGTCGTCTTCTGGTAGATCTGGAAGGTCTTCCTCCTGCGAATCGATGGCAACCACTTGTGGTGGAGGTGTCACTCGCTGCAGGGCGGCTTGCAGATCCATGGCATCCATCTTGGCCTCGGCTGGCAACATGGGGGCTGCAGGGGCCGGAGTAGCCCCCACTAGCGATTGCGAAGCGGTCGACAGCTCCATCTTGGCCGCCTGTAGCTCTGCAGACTTGGTGTTGAACTGCTGCAAGAGTTCCTCCCGATGTGCCGTATACCAAGTCGCGTGCTCCTCGATGCGGGACTTGACTACCTCCGTAAATCTCCTCCAATCCATGTCGACTGCTGTGATCTTCTTCGCTAGACCTTGCAGCTGGTTCTGGATCTTCTTGAGCTTGTTGAGGTGCCCGTGTGAGAGCACTGCTTGAGCGCTTTTCTGTCTGGCCTGAAGGTCGGCCAGCTGGGCTTGAAGGGCGTCTGGTAGTTGAACTCCGAGTCCTCCCAAGCCTTGCAAGTGAGCCAATGCTTGAGCTTCGATTGCTGTGAGTGGCTCCTTGGTTCCTGGTGCCATAGGTGGTAGAGGAAGATTTGGCTGCGGTGGGAGAGGTACACTCTCCGCTTCTGCTCCACCATTGGCTGTGATCATCCTCGAATTGACCCTGGCCTGCGGTGTGCTCGGTACCCATGGCACACCTCCAGGGAAGATGTCTGTATCCTTCATGGCGGGAGTGGCTTCTACAGCCGGCGTCTTGTCTTTCTTCTCCCGGGAAGCTTTCTTGCCGTTGTGCTCCTTGGTCTCTTTGCGATGCGCTGATCTCTGACGGCTTCCACTTCTCTTCTTGGGTGGTTGCCACACTTGAGTCCATGGCTTTTTGCACGACCGGCATACTTCGTCGGCCAAGGGGGTGGCCAAGTTGCACTGCTTGCAGTGCCACGACATAATCTGATGCGAGATGGAGAGCGGCAGCTCTCTGGGATTCCACGAGTGGTGTCTCCTCAGAGTTGCAAGATGGGTCCAGGTCCTGCGCCTCAACCGCTTTCCCAACGACCTGCCAGCGATGTTCCGCAGCACCAAGCGAGCCGATTGGCGTCGCTTGCGGGCAGCCCGGTGCCACGAAGGTTCTGGCTGTCGCAGTCGCACCACGATCAGTGGCAATGCAGCAGCAAAAGAAAAGGACGAGCAGGCGAACGCACATGCGAAGCCCACCCTGAGGTTCAAAAGCTACTAGCCAAGGGCACGACCCGAGGCTAGCTTAAGCCGAAACCTTATCAATCCCATCCCAATCCAAAAATTTTCGCCACGATTTTGCGGCCCCAAGATGCGAATCATCAGCTTCCAATGATGGGCTCCCAGAGATTCCATGGGATCCGACGGCCATCAGATCCACGTCCAGGCCCGCGTGGCCTCGTCCGAAGCCCGGCAGAAGACCACGGAAGAGC